>CAHIKZ030000674.1:440000-839051 GCA_903632075.3 Acanthosepion pharaonis | reverse complement strand
CTGACAGTCATCATGCAGTATTGATTCTTAACCTCTCTGTCTCTCTCTCTACACATGCACACACACATGTGTGTGTGTGTGTGTGTATACAGACATTAAAGTACACACATAAACTTAAGTACATGTCTACACAAGAAAACTCTAGTTGATTACAATAACAGTAGAAAGATTCTTTTAGTACTTTGATGATGAGCTCTGTCAAGTTATACAAAATTGCTGGATATATCTTGAAAGGTAGTCCCATATAATTTTTTATAACAAAGCTACGTAAAATGAATTTTACAATCTTTCTTGCCAAGTGAAAATTTATTTTTATTATTGCTGTAAGTTTGATTTTTCATTCGCATATCACTGTTCATCAAGATTGATGAAAAAACAGCAAGCAAATTTTGCAGTGAGGAATTGTTCTGTGAAATTGCTTTTTCAAAGCACACAATTTTGTCCAAACAATTACAAATGGTAATTGTTACTGTTAATGAAATTCTGCAGAACAAGAAATAGAGCAGCCTTGTACAAAATATGACCCATGAAACTTCTCATTGTGGCTCACATGAGGTTTTCAAATTAGTACATTTTTTGTGATGATCAGAATAAATTTGGTGAATGATTGCAACAATTCAGTTTTGCATAATCATGGATTTATTCAGCCAATATTTGTTTTTGGGATGCATTGCTGCATTTTTTTTTTTTTACTGTAAAAGCTAATTTTCTGTGATCATTTTGACCCTTCACATTTTTAATCGTATAGGCATGAGACAAAGTATCCATTCCACTAAGGAGAGAGAATAAAAAATATTTTAAACCATTCACCTGGGTCCAATAATTATTCATATTAAATATGTGTATTTTACCTGAACAAAGAAATACTCCCCAATTATCTAATATCTAAACTTTGTCTGAAGATGACACTGAAATGTGAAACTGAATGTCATCATGCAATGTTGATTTCTGCTCATGCTATATATATATATATATATATATATATATAATTAATAAAATATGAAATTTGTCATTTAGCTGATTGATGTTTTGTGGACAAACCTTTTTTGTAATTGTTTAGTTGACTTGTCAGCAATTACTTGTAACAGCAATTGACTGCTGATTTCCTCATTTTCGTTATTTTATATATATATATATATATATATATGACAAATTTTAAACAATATTTTGTGTGTGTGCTGTTTACAGAGAATTTTTGAATGTCAATTTTACATTGAATTTTAGTTGATAATTCTTCATTTATATATATATATATATATGGTTATTAATACTTATAAGTAAAAGTTTATAGATACTGCAAAATAACTGAGTATGCAATAGTGCATATATCTACTAGATGATGTATTAGTATTATGGAATTTACTAGTACAAGATTGCTTGAGAAAATTACTTGTATTTGGAACAGATATTTTTTTTCTATGTCATGCATAAATTTTTTTTGGTAATGTGCAGTTATATAACAAATAGGTTGGTGAACTAGGAAACTGAATTCAGGGTTGATTTTTTTTTTTTTTCTTCTGTAATCTGCAGAATTCTGTTTTCTCTCATAGAAACATTGTTTAGACATGATAATAATTTGCTGAGAAATGAAACAGTGGTAATAGAAAATAGATACGTATGAGGTGAGTACAGTAAAATAACCAGAATTATGTGACTCATTCCAAATCATAACTTTGGAAATAAACTGCGGTTTACTTTGAACTCGTTCTCTCAAATCATGATGCACATTCAAACAATTATTTTCTGATCTTTCATCATCAGACAAGGCTTGAATTCTGTAGAAACACATTTCATTTACAAATCTGTTAATATTTGTTGGCATAAAATCTATGACAAATTGGTCACCTCGGCTATCAAAGGTCTGACAGTAATCTTCATTGATTGCATGGTGAAGATTTTCATTATTTTGGCTTGTCCATTTTTGTTCTAAGTGACAGACAGCTAAGTAGTACTTTTTTACCTGTTTGGTAACCATTGCTTTGGTGATAGTAGTAAGAGGATAAAATTTTAGATCTAAATTGTTTATCCTTTTAAGTTACTACATTTATCAGAAAATATATTGTTTAAATATGGGATTCATAAAAATGGCTTCAAATGGCCTCCCATGTCTGCTTATATCTTTTCCTATTAACATGGTGTTGTTGCCAGACAGGAAAATTAACCTTTTTGACAGTGTGTGTGTGTGTGTGTGTGCGCATGTATATTTTAATTCAATGATAACCCCTAAAAATATTTTAACAAAATTTAAAAAGAAAAATTCTTTTTTTTTTTTTTATTTATTTCATCTTTGATTTTATTACTCAGCCAATAGTAGGGGTTGTCCACACTGAGTGAGAAGGGAATAAATTATTCTAATATTACAACTATGCATATATGTGTATACATTAAATGGCACAAGTGCATGTGTAGTCACTTATACACAATGCAAACATGTGAATATACCTTACATAAACACATGCAAAGAAACATGTAAACAGTATGTGACATCCAGTGAATCAACATTTTTTTATTTTTTTTTTTTTGTAATATAAATTATGGATCTATTGGCTGTTGTTCAGAGTTATAAAAATCAGAGATAGCAATCAAATAAAAAGGTTTTCTTCTGTATAGAGTGATGTTCTTTCTAACTCTGGTATATCTGTGGTTTTATTAAACTTCTTAAACTAATCAAATATTTGGGATTGGGTTATTTTTCTGTGATATAACAGGTAAATGTCTCATCAGTCACTTGTGGAAAAAACGTAATTTCTTTCATAACTTTTATTGCTATGTATGAATTATCATGGATTCTTACTGAATTCCTTGTCAGAGAAGCATACCCACAAAATAGGAATTTCTTTTAACATATCTTGTCAGCCACTTCTCAGTGGTGTAGGAAATATCTTTAGCAACAATGCTTAAAATTTTATTTTACTTTCACATTCAAATAAATAAATAAAAAAGACTACATGGAGAATAAATTTCTAAACAAGAAGTTGTTTACTTCTATATGCCTTCAGGACATGGGCAATCATGGTTTTCTACAATAACCTGTAGTTCTTAGTAAATTTTGTTTTTTTGCTATCTCTCTTAATCTTTGTTCTTCCAACTATTTACTCAAATTGCTTAGGTAAGTTATTTTCTGCTTTCTTCTGTCCCTCTTTCCTTTGATATGTCCCATGAGTGTCAAATTTTGTAAGCCTTCTCTCCTCATGCACTGTAGAAATTTCTTTTGATTTTTCTGATGTTAAGTATAACTGTTCTTTGTGTTTCTCAAAAACTTTATCATTGCTCACATGTTCAGCCAGTGGTATTCTCAGCCTCTTTCTGTAGAATCCCATTTCTGTTGCCTTTTCTGTGAGGAGATTGTCCAGTATTCACTGACATATAAGGAGAACTGATATTATACAACAGTTAAATACTCTTTTCTTTGTTTCTAATGAGAATCTCCTGGTTTTTAATACTCTGTGCTTACGGCCATGTCATGTTGAAAAGTCGGTTCCTGTATGATTACCAAAATTACACAATGTTGAGCATTGTTAGTATCTAGATAGTTGACCACTTGAGAATACCAGGTGTTATAAGCTTGGATGTGCAGGTGGTGTAATGGATAGTGGCTCAAAATTGTTAACAGGAAAGCAGCGTTCCAATTCTCATTGGGTTCATTATATTCACTTATGTGCAAATACCCTTGTGAAAAGTATGAATTCTCCTCTTCTCCCTCCCATTATAAGACTTATATCACTAAAACCATTATTATCTCCAAAAAGATTCTTCTAATATAAGAACATTTTATGGCTTTAAATAACCTGCAAAGGTTGATAAGCTGTAGAAAATGAATAAATTAAAAAAAAATATTCTGCTTGCCTTTTGGGAGGCATCATTCACTATCCTAATGCATCTTTGGATTTTGGTGCTAAATTTTTTTATCTTCTTTTAAAACACTTCTAAGATAGTTAAATTTTAGTACTTTGTTGATTTTGACATCTCCAATTTGTAATTTGCATGTTGTGCTCTTCTTTTTGCTGACATTTATACATTCTATCTTCTTACAGTTGATGTTTAGTCTTTCTTCTTGTTTTTCTTTATCTTCTGTAGGAGTTCCTGTATTTTCCTTTCTATGTCTGCTGTCAACACTAATTAATTTCTGCAATAAACAAGTTAGGTATCGAATATCTATCAGTTACAAATGAGAGGGAATAAAAAAGGAGGATAACATGAGGAAATTGATAAAACATCTTTGATAGTCCTGACATTAGGTACTTATTAATTTTGATGTTCTTTGTATAGAAAAAAGTACTGAAAAAATAGGGAAATACTGTTGGAGTATGAAGACACAAACTCCAAATATTTTATTTTTTATATAGATGTTTTTGCCTTGGGTTTCAAAACTAAAAATTTATACATTTTAGTAGATATTTTTTTAAATATATAAAAAGGCAAAAAAAAAAAAACAAAAACTAAAACTCATTTCCTTCTAATTTCCAATTTTAATTCCTATATGACTCAAAGACCAAAAAGTTGAAAGAAAAATATATAAAGTTGTTTCCTATTAAAAATATATCAGCACAAGAATTTATATATATTTTTTCTTATTGTTGATAGTGTATCAAGCTTGAAGTCGATAGTTGAAAGTTCTAATGTAAGACTTTACCTTTCATCTGTCTGAGTTAATAGAATACGTATGTGTAATATGTTGGCAAAAAAATATGATAAATTTCATAGAAATTAATTCAAAAACCCTCTGGTTCGGGAAAGAGAAGATTTACTAGCAGTTTTCTTACCTTTTTTTTCTGTCTTAATTTTTTTAAAACTATTTTGAATTTTGTTCTTCAACCAGATTGTCTTACCGTTTTATGTACAAGGTTCTGATTTTCAGTATGGGCTCATTACTTGGATGGATAATCATCAGAAAATAAAAGACACTGTTAATCAAACTCCTTCTATAATTGACAATTAACAGAATATCTAAGAGAAAATGAACAGACAATAAAAAAAAGAAAGAATCAAGTAAATTAATCATGAAAACAGATTTTTTTTTTTTTACTTTCAATGAAAAGGAAATAAACATGAAATTATACTTGGACTAATTATTTTTTTTTTTCTTTATCACAATATTCCAGTTACTTGAAGAAGGCTTGAAAGTAGAGTGGCTGAAATATTGTAAGAAAGAAAATAAAGATGAGAATCAGTGCTTAAATAATAAAACCATGTCCTTGAAATTAATGCAAAATTATTATAGCTTTATTCCAAATACAAGGTGGTGCTAAAAGAATTCTTGGCAAGAAACATTTCTCAAAATTTGACCAAATCATGAAAAAACAGATTTAGAAAATTTCTTATTATTGAAAGGCTTCTTAGCTAGGCTGAGAAATTTTCAGTGCCACATTGTATATCCTTCCTTTTTGTGTGTGTGTGTTTTTATTTTTTAAATGAATGATAAACAAAATTTGTACAGATTTTATTTTGTTACCTCAAAATAAGATAGCTGCTTCTCAACAGAGGATGCATGGTGGAGTAATGGATAGTGGCTTGGATTGAGAAATTGGGGAGCTGAGTTCAAATTCTAGTTGGGTTCATTATATTCACTTACGAGCTAATAGCCTTGGGTAATGTATGAATCCATTTCTTCTGCTCCTAGCTATGGATAAATAGCAGGACAGACTGGTTCATACAAACTTGGGAGGCAACCAGTCTAATAGAAGGAAAACCCTGGTGTGATTAGGACTCTTTCAGGCTATCTTGCCTAGGAAATACCACTGTTGCTACAGCTACAGTACATGTGCTACCCCTAAGATCCTAATGAGTTACGAGACTTGTGATTATGATACTTAGAGATTTAGAAATAGTTGTAAAGAAAATATAATATACGTTTGCTACTACCTACAAAAACCAGTGGCTAGACTGACTTTAGAAATACTAAATGTTTCGTTTCTTTCTTATCCTTTCACACTCAGTTACCTCTTGTGTCTTATTGTCTCTACTACCTTGCAGAAGGTGACATGACTTTAAAAATAAATAAATAAAAATTAGAAAAATGTTCTATAATGTGCTAGTATCTTCTCTTGTAAAAACAAACTACCTATCTAAACAATTTAAGCTCTTCATGTTTTGGTATGAAATCGAGTGAAAATACTAATTTTTATGATGCGATAATTTGATAGATTTTTTTCATCATGTCTACTGTCGAGGGTATTCTGCCTCAACTCCTGTAAAACAAGTCAGTTGAATGTTTTTAAATTCTCTTATGTTCAAGGTTGTTAGCATTTATAAACAATGTATTTTTCTTGTGCCAATACTGATGCATTTAGGGCACATCACTACTGGAGTAGTCTGTTAGATACACATGTTTTAATTCCCTTGGTATGCATGCATACAATCGTCAGTATCCTTTTAATAATGGATTTGACTCTCGTTACAGATCCATCAATGCCAGATAAATCTATGGAAACTGATACTTTCATAGACAAGGCCTAAGTAATTAATTCCACATACAGTAAGCAAAATCAAAAAATTTCAGGCTTCCATATTAATCTTAGTAATGTTTATTCAGGTCAGTACTGAATGGGTGGTCATTTGAGAGTAATTTCTTAGTAAGACGTGTAGTTTGACAAAACAGTAATAAAATCCTTATTTACTTATTCATACTTTTAGTTATGTGCACTATTATGCCAAAAACACTAAAATGTTTATTTTTTTTTTGTTAAGCATTTCATCCAAAGCAAGGCAATAAATCCACTAAGATGCAAGGGTTTGATTGATTCATTCATTTTTCATGGCTTATCAACCTCTTGCAGGTTATTTAAAGCCAGAAAATATTTTTAGATTGTAAGAATTTTTTTTTTCGATAGTGATGATTTACAGATACAAGTCTTACTAATTAGCCTATAGCTGGGGGAAGAAGAGGTGTATTCATACCTTTTCTGAAGGGTATTTGCACATAAGTGAATATAACAAACCCAATTGGAACTCTGATCTCTGATTAACAATTCTGAGCCATTATCTATTACACCACCTGTACATCCAAGCTCCTGGTATTCCTAAGTGGTCACCATCTAGGTACTGACCAGACTCGATGTTGCCTAACTTTGGTGATCATACAGGAAGCAGTGTGACATGGCCATAATCTTGAAAGGTCAGAGAGAGAGAATGGAAAAAAGATGGTAGTTTCAAGGTTTGAGTTTTTGTCAAGTGTTTTTGTTTGAGAGAGGATGAGACCATTAAAGAGAGAATGTACGTGAGATTATGTTTGAGAGAGAAAGGTAAAAAGAGGGAAATGACAAGGTTTGAGAAAAGGAACAGAGGAGGGTTATGGTAGAAAGAGAGACATGGAGAAAAGTAATGTATGGGAAAGAGAGGGTGAAAGAGAGGAGTGAGCTGGAAAAAGATGGAGGGTAAAAGCAAGATGGGAACAGGTGTTTCATTGTGTTGTCATTGTAAGCTGAATATACAAGGGCTTACTGAGTGTGAGAGAATATGAGAAAAAGAAAACATTATTAAGGAGAGTGAACAATAAAAGAACAGAAGATAACAGTTGACATTGTTGACTAGAAAGCAAGAAACCGGAAGAGAGTTTCACAAACGTGAAGTGTGAGAGAAGAAACTGTAGAACTTACGGTTACATCTAGCCTTTTCAACTATAAAATGATGAGACCTAGCTGCCAATCTAGTACTATGCTGAAATTCATGAAGTCTAGATACCAAAAGATTTGAAACTGTGATTTGAAAGTCTGTGAAGCTTATAGTAGAGTTACTGTATTTGCTGGCCTATTGGATACACCCAGATTTTGGCATGGTATATTTAGGAAAAACAAATCACAACCCAAAAAATCAAAATTATACCCTTATCTTTGTGACATTCTCACTAACCACAGTATTAGCCCAAAGTATTTTAATGAAAGTGATGTAAGGTTTAATTACCAGGACATTTTTGGAAAAAGAATTGTAATACATTTCATCATGCATTTATTGAAAATTGTTTTAGTTGTTTTTCAGGGAGCAACATCTGAATATACAATAAATTCACAATAACTACAAAGAAATCTACTGGTGAACACTGGTATATATGGAAATAGCAAAAAAAAAAAAAAACCCAGATATATGGTACTTGTTGACAAATAAAGTTCCATACCATACATGCAGAAAAGCAAATTCCAATACCCTGTATATCAGCCAAAGCACACATAAAGCAAGCAACAATATACCAGCCAAAGCAAATATTTCTGTAAAATCTGGTATTTCTACAATACAAACAGCAAAGTATTGTGCAATTCCCTAAATTTCTTAATTCCTTTTTCCTGGGTGAATTTTTCAGGGATATTTTTTATTCATATCTTGTTTGTTCACTTCCAGGAGTTCTAGTTTCAGAACCAAGCTCTATGCATGCACCGATTCCTGGTGAACCCCACTTTTTCATGGTTTTCATGTCCCTCTCATGATACTGCTGTATTGAATTTTGGTGTGTATTTTTTTTTTTTTTTTTTTTTGTAAAACGCCATGTCCAATAGGCCAGTAAGTATGGTAGTGATATGATGAATTTAACTGGTAACTGATTCTAAAGATTTTTTTAAAACTTCTCAAGACTGGCAAGGATTTTAATGGCAAAGATAGAAAGTAGGTAATAATATAAAAATATGTGTAATGTCCTTATGTTTTTTTTTTTATCATTTCTGAGTTCAGCTACAACACCAGTTTTGATCTTAACCTCCTCAAGTCTTGGGTCAACCACTATCTGTCCTACATATCCTCATAATATGCTCTCCCAACTGCCTCCTTTTATACCCTTGACAACTTCATTCAGTAACCCTCTGCCTTGAGTGGCTCTTAGGTTTTGTGTTGGATGAAGAATAGTATTAAAAATGAAAAGACTACCTGTTTTAATGGACTAACAAAAATCATGTAGTAATAATCCAATAATACATTTCTGACCTACTAATTATGTATCTCTTGTAGCAGTATAATATATATAATAATGATATCGACTGTTAGAAACTTTTATTAAACTGTTATTAAATAAGCACCACCTGTGGCCGTCAGGTGACTTTGCCTGTTAATTGGTTGAAGTTCAAATGTTTGCTGGTAATCTTGTTCAGATTAAAAGATGTATCAGATCATCAGTTGCCAGAAAATTGATGATGTACTTAAATGTGTTTGTTGTCTTGTAATGAAATAGTGGTAAGAGGCATGTTTATTGAAATTCTTTCTTTTGCTAGTGAAAGTGACTTTCAGCTGTAATTCTATAATGTACAACAATTATAACACTTTAATGAATTAATGTACATGTAAGATTTCATGAAATTATTAGTTACTTAACTCTTAAAATTACAATCACATGACGATACATACAAAAATACCATTTATATATTGCATTGCACTATCAAATTGCTATTCAATAAATTTGGTTATAATATGAACAAAGATATCACCCCTTTTATCATATTGGGAGAACACTGTCTGGCATTGAATTTTTAAATAATTGCTATTTTAATTAATTTTTCATGGTATGGAACATAGCTTTTGACAAATCAACTATTAACATAAATTTTAAAATGTAAAAAAACTTTTTATAGAATCTCCTGTAGATTAACACTGCAGGTGTTGCTACTGTGGTTGTGATAGTATAGGTTCACTTATCGCCCAGTTCACACTCCTCCTAGGTTCTTTTGAACAGAAGTAGAGGTTTATCCCTTGTTTTCTGTTCCTTCTAAAGTCTTTTCATTCTTTTTCACTCTCAGTAGTTCCTTGTGGCACTATCTCTTTGCTTGGGATGAATTCATTAAAAAAAAAGAAAATGTGTGTGGTTCCTTGCTTTAAAGTCAGAATTGTTGTTCTCCTAGACTGGTTGCCAACCAGAGCTAGTGAACCCATTCTGCTCAGCTATTAAACCATTGATTCTCAAAGATCTTTTGTCTAATGCACCCTTTTCAACATATATCAGAATGCCATACCCTCCTGCTTTTCAAAATTGTCCAACTAAAAAGGTCCATTCCAAATAATATGCATATATTATTGAAAATCTTTATTCTTTTCCATATTAGTACATATGTTTATATGGATTATTTTGATAGAGGTGTTTTACAAATTTAAAAGCAATAGAAAATGTTGATGGATTTTTAAATATGAATACATGTACAGTAATTTGTTTTAATTCATAATTAATTATTAAATAAATAAACTGAAGTATACTTCAATAAGCAAATTGTTCAATAGAAAGCCAGGGTATTTAAATTGATTTTATTCTAATCATGATTACAGTAAATGAAAACCTTATCAAAAAAAAGTAAAAGATTCTCCCCCACTGGAATTGCTGCACTGGGGGAATTTCCCCTGGTTGAAAACCCCTGTATTAAGCTCTAGTTGGTAGGGAAAAGAGATGGGTTCATTCCTTTCCTAAGGGTATTTGTGTGAACGTGAATGAAACAGCCTTGGCTGGAATTTGAACTCCACATTCTAGTCTCATTTTGCACACCAATAACTGCTACTGTAAAAAAATAAGGTTAATTTTTAATACAGTAACTTTACTGTTTTTTTGTTAAATTTTCAAAAGAGTAAAAACAGAAAGTACACATCAACATAACCAAACTCTTTTACTAAGTAATACTCCTCAATATAAAGTTAGATGTAACCATAAATTCTATGCTAACAGTTTCATTTCTTGCGCTTCTCACTTGTGGAACTTTCTTCTGGCTCCATGCTTTCCAGCCAACTCTATTCTTCAAAAATTTAAATGCAATGTCAATGGCTTTCTGCAGTCCTCCTGATTACACTTCTTTTGTTCTTACTCCTAAATAAAGTTTCTGTTTTCTAATTTGTAACTCCTTGTGTCTCAGTGGCTTTAGTGTCTTACTTGGGGTGAACTTGATTAGAAAAAAATATCTTCTGTTATAATCAAAAGGGAAATAGATCAGTGTGGTTTAATGCCTGAGAAGAATAAGTTGGTTCTGTGCAAATAAGAGTTGGATTTTTTTTAATATACTAAAATTCACTCAATACAATGCTCAAGAACCACCCATGGTAGAGGATTACTAAACGAAGAGTTTGATATGACCATAGGGGGTACTAAAAGAAAATAAAAGTTATGAACATAGGGACAATATATAGTGATTGACACTTGGCTTGAAGAGATTAAGATTGTAGTATTCAAGGAAACATCCACATAGGAATTTTCTTCTATAGTATTTCTTGGGAAAACAGCTGTATGGAACTTCCTCTTTACAAATGGAATATAGATGAAATGTGGATGATCTGACTCTGTGGGCATGGCATGGTAAGTCTTAGCAGTAAAGTTGTTTGCATAATTCAGAATTGAGAGTTGATCTCATTCAAAGGAGTTTGCAAGAACAAGCCAAGTTTGATCTATCTTTGTCTGTCTGTGTGCACATATATACTTTTGAACCGTCTGTGTTTCTGTTATCTTGGGGATATGTTCTGTGCAGTTAGAGGTTGTGAGCTCACCATTATAACCAGGTGCTTTGTGGCTTGGGGGGAAACTCATAAAGCTCCTACTCATTCTCACATCCAAACATGTATCATCAAGAACTTGTGGCAAATTGTTCTGTGCGTGCATGTGTAAGATCTGCACTGCTCCACAGCAGTGAGACTTGGGCACCAAGTGCGTTGGTCTTGCAGTGGCTCTGGTGCAACAACTGCTTGATGATTTGCTGGATCTGCAGTACCAAGCCTCAGTATAAAACCTCTTCATCCAAGTTGTTAACAAGGCTCGGTATTGAGGATATGACATCAGCGCTGTGAACCTGTCATCTTGAGTGGTTTGGTCACATCCATGATCTTTATCATGCATTAGGACTCTCTCGGAGTTCAGGGTTCCTAATCACAATGGCTGTGGGAGACCTAGGAAGGTGTGGAAGGACTGCATTGGAAGAGATGCACAGGAATGAGCCTTGCCCACATTAGCCTGCTTGAAAGGGATGCTTGGAAAGTGGGAGTGAGAACTAGCCAACTGCTGTCTACCCCAATCACTGGGAAACCTGCAGCAGTGTAATCAAAGCTCTGGACTTGATATATATTCCAAATTACTTCTCAAGTGTAGAGCCAAGTGAGAAAGACTCAGTCCAACTTTTCATTATATATTCCTACTGATCTCAAAGATCATGTTATACAACTTTAATTAAAAGAAATTTCTTGATTTATAGATTTTTCTTAATTATTACTTTGTCATATAGTCATGTAACCAACAATGTGATCTTTTCAGAGCTTTGGCCTGAGTCACCTTATCTTGTCCTTCCCCATCACTCGCTTAGTTGTCAAAATGTATCTAGCAAATATTATTGGAGGATTGCACACTGGTTACTGTTCCCTTTCTCTATTGTATTGTCCAGCTAGCACCAGATGGCTTGATCCATGTTTCTTCTCTAACTTTGATAGATACCGGTTCTCTCACTTTCTCAAAAGCTCCTGGTACCACTTATGGTTGCCTCCACTTACATCTAAATAAATATCACTGTTTATGGCACTAACTCCTTCTGTGTCCTGACCTGTGTGACATGTTATAGTAAAAAAAAAAGAAAAAAAAGAAGATCACTGTGAGTAGTGAGGGTGAGATACACCCCTTTTTGATTATGATCTTAATTGTTCTGTGGTGTCTCTTTACAATACTGTTTCCACTTGGTTTATATACAGCTCTAAAATAGCACTTAACATTCCACCTGTCCAACATTTCTTTCATCACTGCTGATCTAAATGCAGTTTCATTGTCTATCAACACTTCATCTACATGACATCTCTTCAGAAACACTTTGTTTACTACCACTATGACCAAGACTCCTCCTCCCATCTACATCATAGTCTCTCACCAAATGGTGATTTGCCCAAGTCTACAAACAACCATTGACAGGTACACTCCAGTGCAGTAGTGGGTGATATTAATTGCTAGTCTTTTCCACTTACTTGCAACCTGAATTTCTCTTATACTTTGCATGTTGAAACAACGGTTTCTGTATGATGACTGAAGTTAAGACACATTGAGCCTAGATAGGTGACTGCTTGGGAATACTGGGTGGTGTAATGAATAATTGCTCAGAATTGTTAAATGGAGAGCCGAGTTTGAATTCTCATTGGGTTTGTTATATTCACTTACAAAGATATGAATCCACCTCTTCTCCCCCCAGCTATGAATTAATTAAGAATTGTGTCACTAAATCATTATAAACTAAAAAAAAAAATTTCAAACACTCTAAAAATATTTCCTGACTTTAAATAACATGTAAAGTCTTGATAAACTGTAGAAAATAAATGAATGAATCATACACCATGTACACTTGTAACAGGGTTGATCAACTGGCATCATTTGCACTCTCTCATCACCTTATGGATGGTTCTCTAGTAGGTTCATTTTTTTGAGCAGAAACAGGCAATCCCTCCTCTTAGGATCCTTCAACAACTTTTCCATGTGGTGGAAATGGTTCTAGGTTTCTTTGTCCACACTATTTACTCGAAAACAATCTTATCTGAATTAGTTTTAATTTGAGTGTTTTTCAGTTACCACTTAAATCTTCTGCCTCTACATTCACTACCACCAGAATGACACCTGTCACTGTACTGTTTATATTACACTACATTGCCCCTCTTCCACTTTTGATGTATAGCACCTGCCTCTAAAAGGGTCATCCCATTTCACCAGTTCTACAATATCTTTTACCATACTGACTGTTTCTTCATCTACCTTGGTGCCCAAACTGGACTCTTGATATAAATGCATGCGATCTGTAACCAGCCAACTAACAATAGGGTAGTGCTTGGTAATTTTCTAAACACCAAAAACACACTCCCCTTATTTAATTCATTATTGGAATCTCAACTCTACTGTCTCTGTAAGATTAATTCTTTTAAAACCATTCCATTTTAGTTTTCACTATCAAATTCTGCATGGAGGTCACTGTTATTTATTATTAAATTTCTTTTTTATGCTACACCTTCAACATCTCTAGGGTTTCCATTATTTGGCTGCATACATTACAACATTGGGCCAATCCAAATTTCATTCTGTTTTGTTAATCATACTATCTCCTAGTATGTTAATTATATCCATTCCAATCACCATACCTTGTACAGTTTAATTTATTTTCATCATTTGGTGATGACTTGTGTAACACCACTTTATTGGTATCCCTACATGTGACCGCACAACAGTAGAAGGGTTACTGGGAAACAAGTTACAAATGCCAGATGCATTAATCTCTCCAACCCTTCTATGAATTCTGCTAACTCAGCCATCCACCTAATTTCATTAGTTTCAACATTTACTTTTTTGTTTGTTCACCTTACCCTTCCCAGATTCATATAGTCTATATATGCTCCTAAATGATACCTAGTCTCAGTCTTTTTTGGATTTAGTTGTTCTTTTTCATCCTTCTCAGGTGTGTCTCTTTAGGGTCAAAAATAGTTTGTGGTTCAATGACTGAGAGGATTAAGACTTAGCTGTTCTTGTGCAAATAAGAGGGAAAGTTGTTCACAAATTTCAGTGTTTATCTGGTCCCATTAAAAGGAGCTGCAAGAACACTCAATATATATATACACACACACACACATGTCATTTGCAGAGAGTACTGTTTTGTTGCATCAAAGCTCCTCAGTATGACTAGATATCTGAATGCCTCAAGTCAGCCGATTTGGTGTCAGTCAGAGTTTCTACCACTGAGCTATCTTCATCCAACAGAATGAAGCAGCTAAATCTAGCATATTGTTTTTATGAATATAACAAAATACCAAAAAGTTTGATCAAATACAAATGACAGGTCTACAGGGATTGAAATTGTGGATTAACTGTCTGAACTTCTTGTTAGTTCTGCTGTTTTATTCAAGTAGTTTTGACTATCTCAGTCATTTTCATTATAATAAGATAGAACAAAACTGAACTGAGAGAATGATTGCACTTTCTGCTTGCTAACCACTAATGTCATTTCATGCTTATTTCTTTAAATCTTGTTGATTCTGGCCAAGTCACAAAGGTAAATTCATTGTGGGGTTTAGGAAAATTGAATGGTAACAGTATGTTGAAAAGCTAAAAATAAAATAATCTATTGTATAAAACACAATGTAAGTTGATATATTTATTGGTCATGTAAATTTAATCGCATCCTCTTTTCTTTATGTGTTGCCCCCCCCCATCTCAAGATGTAGGCGATCATGGCTCTCCATAACTTCCTGTCTTTTGTAGCTCTTAATAAATTTTGTCTTTTTATTATTTCTCCTAAACCCTGTTCTGCCATCCATTTATTCAAGTTCACTAAGTATGTTATTTGTTATTTTCCTCTGTCCCCTTTTGCTTTCAATCTGTTCTGTGAGTATCAAATTTTCCAAGACCTCTTTCTGCATTATATGTCCTAGAAATTTCAACTTTTCCTGATGTTAAGTATGTTTCCTTTTTGTTTCCATTTTCTCTAAAACTTTGTCGTTGCTCAGCATCCTTCTGTATAACCACATTACTATTGCTTCAAGTCTCTTCATTTTTGAGGATATTGTTCAGCACTCTCTGTGATAAAGAAGGACAGATATCATGTATCATTTTAGTACTCTTTTCCTTGTTTCTAGCAAAGTTTTTCTATTTCTTAATACTCTGCTTAGTTTTTGGAATGCACCTTTGGCTATTCCAATGTGCCTTTGGATTTCAGTGTCACACTTTCTATCCTCTGTTAAAACACTTCTTAGATATTTAAATTATTGTTCTTGTTTGATCTCTAATTTGTAATTTGCATTTGGGGCTCATCCTTTTGTTCACAAGTTGATGTTTAATCCTTTCTTCTTGCTTTCCTTCACTACCTCCTGTATGAGTTTTTGTAGTTTCCTTACCATATCTGCTATCAATACTGCATATCTTACATTGATTGTGGCCACCAATAATGAATCCTGGTTGGACTTCTAATTCTCTCAGAATTGTCTCACTGTATAGATTGAATTAGTCTGGTGAGAAGATAGATCCTTGTTGTACACCTCTTTCTGTTTTTGTATATCTGCTGAACACATTTTCTATTTGTATGCAGGCGGTTTGCTGTCGTGTGTGAAAAGAATCTATTAGAATAGAACTTGTTTTACATTTAGCTATTTCAACAGTAATAAAATGATGAGACCTATTTGCCAATCTAGTAGTATGCTGAAGTTCATGAGATACTAAGGAAGAGAGCTCATTAGAACAACTGCCATGAAAATATGAAGAGAAAAAAACAAAAGGGAAGCCATGTCAAGGTAGTGGAAAAGATACTGGTGTTGAGATGGCAGGCCAGAATTGATAATATCAGAGATCATACTTTGGATTTTGTCAAGAATCTTGAGATATATAGAAAAAGCACCAGACTTGATATGTCAGCAATATTCAAATGCAAGGATGAATGGTAGATTTATAAATGTATAAGATTAGATCCTGACGAGAAAAATTGTCTAGCACAACACTGAACCAACTTTCCTAACAATAAACTTAACAATTGATTCAATATAATTGTTCTAGTTCATGTCAGTGGAATATGTGAGATCAAGAAGGTGCAATGAGTTGCTTTCCTTGGGGTTAGCATTAGCTAAGGTGAAAATGGTTCTCTATAATGATTGATTAAGCAAGGGGATGGTAGAGTAGTGATAAATAAATCAGAAAAGCCAAAACTTTGGCTATATTTCAGATTGGTACATGTAAGCAATGTTAAAATACAATTTTGATTGTTTTCATTTCCACCCACCCCATTACTATAATTTGCTGTCACCTTATTTGTAATCATTCCAGTGATTGGAAATGTTGATATATTCATTGAATAAATCCTACCTGTGATATCATGGGTTATATAAGCAGCTAATTATTAATACAAGTTGGTAATGGAAAGTTTCCACACTGGAAATGCCGGAAGATTCTATAATATGACAATTATGTGAAAAGAGAGCTGATGGATTGTTCGGCTATGGTCCTCAGAGTTCACAAATTATTTCCACATTTTCTTATGATTGGTTTGATTGGTTGCCTTGAATTTTCATCATTTCGAACCAGCATTGAAATGCTTGTGCCACTTACAAATCTGTATTTGACCTAAAGACTGCTCACTGAAAACTTGAGAAAGCATTTCTAGGGTTTTCATAGCAGATTTCTTAAGCTTAATGCACAATCTGAATTAAATTTGCCAGTCATCATAAAAATCACAGAACTTGAAAAATGTAAAAACCAATAAACTTTGCATAATAACTGAATAGGAAAAATAATACAAAGTCTATTGGCAGACTGACTCATTTGACTGGTTACCAATGAGAATTAGCTGACTATGCATTTCTGTTAAATGCTATCAGAGCATGTTTAGTTTGAGAACATTCTGATACCACCTTCTACTTAAAAAAGAAGACTAATTTGCATTCCATTTATTAGTTTGATTTGTAATACAGTTTTAGGATTACTACCTTATTTGATATTAAAGAGAATGGAAATTGCGTTGGGAAACTAACTATTTGATAGTGCTCAAGTAAAAAGAAAAAACACACAGTATCTCTTAAAGTACTTATTGTTGACCAGCCCTCCCTAGCTGCTATGTTTTAAGTAGCAGGGAGCGTTTGTAGACAAAATAAGCATGGCAACACCAACCTCCTCCTTAGAGGACTGTCCAGTTTAATTTCTTAGCCATTGAGCACCTCTCTTGTATTTTTGCCCTGATTGCTTTTGGACTGAAAGCACTAATTAACCTCCACACCATTAGATGATAAAGTAGAGGCAACTAGTTGCACTAAGTATTGTTGGATAAGTAGACTTGTTGTACAAAAACAAATGTTAGGCCCTGTCAATCCAGTCCAGGTTAAGTTGCATCTTGAGAGAGTCATTGCTCTAAAAATGTGTGAATGAATTTTTTTTTCACTTGTTGCAGAGAGTATTGTCAACTTGAGGCTCATTGGCAATACCAAATATCTGATCATGAACAAATGAGGCACCATTTAAAGATTCCATCCCTTGATATCTGATTTGATCCCTGGGGACACTGTTTATTATCAACTACCATGGTGGAGTGTCTTTAGGTATCTCTCTTTCACAAGTAAAAAAAAAAAAGAAAAAAAAAAAAGCTTTTAATACATTAAGCTTACAAAAAAAAATGTTAAAAAAAAGATTTAATGTTTAAATTAACCAAGTTATTTTTAAGAGGTGTTTATGATTTTTCTTTTATTGGTCATATTTGACTTCACTTGAATTTTTTCAAAGTATTTCAGATTGCAAAGAGAGTTTGATTTTTCTTAATATGTGTCTTTTTTAATGTGAATTTTTGTTAAAACACTTTATTTCCTAAGGTGAAAGAGATAGTCACTATAAATCATTAAATGTTAATATATCATTAATTTTATTTTGCTTGTGGAACATTTCTTTTATTACAAATTTATTCAGTATATTTAATAAATGTCAATTTCCTGCACTTTGAATAAATTCTGGATAGTTTTGTATCATTATAAGTACTTTCTGAGACAAATCAAGTTTGGTACATGCAGTTACTCAAAGTATTTTGTTGTTTAGAATTAATGCTTGTTGAAAAAAAGACATTTAATATAATCACCAATTTTATATTGAAAGTAGTACACTAAGAAATAGTAATTTTTAATATTTATTTGCAAAAGACATTTAATATAATCATCAATTACATATTGGAAGTGGTACATGAAAAAAAGCAAATATCATTTTAAAGGAGGAATCATGAAGATGTTGAAATATTTTCAACAATAGTAAATTTTATTGATATTTAAGAATGATGAAGATCTCATTTTTTTATAACTTCATTTTGAAGTAATCTTATCTTTTTCTTCTCTCACCTTCAAAGTTTTGACATAAATCTTTGTATTTTATCCAAGTTGGAAATTGGAGCTTTCAGGCAAGCATTTTACCTTTAAGCTGTGTTTGCAAATATCATTTAAAAATATATTATAAAGTGGTGAATCACTAATATTATTTAAGTTTTTACTTTATTGATCAGTTTCATCTCAAATATTAAGTATATTTTTTAATTTCTTTAATGTAATCAAAATAAAGCAATAATAATAGTCACACCTGTAAAAGAAAATGTTTCTGACTGAAATATTAATGTTTTCTTTGAAAAAAATTGATTAAATTTTTTAACAGTAATATTCTAGTATTTTTAATTGTTTTAAATTTTTGTTACTTAACCCTTTAGCTTTCAACAAACTCAAAACTGCCATGTAAATATCAGTTTTCAAAGTTTCCCTGTTTGTGTGACTTCCTGTGTTATTTTTGTTAATCTGCCACATAGCTATTAGAATTTGACATGGAACTTTCATTGTACAAGGCTTGTTTTTGTGATGTCTGGCACACACATAATATTTTTTGAATTGAGTTCACCCTAAGCAAGGCAGTAAATCCACTAAGACACAAGAGGTTACAGGGTGTGGAAGAATTAGAAAACAAACATTATTAAGGAACAAGAACAATAGAAGGGTAATCAAGAAAACAGTAGATAGCGATTGACATTGCATTTAAATTTTTGAAAATTAGAGTTGACTGGAATGCATGGAACCTGAAGAGATTTCCATAAACAAGAAGTGTGAGAAAAGAAACTGTTTTGCAATGATGTCATCATATATTATGTTCAGAGTATACATGAGGCAGGTTATAGTTAGTGGAACATTGAGAGCTGATATTTACATGGTGGATTGAATGATAAAGGGTTAAATAAACTAGATTAGATGATCAAACAAGATATCAAAGGCATAAATGATTAATTTTAACTCCTAATTTCTTCCTTTATCAGTGAAGAAAGTGTGGTTGCTTTTCTCTCTGAGAGGAAGAATAATCATTATTTACATTGGGACTTTTTAAATATTATTTTAGTACTGATTTGTTATTGTTTGCCTCATTTCCACTGAAATTAAATTTGCACTACCCAGTCCAGGGATTGAACTTGCACCTATTGTCACCAACTTCACAAAACAGTGCTTTAATCCACTAGGCTGTTATATCCAGCAATAACTGTGCAGTACTAAATAAGAATAAGATGAGATATTCCTAGATATGAACACTGGAATGAGATCAACCTGCCCCAGTAGATGGAATAAAGGGCTCAGTTTGATATTCCCTAGAGGTTATCTGGATTGTCAAGTACTTGAAGGCTGGAAGACACAATGGCTAAAACATTGTGATAACAACAAAGATGAGGACAATAATCTGAATGTATTTAAGTATGGTTTATCAGGTTATAGAACATTATTGGCTTTCTTTTTATATTTCACCATCGTAATGTTACGGCCATGAATTTCCTGTCAAATTTTGTAAAGAAGTCTTATTGTTGTCTATTACAAGATTTAATTTTTTCTTCTTTTTAGTGTCAAAATGTTCTTCTTTGAGTAAATGCATTTGAGTTTTAAGTTATTTTTAGTGCTCATACTTCTTGAAAGTACCTTCATTTGCAATTACACTTGAACCTGAAAAATCAAGAGTTTTGTTTTTATTTTGGTTCCAGTTGACATTCATTATATTATCAAATAATTATAATTCGTTATATCTGGAAGATAGATACTTTTTCCAACTGTATGAGTTCTTTTTTTTTTTTTCTTTTAATCATTTCACCCCAAGTAAGGCGATAAAGCCACTAAGATGCAAGGGGTTACTGAGAGTGAAAGAAAAGGAGAAGACGTTAGTGAGGAAAAAGGACAATAAAAGAACTAGATTCAAAAGACAGTGATTGGTATTGCATTTAAATTTTTGAACATCATAGTAGGTAGCAGGGAAGCAAGGAATGGGAAGTGAGTTCCACAGGTGAGCAGTACAAGAAAAGAAAATATTAGAATAGAAACTTACAGTTACATCTAGCTATTTCAGCAGTAAATGGTGAGACCTACTTACCTATGTAGTAGTACGGTTATATTTATGCAACTGAGGGTACCAAGGAGGAAAGCTCATTAGAACAATTGCTGTGAAAATATTCATAGAAAACACAACAGGGAAGTCATGTCACAGCAGTCAAAAACTGACTGATGTTGAGATGCCAGGTCATGACTGATAATATTACAGATCCTTTGGATTTTGTTGAGCATCTTGAGATATACAGCAGAAGGACTTCCTACTTTATGATTTTGATTCAATGTGTAGAATTTCTCTCCACCTTATGTGATATCCTTATTCCATTATATCTCAGTATTTGAGAATGAGTTGGGTGCATCTGTTTGATGTATATTTGTAAATTTTATTCTCTTTTCTTTTGCAACTTGATCTGATATACCTGGCCTTTATTTATAGCTCCCTTCCTGTTGTTATTTTTCATACTGGATTTAGTTTCAATCTTTCTTCGCTGATTAAACTCTATGATATTTAATCAATAACAGTATTGGAAAAGAATTACTTATTTTTCTTTTCTATTAACATCTGCCAGTCTGTATCCTGTCTTACACACACACACAACATTAAATTAATAAATTATTCAGACTTCATCTTATTATAAATGGCATTAAATTGAAGCCTTAGATTTGAATCTCAGTAAAACCAAACACTACCATTTTTACTGGAAAGACTATGCATTATGAGGGTTTAGTGTCGGGTATTTCTGGATTCATTTGCACATCAAGTTGGCTTATGATCATATCATGTTGAAACACTGGTTCTTGCACAATCAACAAAGTTAAGGAACATTGAACCTGGTCAGTACCTAATTGGGTGACTGCTTCGAAATACTGGGTGCTGTAGGCTTGAATGTGCAGGTGGTGTAATGGATAATAGCTTGGAATTGGAAATCAGAGAGCTGAGTTCCAATCTGAGTTGGGTTTGTTATATTCACTTATAAGTAAATACCCAGTTGTATGAACCCAATTCTTCTCCCCACCAGCTATGGGTCACTTAGTAGGACTTATATTTGTAAATCATTATTATCCCTAAAAACAAAAATTCTTAATATCTAAAAATATTTTCTGGTTTTAAAGAACCTGCAAAAAGGTTGATAAGCTGTAAAAAAAAAACAAACAAACTAATCAATCAAGCAAATTCTGAGTTCTTATCAGCAGATAAAATAGATGGGGACAACTCCTAAATATAGATTAAAATGATATAAATATAAAATGGAACTATTTTTAATCTCTTTAATGAAAACATACTATATTTGATGGCATATAAGATGATATCTCTCCCTCTTTTCTTCCCCAAAATTGACTTTATATTTACAAAATTGAGGTAATCTGGGAGATGGGCAACACTGAAACACTGGAGATTACCAATGCTTGTACTTGGACTAACTCTATAATACTGTAATATTAAATGTCAATAATTGGGGGTATCACATACCACCTTGCTATGATATCAAAATACATTTTATTTTGAACTAATAAAGAACATCTCATGTTAAAATTTGCAGTAAATTATTAATTTTGGTAGTTTGATTATATTAAACTTTTTTGAGTTTCAATGATTTGATTGAGAAATAAAAGTAAGATTTGTATATTCTGAAAGGGTAATGAAAAGATCTCAATCTGACTGAGAAGAGATTTTCTCTCATCCCAATTCTGTTGTCTGTTCAGATTTTGGGAAGTGGGCTGGTTCAAGAACTTTTCAGCACCCCCTTACACTTAAATATTCATGTGTTATCTGAATAATTGATATCCAATTTAAATGTTTCTTACATGATAAGTGCATGATTTTGTTTACAAGTATTCAGAGATGTAAGATATTATGAAAATGTGTTTCACCAAAGATAATCATATTATTTAAATAGTTATTAATTGTTGAGTGATTACAGGCGGACACCACCACTTCCGGCGTGCTTCTGTAAACCAGCTATTTGGAGGCATCGTCGGGTGGTGGGTTTGAGTTCGGGGGTTATGTTTCACATTGCGTTTTTGTGATCAGGCATCTGCACTAAGCCTGGCATCAATATGGCTAGGTGGAAGGAGTTTTAGCTGATCAGATTGATTAATGAGGGCTAGCAAACATGGGCAAAAAGTCAAGGGCAAAAACACAGCAGAGAAAAGTCCCCATGTCAAGCAGTAGTGTGAATGCGCCTGTGAATAGTTTGGGTGTGGCACTCCAATGTAAATGTCCTATTTTATTGGCTAAGAAAAATATCCTAGAATGCACATGTGGATTTCTGCCTATAAAAGGGGAGGGGGAACATTTCTACAGTCATACCCTATTCAAGATTGAGATCAACATTAATAGTTATAAACTTGCATATAGTTTATAAATATAAACTGTTATTCATGTTGTTGAGTGTTCTAATTTAAATTTTTCTTATGTTTACTAAATTGATTTTCTAGTAAATTGTTTAAGTCAAGTCAGGATGGGACGGAGTAGAAACTTAGTAGTTCTCTTTGAATCAAAACCTACCCACAAATTGGGTGACTATTTAAAAAAAAAAAAGTTATTTTACTCTAGAAATTTCTTGAAGAATCTTAGCAAAAAATATACTTTCAAATATGGATTAATATTTAATGTATTCTAACAGTAATCAAAATAACTCTAACCTCATCTTTGATGATTTGCATGATATATCTATCATTGAGGACCAATTCAGCTGGACAGGGTACATAGTTTGAATAGTGGACAGCTGAATACCAAAAGTTAATTTTTTATGGGGATTTGACTACGGCAGGGTTCTCAAGAAGTTACAGATCATCTTGAAATCCAATCTTGAAGCATGTTACATTACTATTAACTCCCAACTGGGAGAAGCAAGCACTAAATTGATTTGAAGGGTATAAGATCTACTACACCGGTGTAAATTTCTTTGGCTGTATCCATACCAATTTTGAAGATTGCCTCATACAGGTGAAGACTTTATTAGCCAGGACCGTGATGAGGACTAGTCAAACACTATCACAGTCAAACCCACCATCAGGACTGAATTTGAAGTGGGAATGGAGAAACAGTCTGTCAGATCTGATGTATCAGGCCATGTATCTATTAATTCTTTAGGTACTTTGTGGGCAAATCTTAGATTATCTGATTCTAGATTGATTGATTTGTTTTATGGCTTATCAACCTTTTGCAGGATATTTAAAGAATTAGAACTCTGTTGTTTGATTTCCAATTCTGAGCTGCCATCCATTACACCATCTGCATCTCCAAGCTAACAGCACCTAGTATTTCCAAGTGATTACTCATCTAGGTAGTGACCAGTTTTGATGTTGCTTAAATTGAGTGAATTTGATTCTTGAATCAGTCTTGTTTATAACAGGTATAAGCATTGAAGTAACACTTTACTTTTTTTGGTTACCATTCTTAATTGCTTTCAATCCAGTTGTATACTTATTAAAAATTATGTTTTAATGATATAATTACTTTTATATAAACTTATTGTCCATGTTTTAACTTTTGTAAGTCCTGTATGCACAATTTATTATTTTTAAAATAAAAAATTTACTTTTATATTTGAAAATGTGCTCTCAAATTGCGGGGAAAAAAAAAGAAAGATTAAAATCATAAAATATCTCTCCTGTAGAGGTTTAACAGAGATTGAAATTTTATTGATTGATTTTTTTTTTTTATGGCTTATCAATCTTTTACATATTAGTTAAAACCAGAAAATATTTTTAGATTGTAACAATTTTTTTATAGATAATAATGATTTACTGATACAAGTCTTACTAATTAACCCATAGCTGGGGGAGAAGAGTTGGATTTGTACCTCTCTGAAGGGTACTTGTGCATAAGTGAATATAACAAACCCGACTGGAAATGGAACTCGACTCTCAAATTTCCAATTCCAAGCCATTATCCATTACAACAGTCATACATCCAAGCTTACACACCTGGTATTCCCAAGCAGTCACCCATCTAAGTACTAACCAGGCTTGATATTGGTTAGCATCATTGACCATGTAAGAACCAGTGTCTCAACATATTATGGCTGTAAGCTAACAAAGATTTGATAACATGTTGTTTGTGTTATATCGAGTTTTCAATAATATGTTGATTTTTTTCATAGTCTCTTGTCTTGGATTGAATTGTACAAGTCAAGTATATAACCATTGTTTTTTTCTCAATAAAAACTTACCTCTATCTGTATCTATCATTTTATTTATATATATATATATATATATATATATATATATATATATATATATACTGTGGACATTAAAAAAATCAACAGGGCATGGTGACTGTTGGGTGTGAAACTGAGTGTGTAGTGTTGATTTATGGGTACATATGATTTATGCCTACAAAAATTCTATACCCTCTATTAATGTAGCAAATTTTAAGGAATGTTATATATATATATATATATATATATATATATATATATATATATAATATGTGTGGTGCATTAAACTGAGTTGTACTGTTGGTGTGGAGTATTATATATATTTATTTATATATACTTAATAGCTCTGTTATTTTGTATTGAGTACTGTTTTACTTACATCAAAGGATATATATATATATGTGTGTGTGTGCATGTGTGAACACTTGGATGTACATTTTTTTTTTTTTTTGGTGTTATATTAGTCCTTCAATACAAGAGAAAAATATATCAGATTGTGCATGGAAGATAATTTCATAAATTATTATTATGTACAGTAAGTTTATTATGAATCTTAGCATTTTTTTAACAATATTTGTCAGAAAGTAAAAAGATTGCATTTGACATCCATCAAATATCAAAAGGACATTATCTTTTAACCCTTATTGCATCTGTTTCTTTAGTACATCCTGTGAAGTTTGAAATCATCAAGTAAATCACACTTCTCTTGCATTTCTGTTAATAGTTTTTGAAATGTCTTGGATAAAATTTTTTTTTTGTTTTGTTTTTGGTTTATAAGCTGGATAGCTATAGTGTTCTATTTTAAAGGTGACATGACGATGATATTGAGACTGTGGAGAAATGAAACAACAAACAAAGGAATAGTGAACAGATTGACAAACTGTCAGAAGGATTATAATATCAGTCTTCAAAGGTTTCATTCTTTTTTAAACCTTGTCTTTGTGAGCTGAACCTAAGCTTGCTGCTTCTGCATCAGAAAGCAAATATATATGCATTTATATTTCCAATAATTCAAAAATAACATTAAAACTAGTCATATGGGTATTAGTTACTCATCTAATCCTGTCCCTTGATCTAGTGAATAATTGGAGTTTTTGGTGATTTGAATATATCTTGAGTATTTTTATATCTTACTTGTCTTCTTTAAAGCTATATCTTTTTTTATGTTAAAGTTCACTTAATACGAGGCTTTAGATCCATACAACGTGAAGGGTTACTGTTGAAAATGGTTATGATGAATGAGCTATGAAATGAGTGGAAGTGGTGGTAGGATTATGAGGATCAAATAACAATTGCCTCTTAACTTGAAGAGGTTATGGTTGTAGTATTACTTGCCTTATATTCACGTGGAGTATTGTCCTCATTTTTGTTGTTACTACTGCAAAATCTTGGCCATTGTGCCCTTTGGCCGTCATCATGTTTTTCTTGATCTAGGAAATCTTCAGAGAATTTTGAGTTGAATGAATACGGAAGGTTATCCAGATCAACAAGCACCTTATGAAGGCTGGAGAGCACAATGGCCAAAACATTGTGGTAATAACAATGAAGATGAGGATAATAATCCTTATGTAAATAATGAGAGCTCCTCATCTCAGAAATTAAGATTATTGTGTTCAGGGAAGCATCCACATGGAAGTCTTTTTGACAAATTTGCAGTTCTTGTGAAAAATCTGTATGTACAGAACTTTAGATTTGGAATATGGATTTAGTGATCCATTTGAATCTGGGACATTTTTCATTTTATTTTATTTTTTTAAAATTAATTTTGAGAATTTCCTACCTAGTCATGCCTTCTTTTGTATTCTTTTTGCATTAGCTTTACTAACTTTTGGCCATGAGGTGGAAATTAACCAAAGTCCAGGAAGCTGTCTCCACCAAGCTGAAACTTCTCCTTTAAAGCTGGAGGGTCAAAGTCAATTTGTGATGCCTGAGGTATCTCAAACAAAAGTGCCAAGGGAGCTGGTACCACTTACATGTACATATTGTGAACATGCATAAAACCTACCATCATGGAGAAGGCTAGGTAAACTGCTTACTGATTCTGTGGTTAATTGTTTTATCTTAGAGACAATTTTCTCATTAGAATTCATCTTGTATATTTATAAATCTATCATTTGTCTGTGCATTTGAATATTGCTGCCACATCTGGTCTAGTGCCCTTCCTATATATTTTATAATCCTTGACAAAATTCAAAAGATCTGTAATGTTATCAGTCCTGACCTAGCATCTTAACTACAATTACTTTACCATTGTTGCGTCATGGCTTTCCTGTTTTATTTTTTTCTACAAATATTTTCATAGGAATTATTCCAATGAGCTTTCCTCCTTGGTACCTTGATTGCATGAATTCAAGCATATTACCAGATTCACAAAAGTTCTTACTGATTTTTAAATTTGAAATAACTAGATGTAAACCTAAGTTTTATTCTATAGTTAATTTTTTTACACTTCTCACCTGCAAAACTCTCTTCCCAGCCATCTATAATCTTCAAAAATTTAAATCAGTCACAATCTTCTCTCTTGCTGGAACCTGTTCTTTTATTGTCCTTTCTCTTTACTGATATCTTCTCATTTTGCTTCACTCCCAATAATTCTTTGCATCTTAGTGACATTATTGTCTTGCTTGGGGTGAAATGATTAAAAAAGAATAAAAAAAAAATAACATATTCATTTTCCTATCTTGCCATACTAAGTCTATTTCTGACATTTTTCAAATCTATTTTTATTTTTAAGTAAATTAGTTAAAATTATAGGACTTTTAACTTGAACTCTTTAGGGTCAGTGGTTTTGTTGTAAATGTAAATTGGATTTTTTTTTGTTGTTTTTCTTTCACCAAACTAAACCTCTAACTTCAAAGAGGGCAAATTAAATTTTGTTTATTAATCATTGTTTTATTTGTAAAATAATTACTTTTTTGTTACCCTCTTCTAAACTGGTATTAATATCAAAAGATTAAACCTTAAATGGTGGGAAAATGTTACGTGAATGTGCTTTCCAAATAGACCAAAAAAAGAGAAAATTTTTTTTTTTTTTAAAGAGCAGTTTCCATCCTTATTTTAACTTTAATTATATACAAAAACAATAAAAATGATATTTGAACTGTTTTAGATAAAAATAAAAAAAAATAAAAAAAACTGAAGTAAAACAAGTAGGCATCTGTTTATCTCATGAGATAAAAGTAGCATCTTGTTTGGTCAAAATTCAGTCCTTTGGTAGTGAAACTGGGGTGCAGATCTGGGCGATGATAAATGGAGGCTGTGTGCTGCCAGACTACATGCCTCCCCACTCTTGGCTGTACTGACAAGATCCAAAGGAATACAGAGCATTATATTTGGGGACAGCTTGACTGCAGGAATTGCTGGAAAGTTGTCAATATTGACAGCCAACTGCCTTTGGAGCTCCACTCTAAGGTTTTCTATCTGGATTTACTTCCATAGCCTTTTTCATGTTTGGATATGACTGTAGGGCAACAGAAGTTTAAAATCAGGGTTTTCCTTACCCTAGATGACTGACTTCCTGAGTTGTTGAGCTGCATCTACCTGAAAAAAATAAATATTAGGTCCTTAATTTTATATATCATTTTCTTCTGTAATATCTGCAATAAAATTGTCATCTGACTCAAGAAAAAGTCTGAACACTCTTATTCATTACTGCCTAAATTGTCCATTAAAGACATTGTATCATCCACTGATAAGGATTATTTTATACTTAGAAGAATTGGATGATGTTAACACTTTAATGTTCATATTGAAACTGCATGCATGCATAGGTTGTCTATATAAGTACAAATAGTAATTTCATGTATCCTAGAGTTGCTAATTAGTCATTTAAACTCGGATCATGAATGAAAGATGCTAGTATCATTAGAAAAAAACGTTTAAATCATCAATTAATGATATGTGCTGATCTTCAAGGAAACAATCTATCTCTGCTGAAACGATTTATCTCCACAGTTACTTGTCAAGTTTTGAAGGAATTTTTTTTTTTTAGTGACTGAAGAACATTTAAAATATGAATAATCATTGAAGCATCTGACTTATGACTTATCAGTAGAACCAACTATTTTTTGACTATTTAGGTCATTTCACAATCATTTTATTTGAAGTTAACAAAATACATTCCTTCCTTGGGAATATTTTCGGTCATTTTCACACTGGATCTTTTGTTATTCTTTTTTTATTTGTTGTATATTCATTTTTAACTTGTATACTTTTCTTGGTATATATTTATATCAATGTCTCATGTAGCATGAATTCTATTGATTACATAAATGCTCACCTGTTCCAATTTTAAAATGGGGGGTTGGGAAGCCTTTATATAATATATATATATATATATATACACACACACACACACACACACACACATAGTAATCTTTTGTACTAAAAATGAGGCCATAATCTCTAACATAATGACCTGAAGTTTTTACAATTGAGGCTAGTGTCTCTGTGTGTGTGTATATATATATATATATATATATATATATATATATATATATATATACAGAATATAAGAGATTTTTCTCTGGTCCCAAATTAGAGTCTTTGTTAATGTATATAAATTAGACCAAACCCGGATATTAGAGACTTCTTCTCCAGTCCCGACAACTCTCTTATATCCGGTTACACTATATATATATATATATATATATATATATATATATATATATATATATATATATATATAAAAAATATTCATAATATTTTACATTGATTACACAACTTGGAGTTTTATATGTTCTGCATTTGTCAGGTGCAATTTTTTAGGTTAACACTGTTTTTTAATACTTCCGTTTATTGCAAGATATTTTATTGTAGGGGTGTATTATTATTATTAAAATATTTAACATTGAGCACTATTTTTTTCTTACACTATAGAATATATATATGTATTTGTATATGGACACTCACTCGTACATTTACCTATATTTATCCATTTGGTTTTATATAGATATCTGTGTGTGTGTGTGTGTGTGTGTGTGTGCAAATTTGGGCACCAATCCCTCTTTTATACAGGTTACATTAAAAATGAATGTTAAGGTATTGCAGTTAAGTTTTTTTTATTTAATTTTTTCTTGTGTTCTTATAATTTTCTTTTCTGGACATAAATTATGTAAAAATTGTTTGAATGTTATGTATAACTGAGTGCTTATGTCTATACTTTTAGTGATTATCAAGGATGATTTTATTTTTACTTTTAACTGCATAGATGGTATCTAAAGTTACAGGAATGAGCTGACTGTATTTGAAAAATAAAACATTCCTATAAACTTAGATACATGCATAAAACAATCTATACATTCAGTTAAAAGTAAAAATAAAAGTCACTTTCTAATTGCCGTAAGGTTCCTTCCCTGTGTCTTTTCTATAAATACTTTCATGGTAATTATTTGGATGAGCTCTTCCCTATGGTATCTAGATTTTTTGAATTTAAGCAAAGTGATGTTGGCAAATGAGATCATCTGAAGGAAAATGAAACATGAAAGAAATGAGTGGGATGACAGAGCAAAATCTAGAGATTATGAAAAAAGAGACAACAAATAATGCCACATTTTTCAACATATTTCTGTGAAATTTTCATTTTCTAAAATTATAGTTTAGATATATGGTAAAAAGAAGTCATCAGTTTAAACAGGTAACAAGAGGATACGGATTAATAGTCAAGGATTTATTGTAAGACATCTGGAAATATTGCAACTCTTAAAACAGATACAATAGTTTAAACTTACAAAAAAATCAATTAAAAACATTAGCTTTTTAAATAATTATGAACTAGTCTCTGGACAATCATAATGTAGTCAAATACCTTAGTAAGGCTAAGGAAGGTGGTGATTTACATTCTTCTTTTATGTGCTGTGTGCCTTCAGGACATAGATGATCAAAGCTCTCCACAATTTCCTGTCTTTTCTAGCTTTTAAGAAACTTTGTCTTTTTGTTATCTTTAAATAAACCTTGTTCCGTCATCCATTTACTCAAGCTCATGAGGTAGGTTATGCATTGTTTTCTTCTGTCCCTCTTGCCTTCAATATGTTTTGTGAGTATCAAATTTTCAAAGTTCTCTTTCTGCCTTAGCATCAAAAAGAGACAGTTGAAATTTCTAAGTGTAAGTGTCCTTTTTGTTTCCATTTTCTCTAAAACTTTTCTGTCAGTACCTAGATGGGTGACTGTTTGGGAATGCCGGGTGCAGTAAGCATGGATGTGCAGGTGGTGTAACAGATAATGGTTTGGAATTGTTAATCAGAGAGCTGAGTTCCAATTCCAGTCAGGTTCATTATATTAACTTATGTGCAAATACCCTTGGGAAAGGTATGAATCCACCTCTTCTCCACCCCAGTTATGGGTTAATTAGTAAGACTTCTATCATTAAACCAGTATTATCTAAAAAAAAAACTGCTTACAATCTAAAAATATTCCTGGCTTTAAATAACCTGCAGACAATTGATAAGCCGTATAAAATGAATCAATTAATTAAATATCGATTAGCTACACAGTTTTTTAGATTTATTTACATTCTCTGGAATATAAATGTATAGAAACTACCATTGTTACAAAGTGAGGGATCAGTTTATATATTGATTGTAATATAGAATTGATCTCCCACTTTATTCTGCATTCTAATTTCTTGTTTGTATATCAAATTCTGATTAGGTATGAATCCACTGCTTCTTCATACCAATTATGGGCTAATTAGTAAGGCTTGTATCTGTAAATCATTATTATCACAAAATTTAAAAAAAAAATTCTTACACTCTAAAGATATTTTCTGGCTTTAAATAACCTGCAATGGGTTGATAGATGTAGAAAATGAATCAATCAGTGAATTCTTTCTCATTACTCTTAATTCAAGTAGTGTATATAAATCACATTAAGCATAATACAGTGAAACTTTAAAATTACGCTATGAACATTTTGATGCCCCCTTGTATAGTCTAGTTGGTAAGATTAACAGGAAAGTCTGAATTAGCTGCTTGTAAAACTATGCAGAAAACTAGAGAGAATCACTGTAATGTAAAAGCTATGTCTTTTAAGATATTATTTACTTTTCTCTATAATGTATTGTTATCTTAGTAATTAAAACACATATCCAATTGTTCTTTTGTTAAGAGTTAGTTTGGTAAAAGCTTTTGTTCTGTGTTGATGTCCACCTACTGTTATTCTTACCTTTTGTTATTTTCATCAAATGGTGTTACCTGTGATTATCATTAGTTTGTGTATGTGGGAGATATAAAGATAGAAAACATAGCCCTTTTTTATTTTTTTACTGTTTTTAATTAAATCTTTGTTGATTTTATTTAACACTTTCACTGATGCAGTGTTATAGCATTGTTACCTGGCTGTGCTGGCCTGTTTTGGGAAAAATAGGAAATTGCTGTTTATTAAAAAACAAAAAAAATTACTGACTGCACATTCTGAAGGTATCACTGTTATGTTTTTAAAAAGTGGATACTCTGTAGTACAGACTACGATGAATGACACCCCAACATACAATATAATAAAAATACATCATAAAACAAATTACATTGTACTACCTCTCTCTCTCTCTCTCTATATATATATATATATATATATATATATATATATATGAGAGAGAGAGAGTCTACAGTGGCTTGGAAATAACATCAGTTAGTTTCTAAAAAATGCTAGGGACCAAACATGTAATGGTGACTAGAAAATCTATATATATATTGACAGCAGGTAATGTAAGTTTTGTAAATATGTGTATATCCTCAGCAGCAGAAATGTTAAGAGCAATAAACTGAAGGACAATGTGAAAAAAAAAAAAAAAAAAGAGAGAGTGAGAGAGCTAACAACTTAAGACTGTTAAATAAACTGATTTTTTTTTAAATGCCATGCCCCTTTAGAACCTAGGTGATCATGACTGTCCACAGATTTTCTTTTCTTTATTATCTGTGAATTACCATGCATTGTTGGGAAAGATTGGAATTGTTTCCCAAGAACATTTGTGTAAAAGTGAACATAAGAGGATAGCCTGGGATTTGATCTCTGCTTGTCAAATCCACTTTCCATATCAATATCTTTTACTCTACCTGTACCTGCATGTCAAGAACTACTAGATAAAAAAATAAACAGAAAAAACTACAATTATGAATTAAAAATGAATTATACCTACATTACTAAATCTGAACAACATCAGTTGTATGGTTTTTAAGACTTTAATATGTCATATTCAAACAAGCTCCCAAGAATAGGGGATGTGAGTTCAAATCTTGTTTGAAGCTTATTGATTTCTAATTTCATTAACTGTGAAAATAAGCAGTGATTAATACAATAAATACAAGAGAAAAACTAGTCAAAAATGAAAAAAGAATGACTATCATCAAAGAAATTCAAATAATGACTGACATTCTTTGAAATAAATCATTAGATCAAGAGTGAAGAAAATTAATGAATTTATGTCAAATCTAATATGCATGTCTGTTGGTATAAAAATAAATGATTTTCATGCTTAACTTTCATTTTAACTTTCTATAAAGAAAATTTGCGACTGTTTCTCCATATCATGATGGTTTTGAAGAAAGTAAAAAAGATAAAAAATAGGAGCCTATATAAAATTGTAACTCATATTTATACAATTTGCATTCAGACTATTGTTGTTATTACAATGTTTCAGCTTTTTTGCCCTCCGGCCTTCATTAGGTGTATATTGATCCTGGTAACCTACAGGGGATTCCAAATTAAACCCTTTATTTAATCTACAGAGGTAAACTGTTCTTGTTCCACTGTCTATGTCTAGGTATATCTTATCTAATAATTATTTTTAGTACTGCTCAGTTATTGTTCACCCTGTTTCCACTGAGTCCAAGTACACACTGCCCGGCCCAGAGATTGAATTCACAATTACTTTGTCACCAAATTCATGAACAAAGATTTTAATCTGTGAGGTTATTGTTCAATAGAACAATAAAGGGTTCAGTTGGGAATTCCCTATAGGTTACCTGGATTGATATACACCTGATGTAGACTGGAAGGTACAATGGCTGAAAAGTTGTGATAACAACAACAAAGATGAGGACAATAGTCTAAATGTAAATAGTGTAAATAAGGATAACTCTTTATCCAAGAAATTTAGACTCTAACTCATATATTTAACAGATAGTAATCAGTTATAAAATAGCATTTGTTCTGTAGTTTGTTTCCATGATTAATCAACTGAGAACAAAGTGTACTTTCATAGAGGAAGCTAAGTCCTTAAGTAATACTAATCACTGATAAGTGTTGTGCATTTCATAGACATATGGAGTTACGATGAAAGAATAATGCTTTCAGCTTAGTTAACATTCTACAGAGTGATGATTATGTAGTTTGCACTGTACTGTTTTATTATTCATACAATAGTCAGTTTTTATACACTTATACACTTGATAATGAAGATCATGTGAGGCTAGAATAATATTTTAATTACTTGAACATGTTCAGGTTGTGATTTTGTTAATAATTTTATGTTGTTTTTCAAGAGATATTCAGATTTCAAGTCAGTATTGAGTGCATATGAATCAAAATTATTTAAAAATGCATTTATAGTTATCACTAACATGGGTAACTTTATTTTGCATCAACTGTGTTCAATATAGAGATTGAATAAAGATAGAAAAGTTTTGTTCATTGAATATTTTATCTTAACAGGGTTATACTGTAATTTTTTAATCATTTCTCTCCAAGCAAGGTGATAATGCCACTAAGATGTAAGGTGTGGTTGGGAGTGGAAGTTAATGAAAAGATTTGTGAGAAGAATGGCAATAAAAGAACGTGATTCAGCAAAACAAAAGATTGTGATTGATGTTGCATTTAAATCTTTGAAGATTGTAGGTGGCATGGAAGCAAGAAATTAGAAGAGTTTTACAGGTGAGAAATGTGAAAAGAGAAACTATTAGAATAGAACTTACAGTTATATCTAGCTTGTCCAACAGTAAAATGTTGAGATCTAGTTGCCATGAAAATATTTATAGAAAAGACTGAGGGAAGGTATGTCATGGTAGTTGGAAAGTGGCTGAAGTTGAGGTGCCAAGTCAGGACTAATAATATTACAGATCCTTCTTTGAATTTTGTTGAGAATCTCAAGATATATTGCAGTAGTACCAGACTGGATATGGCAGCAATATTCAATGCACAGATGAACTTTCTTATTTCTTACCTAAAAATCAAACTATATTATTTTTACTGAAAAAATGCCATGTACATTTGAATGTAAAATCAACAGTCCTATGTAATTTTCAGATCTGTTTGGAGACTTTGAGATGTTAAGATAAATTAAAAATTAAACTCCTTTCATATATATATATATATATATATATATATATATATATATATATATATATATATATATATATATATAAATAAATATATAAATATAAATAAATATATATATGTATAATTATTTATATATTGTATGCTGGTAATTACTTATTAAGCGCTCAATATCAGAGATAGAGCTAACATATTTGGTTGGATAGATGTGAGTTTGTGACCCTGGGTTTCACGCTTTAGTGATCGTCAGCACAAACTCACATCTATCCAACCAAATATATATGATTTTAATCAAGTCGTACTCCAAATTTTTAGAAAAACAACTGACAATAGCCTAGTGAATTAAAAAGTTAGTTTGTAAATTTGGTGATATAGTAATTGTGAGTTCAATTTACCAATCACTACAATCTTAACCTGTTCAAGTTTAGGGTTAGCTGTTTTTTTGTTTTTTGTTTTTTTTTGTGTATCTTTGGTGTTCTACCTCTTTGTTTGTATTTAAATATAAATAAACAAAAATATAAACAAAAGAGCAGAACAGCAATGATAAGGTGGTGGAGAAATTATTTTACAGTGGTGTTCACTCTGTGCATGACCTGAGGGTCACCTAAGGTAGAGGTTTACAGATTAAGAGGCACAACTTATGCAGGTATGTGTTGAAGGTAATGGTTAAACCATGAATAGATTAAGATTGTAGTGATTGGGGAAGCAACCTTTTTGGAGTCGGTTAGTAGTGGATTGAAAAATATAACAACAAAAATGAGCTACCTGGTTATTGATGTGTGCTCTACAGAACCAATCAAGGCTAAAAATGAGTGCACGATGACTAAGAAAGGGGACGAGAAGAAAAAAATTACTGCCAGTTAGTATAAATCACAGACAGATTAAATTCAGACCCCACACCCATTCTGTCTAAATAAATATTTAAATATTTATTTTAAAATATAGACAAAAAGATGATATGAACAAGTTAGATATAAAGCTTTTTAATGCAAGAAATTTATTATATTTACTATGTACACTTATTATCATATCAATCAGGATCACCAGTCCCATACTTGAGCAGCTTTCTACAAACTGCTGCTTTGTGGAGCTGACTCACAAGATGATGCTTCCCTGATCACTGCAATCTTGGTTTGTTCAGGTGTGGGGTCAACTGTTGTCTTCTCCATATATTCCCATAAATTGTATCTCTTACTTTGCAACCCTCTACTTTGAGTGGCTCTTGTGCCTTGTACAGGTTGAACATCATTGAAAAAAAAAAAATCATTAGTGTTGGGGCCCTATATATAACTCAGCAAGATTGGTCTGTCTTGGGCAAGATAGCCTGATGGAGCCCAACCCTCTCCAGGCTGAGTTGATTTCAGACTTTCTTCTCTTATACTGGTTGCTAACCAAGGCTATAGGGCTCAGTCTATTCTGGTATTTACTTATAGCTGGGAGAAATGTATTCATGTCTTTCCCAGGGGTATTTGTGTGTAAGCGAATGTAAGAATCTAAATTTGGTTTTTAGTCCTGGGTATGATGATAAACTACATCCAGCAGCAAGGCTTGTGATTGGGAGATTGAAGGTTTTGGGGAGTGTGGAACCACCTCTTAATTGGTGGTGTTTTCAGGTCCACCTTGACCCTGGGTGTTAACAGCTGTTTGTGTCCCAGCCATAGCCAAATAGTGAACTCCCAAACAAAAATAAAATATCATGAAAGTATAAAAATATATTTTTATATAAAAAAAAAAAAAATATCTATGAACAATACCTATTTATAGTAAAATTATCAACAAAACCTATTTATCTGTCTATATTTCTGAGATAAGTATTTTAATTATTTATTCTATTTACATTGTTCAGACTGTTGTCCTCATCTTTGTTGCCATATTCATGATGTTTTGGCCATTGTATGCTCTGGCCTTCTTCAGGTGATTGAAATTTTGAACTGAACCCTTTATTTTGTCCACTGGGGTAGATTGTTTTAGTTCCACAAGTTGTTGAGTTTAATACCTTGCTATTGCAGTGGTGAACAAAAAACTTGGAGAGTTGAGTTAAAGGGAAATAACTGAGACATTCGGAAGAGGCATGGTACGTGGAACTAGAACGATCTACCCTGGTGGATGAAATAAAGGTTCAGTTTGAAATTTCAGTCACCTGAAGGAGGCCAGCATGTAAATAGCTGAAACATTGTGAATATGATAACAAAGATGAAGACAAGTTCAAACAATGTAAATAAAACCTATTTATAATAAAGATACCAACAATACAATTTTATGGTATATACTTAGTTGAAGCCATAAAATGGTGTTCAAAATATTTATATTTTGACATTAAATAACCCGTAGAGTTTGATATGCTGCTAAACAAAAACAATCAATCAAAATCCAAATATTAAGTTTTCAGCATTAAATAACCCATTGAGGTTGATATGCCACTAAAGAAAATCAACCAACCAAAATCCAAATATTTAGATTTTGGTATTAAATAACCCATACAGGTTGATATGCCACTAAAGAAAATCAACCAACCAAAATCCAAATATTTAGATTTCGGCATTAAATCCCATAGATGATAATATGCTGCTAAAGAAAATCCTCCAAACCAAACTCAGTTTTCCAATTTTTTTATTCCAAGTCACTATTCAGTAAAGCAATATGCATTATGATATAGATATATGTAAATGCAGTCACATCTGTTTCTCATGTTTTGCACATCCACATTTTGAAATACTAGTAGTACTTGTGAAAAATTAATGGTTTTGCTATTTGAATTTTCTGATGAATCTTAATTCAGAAGTTGATCATCGAATAAGCTCTTTGCAATTTCCATGACTATAAAATACCTGTTGACATTCCCTTATTGCATTGTTAAAATCTGAGTTTAACAACTTGTAATAAGTTATGAAATCAGGCCATTATTTGAAGAAGTAAGAGGTTACAAATGAAAATATTTTCTGTTTCACTGAAGCAGACGTTAAACTCATGAGAGCATTATCACATCCTTTATCTTTCCTTTCTTGTTTTCTTTTTCTCACTGAAACCAAACAGCATCTCTGATATGTCTTTTCTGTCTTCTCTCGTGATTAAAATGGAATAGTCCATTATTTATGAGGTATTGGCAGGACGTAATGTATTTAGTAAGCAACTAAAGAACAAGCAAAATTATGATATGATATTCAGATGTTCTGTAAAGCTTTTGGTTCAAATGGTTGAAGTTTGAACTTGATTTCAGATAAGTAGACTTTGAGGAAGTTTTTACCAGCATTTACTGCCAGGAATCATTTTTGAACTCCTCTGCATTTCTCAAATGACACAAATATTAACAAAAACTCACATAAAGCAAAACAATAAGAATCTTTTGTGTACCTAAATGGAATCTGGTTCAGCTCTATATTTTCTAATGAAAGTTTAAATTGACAATATTTCAATTAGTAAACCTTTGCATCATGTGATAAAATGGCATTCATTTTTTGTGCATTGCCGAATGCTGTGTTGTTTCCACACAAAGATGATGCTTATTGAAATGTTTATTGGTCTATGAGTGCAAAGTCATTATGATAAGCTTTTAAAATATTTGAACACAATCAAACTATATGTAAAAACAGAATCTCTGTGTAGTAGAAACTATTCTATTTACAGTATTTTTTATGTTAATATTTTGGGTTTGATTTGATTAGCATTGTATAGATTAATCTTAATTTTAAAGCTTAATGTATTTTTACACAATTTCTATAGACATAGTTTCTATCTTCATCATGAGGGCTCACTTTATTTATTTTCCTTTTTTTTTAAAAATAATCCTTCTGGATATTTAACTTTTGTACTCTCAGAGCATCTTAAACCATAAATTAGCTAAACTTTATTAATTCTTAGTGTATAAACCAGGGATTCTCCACATCGGTCCAATAAATTTTTAAAATAGGCCTGGAGTTGTCCCAAGGAAAATAGGTGGGCTTTGAAATTCTATTTTTCCCCCACTGGTATAAAATTCTAAAATGCAAACTGCTTTAATTTATTTTTAAAGGCAAATAATTCAGAAATTATTTAAATAAAAATTTCAATGTTTTCTTATAAGTTGTGTTTTCAAATTGATTTGAAACAAGAGAGGAGACTTATGCCTAAAACTAAACCTGAGCTTGGAAGTTTAACTTAACAAGCTGATAGACACCAGGAGCAGTGTGGTCATTAGTCAGGATTTATATTTTCTACTATATTGTGCTTTTGTAAATAAAACATATTTCCTGTTTCATGGAATTTCTATTTGTGCTTATGTGGGCCTGAAAAATTTTTGACAACAGAAATGGGCCACAATCAAAAAAGGTTGAGAAACCAAATCAATGAAATCTGAGCTAACTTGATGTTATTTAATCTGATTGAATTCTTGGATCCTAATTTACTTGATTTTTAATTTATTTAAGATAAACTAAATTATAATTAATTTCTCTTTCTAAATTGTGTTATAGATACTTATCTATACCGAATTGTCCTTGTTAAACCTGTAGACTTCTTTGTTGAGTATAGGCACAATGGCCTCACCACACTAGATGTTGCTGCTCCAGGTGTTTTGAATTCAAGACAAGTTGACAATCAAAGCTAGAAAACTAAGACTGATCCGCTATTAGTTCTTAGTTGTAGCAAGAAAAATGGATTCATACCTGTAAAAGTCAATGAACACAATATGCCAGTCATACTTTATGTGCCAATAACTGCTCTGCTATACACACTTCTTGGGTAAATCTAATGTCCAACTAAAAATAAATTTACCATTTTGGTGACATATAAATATATTCAGTGGTATAGTCTGATGTAATAAACTGTGTATAAGTTAAGCAATTTTTTTCTTTAAATTCTGAATACCCTAAGCAGTCAGTAATTTTGAATATAAAAACTATTTTTAACATTTTATTTGAACTAATGTTATTGTCTTTGTTCCTTTTATTTTTGTAGATCATTATATTTTTTTGCATTGTCATATATATCTATATCTGATACACATAGCTTGATTATTATTATTAGATACATGTAAAGGTAGAACTGAAATCTTACACTGTGTCCAATATGTTGCAAAGGTGAGAACACAAGCATCGACTTAGTAGGCCAGGATGAGTAGCTGTGCTAGCATCTAGAAAAGAGCCTTTGTAAAACATGTCTTTGAGGATAGGAAATACAGTGTGATCTATGACAAACTGGGAAAATTTTTTCATGTGATGCATTTTGTCCTTTAGGACTTCATTGTACTAAAGTGATTTTTTTTTTTTTTTTAAATATATGTTTAGGTATATAGTCTAGTGAATTTCATTTAGCTTCTTTGTTTTCTCATATAGTGTTTAAAATCTTTATTTATTGAGGAGAAATGCTTAATATCAGAGTTAGACTAGATATGTAATCACTGACAATAAGGGAAGTGGGAGAGGGAGGAAAATCTGGCACTTCCTGTTTAGAGTTAATGCTCAGGGTTATTTATGGTCATGAACTTTCACTCATATATATATATATATATATATATATATATACACTATTGTGCTTCATTAGTTTGCATGACTGTCACGCCCTGCCAATACTTCATAAATAATGGACAATACCGTTTTGATTGTGGTGAAATTGGGAAAAAAATCACTACTTGATTTCAGTGAGAAAATGAAAGAAATAAAAGAAAGGAAGCTAGAAGTGTCTAATATTTCCTGATGATACATCAAAGAAAGAAAGAAGGGAAGACAGAAATGTTTAATAGCTGTTTCAGTGAAATACAAAAAGTTGTTAATTTCAAATCTTTCCATTTTTATACCCTTACTTTAAATAATGACATCCATTCATATTTATGTTGTTGCAATATTTTGTTAAAGTTATTAAGCTCAAATATTCAATGAAGCGATAGGGGAATTTCTATGTATATTTTATTATTGTAGAACTTGCCATGAGCTTACTCAATCATTAACTTAAAAAATGAATTAAGATTCAACAGGATATTAAAATAGGAAAACCATGAAATTTTCACAGGTTAAAACTAGTAAATAAGTGTCAACATAGAAATGAATACTGTGACTGGCAGTTTCCTGTCTTAAGTGATTTTTAAATCATCTGATGATTGTCTGGTGTTTGTTTAAGACATGAAATCACTTGTTACCATGCAGCATTGATTTCTTTATCTATATTGTTTATATTTATATATATGAGCTACTTCCAATATTGGGTACTTTTCCTCCATAAATATAGCAAATTTTAAACAATATAATTATTGCTTTTATATATAATGCATGTGTGCAAAAAAAAAAAAACCCTCCCGAAAGATAGTTATTAGTCTGATTAGTTTATGGAGTTTGGAGTATCAATAATCAGTTTTATTCCACTAATTTATTGTAGGATGTAGATAAAGCCAAATTGATTGTTAGTGTGGGATACAATCTGATCCAAACAAAACTGCTTTCATCATTACATCAACAACTCATTTTGCCATCACTTCACTTTTGTTTTTAATCCGATCTTACCTATATCCAATTCACCATGTTTCCTTCAAACATTCTAAATTTTACACTGCAATCTTTTGAGAATTACTCTCTTTTAAGAAGATAAATTAATCATGGATTCTTAACTTAGACCATCAGTGATAAGCTCATGAATATATCTAAAGGTAATTTTTATTAAATTTTATGTCAGCCAGCTTGAAAAACTTTTTAGCAGTTGTTTCTTGTCACAATTTCTGCTAAAATTAGATGAATGATTAAAAAGAAATGAATTTCAGATGTACCTCAGTCAGTTAAAATGAAAATGGTTTATTGTATCTTCTGTTTTTTTACTGATTAATGTTAAATTTAACTTCAGCAGAAAACCTTTTATTAAATATAAAATAAATATTCTTGTAAATAATTTTTTGATCTGCACAATTTAAATCTTGTTTGTAAGAAAATCTGGCCATATTTCTCAGTAAAAATGCCATCAGTGTCAAAACCATTTCCTATTAAACCAACAATATTATTGATTCTATGAGAATATTCTTAATAGGAAGAGATTTCAATCCTAATTCATTTTTTTAAAGTTAAATTTTATTTTTCAATATTTTGTGATAGATTATAAAACTGAGAAATTTCAAAATGTCATTTGATTATGATTAATAATGACATTTTCCAATATTAAAGCAGAAAAATGATCAACAGAATGTCTTATTTCAAAGTTGTTCTGAGTTTATTCCTTCACCTTCTTGCTGAAGAGTTAAATCTAAATAATCATACTATATATCCACTTTGTGATAATGTATTCCCAAGTAGTAGTTTTCATCGGTTTTTCAGTGGTGGTCTGTGACTCAAACATAGTTAAGAATCACTGGTTTAAATTCTTGTTTGAATATCTTAAAATAGTTGTTTGCTCCAATAGACACAGAAAAAGAATGTAAATTTAAGCTAATTTGAAGACAATTGATGTCAGCCACTGACTGTATTTGCCTACCCATTTACCTACTCGATTGTACCTGAAGTCTGAGCCATGGCAGGTGAATCCTGATTCCTTAGCACCAACTAATTGTGCTAGAAAAGGTAGATTTGCTATGACTACTAAATCTAAGTCTGGTTCAGCTACGTGATTGGTTGTATTTTTATATTTACTAAATTATCTACTTTATTTTTTATGCAGAACACCACAAATTTTTCCAGTACTTGCAGTTCAAAAGCCTTACTATATTAAGCATTTTGCTAGACTAACTTGTGTCAAATAAATATTTGATTTGGTCTAATTTCTTCACTTTTATTTGTTTTTTTTTTCTTTCATGTTTTGGCCATATAACATCCATCCTTCCTTATACCTCTGCTTGTTGTGTTCTGTAATGTTGTTAAATCTTCTGTGAGAGCATATTGCATCTCCTCCTATACAAATCATGTCCAGTGCTTGCATCTCTGTGTTCTTGGGATTGTCTTCCCATGACCCATGGAACTTTGTATCTGCTCTCATCACTTGGGCAGTGACTGTAGAATATTAAGTTCATTGTTTGTCCTTTCTTAGCTATTAATGCTTATGCTTAGTCTACTGATTGAATTATCATAGTATAGTATGTGGGTAGGTTCTTTCAATTTGCTAATGTGTCACCCAGTTTATTATTTTGACTTTATTCCATAAAATTTGTTGTGTCCATCTCCTGGAATACTTTATAAATGTCCGTTAGAACTATACCTTTGAAACCATTCATCTGGATAAAACACATAAATGATGACACTGTTATACTTTGACTTCATCATTAAGATGTGGAAATGCTGTTGGACTATTTGAATGCTATAAATTCTTCAGTAGAATTCACTATAGAAAAAGAAATGAATGGTTAACTAGTGTTCCTTGAATCTACTAGGAACCCACATAAGACATCTGTCTATTATAAAGCAACCTTCACTCCATGTTAACTATGATTCTATATACAAAAATAAGATCATTTACTGCTTACAGCAGTAAGCACAATATAGTCACTGACCTAGAGCTGACCAATAAAAAGGAGATCCTGTGGAGAAACAATTATACTATATATATATATATATATATATATATATATATATATCAGTAGTAACTACCAGCAGATGCACAATTTCACTCAACACAAAAAACAAATGACCACACTTACTGTATAATATGTTAGAGGTATGGCAGAGAAGAAAGAGAGACCATGTGCTCTGTACAATATTAGAACAATAGTCTCATGCTACACAGTTACCTTCCCTAAGTAACCCCTTCATAACAACACTAGAGGAAAATATAACTATGAACTGTGTATATGCCATGTAATTTTTGCAGAGAGTACAAGGTAAAATGAGACACTTACGTAGGGACTCCCCTCCCCGAATAAAAAACATGGAAACAATTTAAGTTTTTATGAAGGTAGAGGGATGAAACCAACCTTTATGGAATGAAGTCAAGGTAATAGAAAGAAACATTGGCAAATGAGAAGGTTGAAAGAATCTGTCCACATACTATACTTAGATAACTCAATCATCAAAGTGAGCATAGATGTTAAAGCCTAACCATTAATTAGGAAGCAGCAAATGAGAGATGAGAGCACATGCAAAGTTCAAAAGGGAGTCAGGAGACAATTTTAACAACTCAGAGATGCAAACACTGAATATGACATATATGAGAAGAGATTTACATGATTCTCCAAAATAATGTTCTAGAACATAAGTCATAGGATGAAGGCTGGATAGTAGATGACTGAAACATTGTGAAAGTAATCAAATGATAAAGATAAGAAAATTAGTTTGAAACAACCACTAAACAATGACTAAAATACCTTGTCAGACAAGAACAAATAAATACTAATTGAAAAATACATTCTTTGTTAACCACTTCACAACAATTTTTCAAGTATACTGCTATAATTTTATGTGAAGTAAATGAGATGCATTTTGTTGATATAATGGTTGTTATTCTGGAATATGGTCTGGTAAATTGAGTTTAGATTCTGTTCAAGGTTGTGTTTACTTTGCACTAATGACTTGGAGAAAGGCACAAATCCATCTCTTCTCCCAGCTATGGGTAAAATAGTAAAGCAAACTGGGTTCTCTAGTTTTGGTTGGAAACCAGTCAAAGTGAACAACTCTGAATTTGGAATTTCCTTTCCTAATAACAGTTAATGGCAGTTTGCAGATATTAAAGAAAAGGAGTCTTTGGACAGCCATGTCTGCCTACCTTTGGAAGGGACATAGCTAAAAAAAAATGAAATATATGAGGTATTGAACAATAAGTTGTTGGAAAAATGGTGGTGTATCTGTATATAAATGTACATCATTTTTCAATAGAATAAATTAGTTTTGAAGTTTTAATCAATTCACAACATTGTATTCAAGAACTTTAGTCCATGTTAAATATTTGGTTATTTTTTTTTATTGTTGGCATATTTGATTTATATTAAGTTTTACATAAACACTTAAACATAGAGCACATAAAAATTGTCGTAAAATAATTATGCTTAAATATTATAAGTGTTTCTTAATCAAAATCAATTGTGTAAGTGGTTTCTAATTAAAATCTTATTATTATTACCTCTCCCCACAACCCTTAACATTTGAAGATTAATTATAACTTGAAATTTTTTCTGTAATTGATTTCAATTTGAATATAATTGTCACTCAAATCCAAAAATGAGTAAATATTTAATTTGTTTGGACTAACATCTTCATCTTTGTAATATTTTTTGTAGAAAGAATATTTGCACATTTTAGTTAAGCATTTTTTTTTCTTCTTCTAAAATCTGAATTAGCAAATTTTGATCATTTTCTGATGTCATGGAGCATGACTGAAGAGTTTCAATTAAAGTATTTCAGCTGGTGTGTTCTCTGACCCTCATCAGGTGTCATGCAAAATTCATATAGAAATTCGGTAATTAGATTCTAATGAAAAAATTACTCATTTTTTGGAATTTTTAACTCATTAGGGTATAAAAGTAAAGGAAGGAATTGGTAATGCCAATTGAAGAGGTGTTGGTGGTGAAGTTCTAAAAATGAAAGACATTTTTATTCTATATGATAAGAAAATAGTTTATTTTATAAATTGATTTTTAATGTGTGTTTGTGTGTGTGCATATATATATATATATATATATATATATATATATATATATAAATAAAAATTTCTTTTTAAAACATGGAATTTATTAAAATTTAACTTTAGTTTTAAAATATTCTGTTCACAAGAAGGAGAGGAAAAAATGTATAAAATTTCTCAACTTGGTCATATTGAATTTTGTATAGTAGCTTCAATGCTCCAAATTCTTTCAACTTTATTATTCTTGTGATGTGAATTAATGGTTTCATTAATGCTTAGGACTCAATTTAACATGTGTAAAGAATATGACAATGGAAAATTACTGAAAAAAAAAAGAAGATATATGACTTCTTTAGTTCACTTTCCATGCACAAATATATTGTACAATACATGCATAATAGACAAATCAGATATTTGTCTAAAAGCTAATTGTGATAGAACAATAAAAGAGGGGGATGTTAGTCCTCATAAACAGTACAGAAATACTTCATTTTATGTATACAGGAATATTAAATCTAGTTACCTTCATTTCACTGGTTCCTAATAAATTTAAATGAAACATCCTACTTGTATATGTTAACTGTTTTTCTTATGTCTTAATGACCCCCTGACAACTGACTTAAACCAGTAACTTTTTCTTCTAGCTGTTTGTCGCTGGATAAACACAGACACCAGGGCTGTCTCTCCTTTTGAAGTTGACAGCCAACTGACTGATGCAGGTAGAGTCTATGAATTTCTCTTAACTTTTTAGACTTTGGGAATTGATTGATTTTCTTTTTTATTCTTCTTTTTTTTCTTTCTTTTTTTTTTTAAAATACCTACCTCCATTTTTTTTTCTTTTTCTTTTCTCTTGTTCCCTGAGAATTTTTATTTAACCATCTCTTGTTACTTTTTTTATAATTTATCTTATAAAATTTAAAAGGAAACATAGTCTATACCTTTTTTGCCTTGCCTTTTTCTTTGAATTATTCTTTACAGCCTAAATTGAATTAAAGTTAATAACATGGCTGCTTACAAAAGATTATCTCTGTCACCCAAGTAGCCATGAAAGAAAGAAAAAAAAAATCTTAAAACTTTGATAAATTTTATAGATAAAGAGAAAAAAAAATAGTTGGATTGAAAAGTTTTAAAAGAAAAAAAAAAAAAAAAAAATTTCTTTAATTCAGTAATTTGTTCAGTTTTCATTTTCAACATTTTGTTTCTTGTAAATTTTAATCCTGGTACTTGTTTGATTTTAACAAGTAAACATATTGCCTTAGTATATATGTACAGTAATGCCTGTTCTTCTTTAATGACAACAGATCTAAAAATGGAAGCATGCAAAGCATACCAAAAATGAACATAAGACTTAAAATTCCAAATTTTATTGTCAACATAGAGCCTCTTTTCTTCTCAGGCATGGCATCCTGCCTTTGAATGAGGACATATATATCTAACTTTCAGAAGCTTCTTCATTACTTTATTAGCTATGTGTGAGTTGCTTCTTTTACCTCATCATTAAACTATTATATTCTCAGTACCTCTTTCATGACCCCCCCACCACCAAAAAAATGTATCTTTGTGGATGCATATTCAGGACTATAGGATGGATGAGACTATTTTGTTCAACTATGTGCTATGATTGCTTGTCTGGTCTTTAAGCTCCTCTGAGACATGGCATTGTCATGTTGCAAAATTGCATCACTCATTTTCAAACTAACTCGTAAAAAACCTTGCACTGAGTTTCAACAATGTGTTCATGTAGGATTCAGAATTGATAATGGTGCTATTGTGCATAAATTCTTACAGTACAACTCTTTTTTCCAGTCCCAAAACAGAGTGGTCATCACATTTCTTGAGGGACATGCTACCTAAAACTTCTTTCTGGGTTGCATCTTGTTTTACTCTGTAGCACATAGTGGTGAACTTAGGTTTCACCTATTGGTACTCTCCAGCTTAGGAAGATCTGTGTAGTACAGCTCCCAAATCCCTTGGGCAGCAACTACCCTCTGCTCCTTTATGAAATCTGTCAGATATTTTAATAGCTAAGAGACTGCACTTGACCATCACTCATCTGAATGCCCTCACAAAGTTTTGTAATAGCAATTTTTGGTCAGCTGTTAAGCATTACCCAAATTCACAAGAGCTGCTGGTCTGCTACTGCAAGGACTGTCACTGAGGTCAGCTTGTCCTCTCTCTCTAAGATTACCATTAACTTTATTGACTCTTCTTGTGATTACATCCAGTGGAGCCTTTCCATAAGCATTCAGTAACCTCTTGTGAGTGTTTGCAGCACTTCCTCTTTTCAAAAACAGAAATTATAAGACAGCTCTTTGCTTTCTATGTGTGTATAGAAGAGGCAGCCATTTTGAAAGAAGATTATGTCTAGGAAAAGAGAAGGTATTTCCAAAGATTTTCCCTACTGGGCTTCGATGGTTTATAGCTAAAAACTCCTTGAACTTATTACTGATACTGTTAAAATTAAATTAGAACAGGTGTTAGTTTTTGATTAACTCTCATAGATATACATGAATTTGCATGTATATTGTTATATATATGCAATATTGAAAAGATAGGTCAAGTCAAAATATGATGTTAACAAAGATAAAGGCCTGAACAAATTGCTGAGTTGCTATATACTTACATGACACTTATTTTATTACATCTTATTTCCTTTTCTGCTTATATACTTGCTTGCGGCTCTTTTTTGACATAATTTCTAAGTTACTTTTGTTATTCTATGTTGCATATGTCCGTCTATATGATCAAGAAAAGTGTCTTTCATTCAATATTGATAACTTTGTTTTATAAAAGCAAGAAAAAAAAAAATCAACAGTACCTGACATTTCCTCTTAGAATAATTATAAAGTATTTAATATATTATTGAATGACTTGAAATATCTGAGAGTTGAAGGGTTTTTAGGGAGCAGTTGTTTCTTTACTCTGCTGGGCCAAATCAGCTTGTTGAATGTCTTTTCTGTTTAACAGAAGAGTAAAGAAATCTGATATAAGGTAAACAACTCTCAACTTATTTCCTAGAAGCTTATAGCAGAAACAAACATCCTTTTGGCTGTTTTAAGTTTTTGCAAAATGATTACGTTTCCCTAGAAGTAATATTTGTTACTAGTTTACCCATGCTGTCAAAAATGTCTGCTACCTCCTTATTTATATTATATGGGAGTTTTAAATGAATATATGTATACAGTATCAGTTAAAAATTACCAAATTATTTATGTATAGATCAGCACTCCTACTTAGGATCAGTGCAGCATCTGTGCACTTGCCTGGGATCAGTGCAGCATCTGTGCACTTGCCTGGGATCAGTGCAGCATCTGTGCACTTCTGCCTAGCTGTTAAGTATTTAATAATGTTGTTTAAGCAGAAGAATACTGGTATAATAGATATTTCACTTGTGATATTATCTCTTGGTCTGATGTTTGAATCATGGTAGGATTCACTTTTTATTTATATATCTATTTGCTTTATTGCCCCCAAAAGTTACAGACAAAATATATACAAATACATGTGATGTAGCATATAGAGTTCAACTTCATAAATACCATACCAATGTTCAACTTCATAAATACCAGAGTATGTGCCAAATAAAGAAAAACATTGCTAATAGTACAAGCAATAGGAAGTTGTGGAGTGCCATAAAGACCAATGTCCTGAAGAGACATGCCATATAGGACTATGCATTGGTTAGTTAACTGTGGCATTAGACAGTACTTTAGCAGTATAAAAAGTTTTTATTACTTTTTATGTATATGTCTAAGTTACATAGGTTTTGATAATATAAAGTTTGTATTTCAAGATGTAAAAAATGTACATTAAAAATAGGAGCCCCCCCCCCCATATTCTTCTCAAGTTAGCATTTGAAATTTGTTTTGAATAAAATTTCATGAACAATTTATTGTTTGAAGAGTAGCGAATATGACTTTGTCTTTGGACAGCTGAAGTAAGGAAAAACAGGAAGACAAATATAACTTGAGTCATTAACATTCCAATTTTTGTTCAGATAATTGAATTCCTTCATGTTCTTGAGGTTGTTAGCGCAATGATTTGGTTGATCTAAGAATGGATTGGTTGATGAGATGTGATTAATATCATCAAGAACTTGAAGGAGTTCAATTGTCCAAACAAAATTTGGAATGAAGACAAGTAGGATTTCAGAGATAGTTCCTCATGACCAAAGATCCTTTTGCTTTGGTCATCAGTAATTAATTAGCAGCAGCAGCAGAAAACCGTCAGCTTGTACAACCACTTCCCCAGATCAGTGGTTAAAAATGGGTTTAAGCAAACAAAACCTGTAGGTCTTAGTAAGGAACATACCTCTTTGAACCTTTGGCCATGTGCCACAATTATTATATTTTGCAATAATAAATATATACTTCTTTGAACCTTATGTGATTGCACTACAGAATCACAAGCAAAGAGATGTATCAAATAACAGAAAATGCATCACTTGAGGACTTTCAACAGCAGAAACAATTAAAATGGATATCTCATATAACACAAAGAGAAAATAATGACATAATCACGATGTTGAGATTCCACACTCCTTCAAACAAAACGTTAAGAAGGAAGCCCCATCAATACTGGAAAGAGTGATAAGATCTACTGGACTTGAGAAACCTATTTTCCTGAAAAATTGTTTTAAGAGAAAGATTTTATAAATTTCAACCAACTGCAGCATTAGCTTGGTCAATGAATGTTGAATGTTTCCTTATAAGGAAACACATTTTCTTTTACTAAGATTTCTTGGATATGTAGGCTGATAGATATTTTCAAGTAAAATTAAAAAAAAACTGTAAATACATTTGAAGTAAGATATATATATATATATATATATATATATATATATATATATATATATATATATATCACTTTTATAATAATAATAGAAAATTATCAAAGACATGATTGCTGCAGTGACACAGTGCTTAATATAATTTCTAAAAGAATATATAGAGCAATAAGAAAAGGCTAAAAAAGCTTATAATTCAGAAAAATTCTGTCCTTTTCCACCATCTGAGGATGGTGCTATTGTCCCAAAATCATGAGACCATATTAAATAATCTGCATTTGAAACATGCTAAAAATATAGTTGCTTTTTGTGCAGTGAAGTGCTTCCATTGCTGTCTTTTTTTTCTTTCCCCAAACTATCTTACTAAACTACCCATTTTTACCTCAAGAAAATCTCAGCCAACTTGCTAAAATGTTAAATCCCCAAAACTTTGTCTTCTGTTTCGGCATCTTCTGCATGCACATGTGGCTACTATTGTGACAGAAAACAAACCCTGTTTACCCTAAATATCACTTAACAAGTTCTACTTTTCTCATATTACATGCATCTCACTATGAATTTAGGCACCTTGTTGAAGGTGGGTGTATATTGGGCAGTGTGATGAGATTTTATCTTGGCTGGATATGTTCTTTAAAAAAAACAAAAAAAAAAAAACATTTCCAGTATTGTTTTATAGTGCACTATCCCTCCTGTGTCCTGTTGTTTGTTCCATTGCCAAACAATAGACCTCTACCCTGATTCTCCCACTGCCCACCATATTGTGGATCCCAGCTGGTAGTTATCAAAGCTTCATGTATGGTATATATGAGTCACTAGTTAACAGATAACGACACTTGTGTTGACATAAGAGCAGCTGACAGCAGCTTTTAGTTGGATTTCTATAACTTTTTTTTTTTTTTTGCTGCAGTTGCTTTTTTTTTTTTTTTTTTATTTTTTTGTAACATTGGAAGGAGATTGTTTCATAGCAATTTGTTTAATGTTAGATTCTTATAATTTTTACATGGAAATATTTATTGAAGTACTTTAGTTTTTGTTGTTCTCTTAATCTATGCTCCCTGACAAATGCTTCTGTAACTGTTCTCAGAGAAACACAGTTGGGCCTGTTTAGTTATCTGTAAAAATCATTATTTTTATCAATGATCTTCTGTAAATATATTCAGACATGATCAGTTGTTTTAAATCTTTGACATAATACTTATTCTGTTTATTTATAGTTCATAAAATTCTTCCAGATGCCATATCCCTTCTTTTTCATTTCTCTCCGCAATTTCCTGTACTTTGTAGCTCTTGATAAATTTTGTCTTTTTGTTATCTTGCTCCTAAACCTTGCTTTGCTATTTATTTACTCAAGCTCACTAGTTAGGTTATGTGTTGCTTTCTTCTGTCCCTCTTGCCTTCAATCTATCCTGTCAGTATCAAATTTTCCAAGCCTTCTTTTCTCATTATGTGCCCTAAAAATCTCAAGTATCTCTTGCTGATGTTAAGTCTTATACTTACCATCAGGAAGATGTACTCTGTTTCCATTTACTTTAAAACTTTGTTGTTGCTGACATATTCAGTCCATGGTATTCTCTGCATCCTTCTGGAGAACCACATTTCTATTGCTCTACTCCTCTGTGAGGAGATTGTCTAGTATTCACTGCAATATAAGAGGACCAATATTAAATAACAGTTCAGTAATGTTTTCTTTGTTTCTAGTGAAATTTGTCTGTTTTTTAATACCTTGCTTAGCTTTTGGAAGGAACCTTTTGCTATCCCAATCTACCTTTGGATTTCAGTGTTGAAATTCCATCCTTTGTTAGAACACATCCCAGATATATTTCTGTACTTGTTTAATTTCAGTATCTCCATTTTGTAATTTGCATGTTGGTGGTTCCTTTTTGCTAGCAATCATGTGTTTTGTCTTCTTGAAAATTTTAAACTATTATTGGTAAATTTATTTATTGTTAGAAGCTATTATTTTATTTTTTTTTTTTTTGGTAAAAATACCATTTGGAAATATATGAATCCATCTCTTATCCCCTTTCAGCTATATATATTAAAATAGAAGTCCTCTATTTTTGTTAGATAACCAACTTAGAAGAAAGATAACTCTAAATAAATTCATAACATGTGTTTGCATTTTTAACTGGCATGATAACGTTAATTTAAATAAATGGAATAAAGTAGAACATTATAGGTATTAAATATTTAAACGTTTAACAATATGGTTTTAAAAGTACATATTTATTTTCTTGTGAATCAGATTTTTTTAAAAGTAAGTTTTTTTCTTAGATAAGTAGAGTAAAGCTCAGACTGTTGTTTTGGACATCTTGAAAGCATTCGACAGGATTTGGCATATTGGTCTTCTTCATGAGTTGAAAGGTTATGGTATTTCTGGATTAATTTTTGAACTGATTTACTCTTTCTCATCAAATTGTGAAATGAAATTTGTTCTGAATGGCCATTCTTCTAAATCTTTTTGTATTAATGTAGGTGTTCCCTAGGGATATACATTGTTTCTAATTTTCATATCCTCTTGATGTTATCAATTCTCAACTCTATCTGATCTTATGACACAAGTATTTACTTCTGTCGTAATAGTAAGTCTGATCAGTTCGATTAGGTCAAATTGGCAGCTGATCTCAAATATTACCTACAATCTGCTGTTAACTGGGCCAAGGAATGGCTTGTTTAATACCTCCAAAACGAAACTGCTTGTTATCAGTCATCTGAGAGACCCGTTTCTGCTTTGCATCGACATAGCTGATGCTAACCTCTAGGAGAATGAGTTGTTCTTGAACAAACATGCTTTACTGACATGAAGCGGAAAGATATTGAATCAATTGCTAGGTCTGTTGCCAGGGAAGTTAGTTCACTGTGTTGTGCTAGACAATTTTTCTCTCCAGAATCTATGTTATATATTTATAAGTCTACAATTCGTCCATGCTTTGAATATTGCTGTCACATATGATCTGGTGTTCCTGCTATATATTTAGAAATTATTGATAAAATCTAAAGAACAATCAGCAATATTATTGGTCCTGATCTGGTGTCTCGTCTTCAGTTATTTTCCCACTTTTGTTGCTTTCCTTTGCCTTTTCTATAATTATTTTCATGGTAATTGTTCTGGTGAACTTTCCTCTATGGTATCTAAACTTTCTGAATTTAAGCACAATACTAGATTGACAAAAAGGTCTCATCAATTTACACTTGATTTGGCTTGATGTACCCATAAGTTCTATGCTAACAGTTTCTTTTCTTGTATTTCTTGCTTGTAGAACTCTCTTTCAGCGCCTTGCTTTCCAGCCAACTTTGATCTTCAAAAATTTACATGCAATGTCAATTGTTATTTACTGTCTTCTTGATCCCTTTTCTTTTATTGTTGTTGCTCTTTAATAATGTTTTTCTTTTTCTTTTTCTTATACTTTCAAATTCAATAATCCATGTGTCTTAGTGGCTTTACTGGCTTGCTTGGGATGAAATGATTAAAAAAAGAATGTAATTATCAGTGAAAGTCCATTTGTAAAAAGATATTGATTTCTGAGTACAGCCACATCATCTTCTCTGAATGTATTCAGCTGTAACTGGCAGCAGGTTGGAGTCTTTTGGGTACAGTGGGTTAACAGGTTATTCTTAGCATTTATCAGTATTGCCTTTTTGACACTTGACAGACATTTGCAGAGATAACTGATTTGATAGTATTTTTTTCATATTGTGGGGTTTTTACTGTTTCATTTAAAAACTATTTTAAACTGAAGCACAAGAGGTGTTAAATTTCTATAAGGTATATCTATCTTTCAATCAGGGATATACATGCACTGTTTTGAATTCTCCCAGTTTTATTATCTGTAAATGTCAGTGCAAATAAGTGAGATATATTTTAGAAAATTGCAGCTAAGTTCTTGTATCAGTTGAATCTTTTGATAGTGCTGGATTGGCTGTAACTATTCAAAACTCTGTGTTTGTGTCAAATCAAAAAGCATTGAATATATTGCTGAAAATAGTGACCAAATATGATATTTTCAATGTCTTTACTTTCTAAACACTTATAACTGGAAAGAAGTGCTGTCTTTTACTAATGGTCATTTGTTAGATTACATACTGGTTGATTTACTCAATCACAAATCCATTTTTGTCCATTTAGATAGTTGCTACAATGTTAGTGTCTTTTGCAGTTTATAGATGTATGTATAGCACTGCAGTTATCTGTGCATAAAGTGGAGTTGGTATGCCAATTTCAGATTCTGAGTTTGTTGCATTCAGTTTTACTCATGTCCTTGGGAAAGGTGTTAATCCATATCTTCTCTTCCTAGCTAGAGATTAAATAGCAGGACATACAAGGCTCTTTAGTCTTAGTTGGCAATCAGTCTAAGAGAAGGACAACTCTGAATTTAAAACTGGTTGAACATGGGGCAAGCAACTTTAGTTTGTAAAAACCTATTAGTTGTGGAAACTACAGCAGTGTACACTAGTATGGTGAATCTGTTACTCTACAGTCCACCATGGCAAGATTCAGTGTTGCATGGTTAAAAGGAAAAAAGCATATTAAAAAATTGATTCTAATTCGATTTCATTTTTAATTATCATTTAGATATTTGTATGTGATTAGTGGCACAGAAAGTGGGATTGGTGTGCTGAGTTCAAATCCTGACTGAGGTTGTTGCATTCCCTTTGGTACAAATACCCTTGGGAAAGGTTTGAATTTATCTTTTCTCTCCACTCACCTGTCAGTGATTTCTAATTTGGTTGGCAACCAGTCGCGAAGAAGAACAACTTTGAATTCAAAGCCTGCTGGAATCAGTGTAACAGGCTGCCCAAACAGCCAGTGGAATGACAATATTTAATGCTGTAACCATCTGAGCTAAATTGGCACTTAACAGTCTGATTGGTTAGAGTGATCAAAGTAATGACTTTAACAAAATTCATTTTAGTTGTTATTAAGCAGTATAATTGGAAATATGAAAATGAAACATAATTTAATTCATCAGTAGTAAATTATTATGCTTTGTTTGAAAAGTAGTTTATTTGTGCCAGCAAAAAACAATGGCAATATTTAAATTTTTTCAAAGATTTTGTAAGTACAATGCAATTACATAATTATCCTTTTAAGTATGTGCTGAAAACTAAAGGTGGTATTGTTTTTGTCAAGTTTAAAATAACAAACAATTCTATCAGAAGGGTCCAATACATTTGGAATAGAGATGGGCTGATCACTTATCTTTGTGTGGTAGGCTATTCTGGTAATGAAGTAAAATGTTATATGCATAAAAATATGACACAATGTACCTGTGTGTGTGTGTGTGTGTGTGTGTATATATATATATATAATGAGGCATCTATTTCAAATACAAGTATACACTATAATAATGTTTGAAGTAATAAAAATCTCAGGTTAAAAATAAATCCATTAGTTCTTTAGAAATTGCTTTAGTTTTGGATACAAAACCAGGCAGGTATGGGATTTTGAAAAAAAAATATCTCGATGCTGAAGTGTTTTCCTTAAAAAGGGAAAATAGGAGCCTTGCTTTATTGTGATGCTTTTCATAACTGAGCAGTAAAGTACACTGGACCAAACAGTGGTTTCTTCTGCAAAGGGGGATGCAGGTTCAATTCATGCTAGAGAGCACATTTTCTCTACTAAAATTTCTCAAATACACAAGCCAATAGACATAATACACACTGTTTAAAGTAAAAATAAAAATGGGGCATCCATTTTAAATATGAATATCTACTATAATAACGTTTGAAATAATATAGATATATAATCACTTTTTATAACACCTGGATGCTACAGTAACACAGTACTCAAGTAAATTATAAAGACAGGGCAAGATACAATATCAAAGGGATTGTTTCCTAAAATCATGAGAGCATATTAAACTGCAAGTCACAGGATCAGTAATAATTAAGTAAAGTATTTTTTATATATTTCATATCCCACTGCCATAACATAGCTTTATAGCTTCTCTGTGTATATTCTTAGCTTTCCTCTTTGGTAGCATAACTTCACAAATTTAAGTGCAGCACTAGACTGGCAGTGAGGTCTCATAATTTCATTGTTGAAATTGCTAGATGTAACTAAGTTCTATTCTAATAGTTTCCACTACTGTCCTTCTCACTTGTGAAGCTCTCTTCTGACTACTTGCTTTCCTGTCAACTACAATCTTCAAAAATTTTAAATGCAGTGGTCAATCATCATCTTCTGTATCTTTGAACTCTGTTCTTTTATCGCCCTTTTTCTCATACTCAGTCTTAATGGCTTTGATTGGAGTGAAATAATATATATATATATATATATATATATATATATATGACAAAATCAAAATAGCAAATTGGATTGCCAAAGCTACAGGTACACTTGGGAAACTTTGTCTATTTGAGAAGCTTTGCCTATGCAGTATGGGAAATACTAAATTGGCCACCGAAATACAGATTTATAGTGGCTGTTTTGATCACACTGTTGTATGGCTCAGAAACGTGGACCCCATATAGGTTCCATATCAATCAGCTGGATGTCTTCCACAATCTGTGGCTATACTTTTGACAATAGGATGTCCAATGTTGATCTTGCAAAATGCAACATTGCTGGAATTGAGACTTTCTTGATGCAGTCACAACTTCACTGGGCTGGTTATGTTGCAAAGATGAGTGACAACAGAATACCTAAAGTCCTCATGTATAGCCAGTTTGGCAATAGGCAAAAGACTGTTGGACAGCCATGGCTCAGGTGTTAAGACAAGATAAAGAGTAACCCCACAGCTGTTAATGTGCCTCATACTAACTTTGAGTAAGTTGCTCTGGATAGAAATAACTGGAGTTGTGCCAGAGTAGTATCAAAATTTTTTAAATCAGTTGTATTGACTGGTTAAGAGATGAAAGACAACAGTGAAAAGTGTCAGCAAATATTCCTGTTGCTATGTCCTGAGATCCTCACTGTTGCACAATATATGGACTTGTATGCAGGTTACTAGCAAGACTGAAGTGTCACATGGTACAAACATAAAAACTGAATGAGGTTGTTGAATTCTCATACATTGAAATTGACAGGAGAGTCCATCATATATGCGTGTGTTTGTTGTAGATTGTCATTAATAATTTAGTATCCCACCAGTCCTCCTACTCCTATATGACAGTGAATACTTGACTATCTCTTTACAGATGAAGAAAAGACTTTAAGCAACAGAAATATCATTCTACAAAAGGATACTGAGAATACCATGGGCTGAACATATGAACTACAACAAAATTCTAGTAACAATGGAAAGAAAAAGGGCACTTATACTTTAACACTAGGATGAAGTAGTTGAAATTTCTAGGGATATGAGGAAATAAAAAATTTGCTCCTCACAGGATAGTTTGTAGGCAAGAAAGACATGAAAGTAACGCATGACCTACCTGGTGTGCTTGAATGAATGCCATCTCTCCCAGGCCCTGCTCTGCAGGATCTGGGAGAGATGGTAAAAAAAAAAAAAAATATTATAGAAAGCTACAAATAACAGGATGTTGTAGAGAGTCATGATCGCTCACGTCCTGAAGGGACATGGCACATAGAAGAAGAAAAATCCCACATTGAGTTTTAATGATTTTTGATATAAGGATTACATATTCATCTATCTACCTACTTACCTAGGGTTTTCTGTGCTGAATCTACTTCTTTCAAAACTCAAATCAGTAATAAAAGCAGTAATTCAAAATCCATTTGATAGAATAAGTTTTTTGTAGCCAATTTAAAAAAAGAAAAAAATTCAAAATGAATTCTTCCTTCCCTCTAAGTTAGAAATCTGTGATTCACTATTCTATGAGCTGTGTCTCTTCAGAATGTGAGTAATCGTGTTGCTCCACAAACTCCTGTCCATTTTAGCTCTCTTCTACCAACCATTCACACAAGCTTGTTAGGTTATGTGCTGCTTTCCTTTGTCCCTTTTGCCGTCAATATGTCTTATGAGTTTCAATTTTTCTAAGCCCTCTTTCCTCATTATGTACTCTACAAAATTCAACTCTCTCTTTCTGATTCTAAGTATGATAAAGAGATTTCAGGAACTCTGTTATGAATCAATGAAATTGGAATAATATTTTCAAACATCTATTGCTTGTAAAATAACTGACAAAATAATAATTCTAATTAAGAAAACAAAACAAAAAAAAAATTATGTTTCCAAGCAAATATAAAAATGAAACTAAGCATTTCATAGCAATTGTAGAATAAATCATTTGGAAATGAATTCAGTCTTCTGAGTGCTCTGAAAATATTACCTTGTGCTAAAATTGGCACCACCTAACAAACACTAAGTTTCACTGTTTGCTATTATTTTTGCTTCTCTCTTGTTATTTTAGAGAATGATTGCAGACTAATTATTTATGGTTGTTTTTAATAATTAACCTTCCATATCTATTTATGTGTCAGTTAATTATCTAAGCATGAAAAATCTTCCTTAATCAACCCTATCAGTCCTCCTAAATTTGACAGTCTAATGGAAGGGGTGCTACTTTAGTTTGTCCATGAATCCTATATGAAAGTCTACTTTTCTCTTTTTCTTTTTTAATCAAGTTCACCCCATGCAAGGCAGTAAAGCCACTGAGGCACAAGGGGTTACAGGGTGTGGAAGAGTTAGAAACAGAAACATTGCTAAGGAGCAAGAATAAAATAAGAGTAATCAGGACAGTCAATAGCAATTGACATTGCATTAAAATCTTTGCAGATTAAAGTTGGCTGGAAAGCATGGAGCCAGAAGGGAGTTCCACAATTGAGAAATGTGAGAAGAGAAACTATTAATATAGAATTTATGGTTACATCTAACCAACTCAACTGTAAATTGGTGAGACCTCATCACCAGTCTAGTACTTTGCTTAAATTCAAATAGTCTAAGCACCATAGCAAAGAGCTCATTCAAACAATTACCATGAAAGTATACATAAAAAAATGGCAAAGGGAGACTTTCTTATGGTAGTGGGAAAGTGACTGATTTAACATAAAAAAACAGTTAAATAGTGGGTATAGCAGAAATATGATGGTAAGACAATAGTGACTTCATCTAGCTAATATTTTACCGTTCTGTGGGAGTTATTTCTGGCACATATTGTATAAGAAGCTTATGTAAAGAAAACAATTCTGTGATTTTAGAAAATTTAGATCTCCAAGATCTTAAGGAGTTTCATATTATAGCATTTTTTTTTTTTTTTTTTTTTTTTTTTAAAAAAAAAAAGGTAATTTAACATTTTAATTGTTTTGATGACCTTTCCTCCTTGGTGCCTTGACTGCATGAATTGAAGTGTGCTACTAGATTGGCAACTAGGTCTCAGCATTTTACTGTTGAACTAGCTAGATGCATTTGTATGTTCTATTTTAATAGTTCCTTTTCTTGCACTTCTTGCATGTGGAACTCCCTTTTGATTTTTTTGTTTCCCTGCAACCTTCAAAAATTTAAATGCAATGCCAATTGCCATCTTCTGTCTTCTGAAAACCTGTTCTTTTATTATCCTTTCACTTCACTTCTCGTTAAAGTTTTCTCATTCTCTTTCACTCTCAGTAACCCCTTGTGTCCTAGTGACATTATTACCTTGCTTGAATTGAAATGTTAAAAAAAAGACAAAACATTTGAGTGTCCATCTGTTTAGTCTGTATGTGTCATGTTCGGCTCATTGCTGCACTATTCCCCAAAGGTAATACATTTATATAAGATTTGCTTCATTGATTTTAAAGTTTACACTATGAATTCTTTGTCAATCAGTTGGAATATTCCAAGAACAACAATAAGGATGATAAGAACTGCATGGAATATTCTAAATGCTATTTACACAATGTATTAGATGAACATATTTCATTGGCTTTAGCCAAACTCATTACATATCAACATTTTATATATAGACTTGACCAATATGGTTACAAAATTTGGATCTGTGCCTCAACTTGACAACAAGTGTGTCCACAACAGGCTGTCTTGAGCATCTCATTATTTGAATAATTTGACCTTTGAAATCTGAAGGACTCTTTGATGGTATGATATTCCTTTAACTTGAAGGGTTCATTGGAGGACCTTCAACAGATTAACTGTGCATCATGATTTATTTAAAAAAAAAATATTTCTAGAATGACAGTTTGCATTTCTTTTCTTTGATTCACTTTATAACAGTTGTTATTTGCTATTGTTTGCTTTTGGCCTGGTGTTTCTACTGAAATGAGAATTTTTTTTCTTGCTTGTCATAAGTGATCTATTTAATGATGGCAGTAATCCCTTAAGAAGATATAACTTTGCATATTAGGGTTGGTGAAAGGATTATATATTCTTTAGATGCACTACATTATATATTTGAAATACATTTTCTTTTATTTTTCTCTCAGTTAATATTTGAAAGAGTCTGATTTGTTAAAAATCTGTTTCAGTTTATTTATTTTGGGGGAGCAGTTAAGTTTCAATTAATTCATATCTTCAACTATGATGAAATGCTGTGAGTTTTATCTATCTACTTAACCTCCTGTCTATGCTGAAATGTTCTTGACCAATCCCAACCTAGAAAGTATTCCAGAATAAATTCTGATGTTTGCTTATTTGATCAGAATTTGGGAAGTGGACCAAGCCAAGAGCTCTTCATTACCCTCTTTGTGGATGGTGTAATGGATAGAAGCCCAGAATGAGAAATTGGAGAGCTGTGTTCAAATTTCAGTTGGGTTCACTACATTCACTTATACACAAATAGCCTTGGATAAGGTATGAATCCATTTCCCTCCAGTTAAATAGAACTTGCACTGGGAAAAATCACTGTTAATTCAATATTCACTTGCAAAAAAAGAAAAAGGTTTTGGAATTTAAATAAACCATAAAGAATTGAACCATAAAACACCAATCAATCATTATCTCCTTCAATATCTATTAAACTGAAAATATATTACGTGCTTAACATTATAATAGATCAAAAAAGGTGAAAGAAAGGAAAAGAATATGGAATAGCTAATTTGTACCAAAAAGCACAAATTAAAATTAACATAAACTAATATGTTTTTTTCTCTTGTTAATTAATTGTGACATCAATTAAAATAGACATTTATTTTTTGACATTATATAATTATTTCAGATCAAATTTGGTTGGTATAGTCTAGGTAACATAAAAATTTGGGATCATGGCCTTTTGAATGTAGCTTAATAAAATGTACAAGAGAAAAAGGCCACTTCAGCAAATTACTGCTAACAATAGCATATATCAGAAAATGCTCTACTTCATTCTTCTTAATGTAGTTAGAAGTTGCTGTTTAAAGGACAGATCTATAGTTTGTCCCAAAAGTCATATTAATGTTTCTGTATGTGACAATATATTAGGAAATTTTATTGGTGGAATTATGGAAGATGATGTCCTGTAAATTTTATTGGTGGAATTATGGAAGATGATGTCCTGTAAATTTCCTCTGCTATTTCACAAGTGTACATTTTCTGCCAATTGTGGTGTGACTTTTGATATATGCTGTATAGTGCTCAACATACTGAAAATTTAAAATCCTCGGCATATTCAAATAATTAAAAATTTAAAAGCCTTCTTGAAGAAGAAATGCTGGAAATGAGTTACGGTTAACAAACTAATACTGAAAGAAGCAGATTTTTATTTATTTACTTTTTAAAAATAAGTTGAGATCACATTCTTTTGATTTTGCCTAAAAATTAATCTTTTATTTTATTTTTTTTTCATTAGGTGTTTGTGTATAAGAATTTGAGTACCTACCTTTTTGTTTATATTTCTCTGTGTGCTACATATTGAAGAAAAAGCACATCAATTTACAAACAGGCTTGTACATGTCTCTCTCTCTAACTGCCCTATTGTGTGATTCTTAGCTGTCAATGAACAGGTTTATGTTTGTATTCTGTCAACAAACACTCTCTTTTCTGTGTTAATTGATTGCAATGTTGAAATGAATGAAAACCTTTTTCCATAACCTTAATTAAATCAAAGATTCTCACCTATGAAAAGCAATTTAATGATTTTTTCCCTATTTATTTGTATTTGTGTTATTAATTTGCAAATTCTATTTCTATGTAAATTTACTGTTAAAAAAAAGAGAAAAAAACAACCTTATTGCATGGTTTTCTGTAGCAAATTAGCAGTTATTAAATACTTTTTAATTTGAAAAAATTATTAAATAGGGATTCTAATGCAAATATTTTTTCCTAGTGGCACACATGGAAATTTCATGGTTTTTCTTATTGAAATTTTCTCTTGGATCATAAATAAGTTATTGCGAGTTTAACAACTATATAATACCTGTGTAAATTCCTGTATTTGAGCTTAACAACTTCAACAAAATATTGCAATAACAATCTTTTGTAATGCCCATTTACAAGAGAGACTTTGTAAATCCCAGACATGACAATAGTAATGCGTTCAAACAATACTTCGTCAACCACCACTAATTCCCATATATATATATTTTTTTCCTTTACCTGTCACTTGATCTAATTATTTCAAACTGAGGTTGACTGAACTTGCTCTCTGGAGATCCATGTTCAAACCCAAGTGTTGGCAGCGACACTTTATTCCTATATGACACCTCCGCTTTGAGATGACTTCCTCTGGAGTCTGTATTTGTTCAGCTTTGGTTCAATATTTAGGAATTCTGTTGCTACTCTTTTTCTCTTACCATAAAACCTTGGTTCAACAATTTCTGATGGCGTAGGTATGTCAAACGTCTCATACAAAATTTCCATTGGTACTTCTTTTCGGAGACTTTTTCAATCAGTGAAGTTGCATTTTGACTGACTAAGGTGTTGCTTATGTTCCCACCTTTGTCCCTGTATCATGTATGTTATTTTTCCAATCCTTGTTTTTATAACGCCATCTTCCAAAAATTCTTTTCCACGTTGATACATTTTAAAAAGTACCTTATCTCCAGGTTTGAAGTGTTTACTTATATTGTTATTTTTTATGCTTTTGCCTTATGTTCTGGTAATAATTTATTAAAATCAGATAATCTTCCTTGCAAACATCTCTGCAGAGAACATTCCAGACACAATGTTCTGGTTTGGTGTTATTCTGAAAACACTCAGAAATTGTTGTAGCATTACTTCATCTGACTCCTCTCCCCCAAACTTTTTTAGTGCCCTTTTAAATGTATCGACGAACTGTTCTACTTGTCCATTTGATCTTGGGTGATAAGGGCGAGTTTTAATATGTTCTATTGCACATATGCGGATTTTATTAGTTCTTTTTTTAATGTAAAATGTTGGTGATGCTCATTTGGAATAGTCTATTTTTGAGATTACACCTAATTTTTCTATTCTGTCTAATTTCTTATTAATTGGTTCTAATGCTGCAAAAGGTACACTCCTTTTTGGCTTAAATGTCAGTGTTACATTCTCTTAATTCAAATTTAGCTTTAGTTTTTGTGCATGTTCCAGACCTTCTGAGAAAACTTCTGGAAAACTCTTTTTCAATTCATTCTTTAATTGTTCAGTTGCCATATTAGCACCGGAGGTAACAATATTTATTTTGTTGCAGAAAGAGTTAATTGGAAAGTCCCAAAGATCAAATAATGCAATCCAATCCATTCCAAATAAATTAACAGTATTCTTTAATGCAAACACCACCACTTGGTTTTTCCAACAAAAGAAATGTTACAGATGAATTGACCCAAAAAGTTCAATCTCTTTCCTGAAACTCCATGCGCAACTTTATTAGGAGTCAATAAACTGGGTTTACCCATTTTTCTCCATGTCTGTTCATTTATGATAGTGATATCAGATCCTGTATCCAGTTGTAATTTTATTTTTGCATTATTAATTTCCACAAAAACAAATTTCCTCTTTCGAGATGTTTCTCACTCAGTTAAAAACACGTTCGAAGTCTTGTTAATTTTTCTTTTATGCATTTTATCTTTGCTCCATGTATTTATGTTCAGACACATTTTATTTTTCCTCCATTTTTTTTCTATCTGCAACAAGTACTTTTGTGTCCTACTCTCCCACATTTGTAGCCGTTTTTGTTCTTTAAAAAACAGTTACTTTTAAAATGCTTACCTCCACAACTGTGGCAAGATATGGTGGGGTTATCATCTTTACTTACTATTCTGTTAGGAGTTGAAAATGTCTACAATCTTTTCTCTTAGATGGTTGGACGCTGTGTACTTGTGAAATGTCTCTTTCCTTGCGGTATCGTTTTAGATTTACAATATGTTGACACTCTTCCGCTATTTTCTGGAGAGTTAATTTGGGATTCATTCCTAATTTAGTAAGTATCCTGGATTTTATTTCAACGTCCTTATTAGAAGTTAAATCCTGTACAAATATCAGACATTTAAATAAATCAGGAATTAATTCATTTAACTTGAATTTCTCACATTCTTGATTCATGACTCCTGCATAAGTGACAAAATCTACATCATTGCACTTTGCTAAGACATTGCCTTCGTGTATTAAATAATGAGCTCCTATCACCAAAGATTTTTGATAGTATTACAGCAGTTTCATCAAAATTTATCTCACCTGTTTTTGTTTTTTTTGGCAAAATATAATTCACATATTTTTCATGTTCAGTGGGAGATAATTTCCTTAATAATAGACAAAATTTCTTTTCATCATTCTAATGCAAACAATCCATTTTGAAGATACCTTCAGTATCTTCTATAATAAGCTGGAAAAGTTATTCCTTTGTCTGGATTGTATACATATTTGCTAATTGAATTAGCAACAGCATCTGGAGTTAATGAATCTTAAATCTTTTCTTCTGTATTTTTAGTAAATAATTCAAGAAACTTCTGTTATTGCAATTGGTGTTCATATTGTTGTTCTTGTTGCTGCAGTTGTTGTTATTGTAGTTTTTGTTGGTGCAACTGTGGTTCTTGTTGCTTTTGTCACATTAACATTTGAATAATGATAACTTTTAGTTCTTTCATTTTGCTGTACTCCACTGAATATTTTGTAGATTAATTTTTGAATAACTTCGCCTGGTTATTTCTCTGTAGTCCTGCAAATATGACGTCCCTTTGGTGAAGTGGTAATAAATATTACTGAATATCCTATTTTTCTTTGTGTAAGTTCAATGAATACTCGTTGACACTTTTGTAATGCCTGTTTGTAGGAGAGACTTTGTAAATCACAGATACAACAATAGTAATGCCTTTGAACAATACTCAGTCAGACACCCCTAATTCCCATATATATATATATATATATATTTCCTTTACCCATCACATGATCAAGATGTGGTTGACTGTGCTTGCTCTCTGGTGATCTGTGTTCAAACCTAAGTGTCAGCAGCGACACTTTATTCTTATATGACAAAATCTTAAGTATGAATGCAGGTTATTAATTAAAGAAGTAATAGGGTACAAATGAAAATATTTGAAATTGACAAGATTTTCACTAAAGCAGATGTGGAGCTTTATAACGTTTATCTTCTCTCTCTTTTAGTGAAACCAAACAGTGTTTGTCTTTACTTTGGATTAAAATGGAACAGTCTATTATTTATGAGGTATTGCCAGGGTGTAATGTATGTGCTAACTAAGGAACAAGCAGAATTATGATTGTTATTTTGCTTAGTATAGTTTGTGACTATTTTTTGGGAAAAATAATAAATTAGATTTTTGTGTTGGTCATGTAATGTAAAAGTTTGTTTTTTTCTTGAAAAATGGTTAATTTTAGTACATTAACCTGGATTTTTCACATGAAAGTCTCAATTGTGTATTCCAAACTGGTTTTATATTCATGCATATTACTTATATGCAAAACAGAATATTAATGTAATATTCATATAGTACTACCATTGAAGTACCTACCTACCTACCTACCTTCTTGTAAGGTGTGCTTGATCCAAAAGAAAAAGAAACAAAAAAAAGATCAAATTTTTATTAATCTTTTGAGTAATAAAACTCAAAAGAGGAAGACTGTCTTTTTTGTCTCCATTTTCCTTTCCATTTGTTTTTGTTTCAGCAGCATTTCTTTCTTTCTTGGTTTTGCCTCTTTCTTACCTATCCTCTTCTTTTTCTTAATGAATTCCTTCCTTCTTCCTTCTCTTCTGTCTTCTATATGCTGTGTCCCTTCAGGACATGGGTGATCATGGCTCTCCAAAAATTCCTATCCCTTGTGGCCCTTAGCAGTTTTGCTCCCTTTGCTAAGGCTCCTGTGTCCTGTTCTGCCATCCATTCACGCAAGCTCATCAGGTAGGTAGCTCACTGCTTCTGCTTATCTCTCTTGCCCTCAGTATACACTATGAACATTAAGTGTTCCAAGTCCTCCTTTCTCATTATGTGTCCAAGGAATTTCAGCTATCTCTTTGTGATTCTGAGCATGTTTTTGTTGCCATTTTCTTTAGGACTTCCCTGTTGCTTACTCACGCCATTTGTAGAATTCTTGGTCTCCTATAGAACCACAATTCTGTTGCCTTCTGCTATCTCCATATCGGTGATGAGATTGTCCAGCATTCATTGCCATAAAAGAGGATGGATATCACATAGCAATCCAACACTCCTTTCTTTGTTTCTAATGAATTTTTTTCTGTTTCTCAGCACGTTGCTTGGCTTTTGGAATCCGCTAGTCCAGTGTGGTTTGGATTTCAGTGTTGCATTTTCCATCCTCTGTTAAAACAGATATTTAAACTTAAATCTCCAATTTGTAACTAGCATATTGGGCTTTTTCTCTTGCTGATGACCATTTTTCGTGTCTTCTTGCAGTTGATGGTTAGTCCCTTTATCCTGCTTTCTTTTACTACCCTCTCTAGGAGGTCCTGTACTTTTCTTTCCATGTCAGCCTTTAGCACACTGTCATCTGCATATCTTCTATTGTTAAGATTATACCCACTGATAATAAATCCTAGCTCCCTTGGGATAAGCTCATTGTAGGGCTTGAATAAATCTGAGGAGAAGAAACATCCTTGTCTTATGTCTCTTTCTATATTTGTGTAGCTACTCAATTCATTTTCTATCCATATACAGTCAGTTATGCATTATTCAAACAGCCTTTCCAGCTGAGCTATAATTTTCCTAGCAGTTGAAATAGACCCTTGTACCATACCCTGCCAAATGCTTTTGCATAATATATAAAACATAAGTGCACATCCTTCTGCATTTGTATTGCTTTCTCTTCTCTCTGATTTTTTTCTTATTGCATCCTTTACAAAGCCACACTGTTCTATTTCCAGTCTAATTCTGCTTCATGCTCTATTCATCAGAATTCACATCATTAGTTTGGTTATGTGGCTCATTGAACTGATTGTCTAGTTTCTTAGATAATGTTACAAAGATGAATTTAATGAAGTTGTCTAGTATGTCATCACTGTTGTATATCTTCTTGTCGATGCCAAAATCAGTTAAGGCTGGGATCATTTTTGTTATGATCCCATCTGGCCCTGCTGCTTTGTTCCTGTTCACTTTCTCCTGTGCTGATCTTCAGATTTTAATGTTTCTGGCCCTTCCGTATTTTAAGTTACTCTCTAGCAATTTGAAAAAATTCTCTGATGTATTGGAATTTTTGTTTGACTTTTTCCATTATCAGTGATCCTTCCTTTGATTTTATAGAGCCTGTTAATTGGCTCTCCTTTCGTCCTGCTAATTCTTTTATTCTGTTGTATATACTTGCTGTATTTGTGTTGCTCATCTTTTTTATTTCTGAACATTTTTCATTGAACCATTCCCCTTTAGTTTGACTACATTTGTTTTTAATTTCTGCATTTAGTGTTTAGTACTTCTTTCTGTTCCTTGGTATTACTTGTTGCAACTTTTTTTTCATAATCTCTAGAATTTCCTGTCATCCACTTGTTCCTTTCTTGTTTCATTTTCCGTCAGATGATCTCATTTGCCAATATCACTAGTGTTTCTCTCAGCATGTTCCACTTTGAGTTTGTAATCTAGTTTAGCTTATATTTATTTAAACTCTGTTTTTGCATATCTACTTGCAGTTTGGATCCTTAAGGAGTCTGTTGTATTACAATTTTGGTCTTTAGTTGTCTATTTTAGTTTTTATAGTTTTACTCTGAAATAGCACACAACTGGAAGATGATTGTTCCCGCAGTGTTCACTTGGGTATGTTTTGTTAGGTTGAACTGTTTTTCTGAACCTTTTTGTTGATACTTACATGACAATCTTGTTATTTGTTTCTCCTCCTGGGCTCTGCCATATTCACAAGCATCTTGGGTTCTCTTGGAACCAGTTTCTTGCGATTTATATAGGACCTTGACATTGTCTAGAAACTTGTAAAAGTTATTGATTTCCTCCTCCATGCTCTCCATTATCGGTTTGTATACAACAATAATTGCTATATTTAACCCTTTAGCATTTAACATGCTCAAACCCGCCCTGTAAATAAAGTCTCATTGTTTGTGTTCAAAGTTTGACTGTTTGCATGACTTTCTGTTTATGGTTGATTGAACATTGAGAACCAATATTTATGGGGTGGATTTGGGCAGGTTGAATGCTAATGGGTTAAAGAGCTTCCTTTTCAGTTTAGCTAACAGGATTTTGTCTGAGATTCCCAATATCCCAGAATACATTTCTTTATGTTATTATTTAATATTAACCCTACACCTCTTTCATTTTTCTCTCTGCCTCCATGTAGCAGCCTATGTGTGTGTCGCTTACAAAATTCCCATTATTTGCCCAACTAGTTTTGCATACATGTAGAATTTTGACATTTAATCTATTCATCTCTTGCTTTATGTTTTCAAGCTTGCCACATTGGTATAGGTTGCTTATGTTTCAGGTTCCAATTAATATTTTCTGTTTGTCAAGAACAGTTGCTGGATAACAGTTTGGTGACAATTGTTTCTCATGTCTATCCATACCAGTTGAGGATTTACACTATTTACATTGTTCGGACTGTTGTCCTCATCTCTGTTGCCATATTCATGACATTTCAGCTGTTGTACACTCTGGACTTCTTCAGGTGATTGGAATTTTGAACTGAACCCTTATGGCAACGAAGATAAGGACAACAGTCTGAATGTAGAAATATAGAAAGATATCAGTTGTTCCCAAGAAAATTAACCCGTTTTTCGCTGTTATTCTTTATATTCATTTTGCAAACAGTGGCTGGATGATGGTCAGGTAACACCTGTCACATGTTTTCCTTTACTGGGTGAGGAGTTATCTCCAGTGGACTTTATACTCATCACAGTGTTATCGCTAATATTATGCTGCTTATCACAATGATTATTCTGAGGTGAGGTAGTGGGAGTGGTTTCCTGTTGCTTTTTTCCAATTCTGATGCCATGTAGCAATGAACAGATCGGTAGTTAATGGCTGTATTATGTGTATGTCGGAGAAACTGCTCATAAGTGCAGGGAAGAAACACTGATCCTGGGCACAAGTACTCCTAGGATGACTCTAGGCAGGAATGCACAGATATTGTAATCTTAGGCAACAGGGTGTGCAGATAACTCGATTCTAGGCAGAAAGGGCGTGCAGATACCTTGATCATAAGAAGTGCCAATTAATTTGTATGATTTTTGACAGGTACTCTGCGAGTATATTTAGATTTGTTAATAATTTAAATTAGTATAGAATATCTTAAAACATGTATCTGCACATTAGGTACAAAGTTGTGCAAATATACTTTTGTCATATCACCAAAGTAAATATATAAATTTCCTTTGTTTGCTCAAGAAGATACTGCCAGCTTGTGAATGAAATATATTCTATTGTAAAACAAGTTATCTTGCCTCTGCTAACAAACATATTGAAGAAAATGAACTGATCCTGGTCTTATAACCATATTACATTGAAACACTGATTCTCATACAATCACCAAAGTTAAGCAACATCAAGCCTCATCAGTACCTAGATGGGGGACTGCTTGGGAATATCAGATGCTGTAAGCGTGGATGTGTGGGTGGTGATAAAGGCTTGGAATTGTTAGTCAGAGAGCTGAGTTCCAAATCTGATTAGGTTTGGTATATTCATTTATGCATAAATACTCTTGAGAAAGGTATGAATCTACCTCTTCTCCCCCCCCAGCTATAGGTTAATTAGTAAAACATATTACTAAATCATTATCTCCCCCCCACAAAAAAAATTCCTACAATCTAAAAATATTTTCTGGCTTTAAATAACATGCAAAGGGTTGATAAACCGTAAAAACAAATCAATGAACTGCTGAAGTTTATATAATTTTTTTTTTTTTTTTGCTTCCACTTTTAATCTGTATTCTTTCTCTTCTATTTCTGCTCAAAAAATTCACAATTTTGAAACACAATTTTTTTTGTATTTTTTTCCCCTTATTTTTAAAAATACTTCTCCATGATTGGTTCCTTCAGTATTAAATAACATATCTGCCACTTAATGCTGTTAATGAATAAAAATGGTTTCCTTATTCAGTAGTTTTCAATTTTAAAACTTGTAATTGCTATAAGTGGCAAAGGAAAATATATTTGCAAAGCAAAGATAGGTTTGCCTATCATCTGGTTCAAACTCCTTCCCAGTCCTTTGAACAGGAGTAGAGGTTTATCCTTTGTTCCCTGTTTAGGATTGGGTTTCCAGCTCCTTTTCAAGTGTTTTTCATTCCCTTTCACTTCCAATAGCTCAGTGATCTTATTGCCTTGCTTGGGGTGAATTGATTAAAAAAGAAAAAAAATTCTTTCCTATTTCATGTTTTCAGATGAATCGGAAAAAAATACTTTCCCCTTGTAAAAGGTTTTTAATTTAATATTACTGTATTTTTTGATATTGGATATTCATATTTTTACCAATACATACTAAATTTACATTCTGATTCTTGACTAATTTAGAAAAACATATTCATTTCATTTGTCTATAATTTTAAGATACCATATTAAGATCTTTATGTTGCTCTTGATATTACCACAATATGAGAATTTCTGGAACTAAGTCTGTCAGAAGATTAGTTACCATTTTTCCGCTCAGTCTTACGTTCTTTAAACAAAAAAGAAAAAAAAAGGAACCACTCTTGCACCTCTGAAGAAGACTGTAGAGTTTATCAGCCAAAACAATGTGATAATATGAGAAACACAAATTCAATATTCAATTGTTTGAACAGCTCTTGAAATAGTGAATTTTCATTTTTGCTTGTTCCTGATAATTGTTCCTTCAAAATAACTAAAAGAACTTAGCTTTAATGATTAATTGCTTTCCTGCAAAGTTATTAGAATTTACAAGAAACCTGAGCATTTACTGGGAACAGCTGGTTTGATTATTACAAAAGTTACTTATGTCATAATTAAAAAAATATCTTTGTGGTGGAACTAGCTCATTGCTAGTTTAGTTATTTCCATAGCTAAAATGTTCCAATCATTTTTATTTTCAGGAAAATGAATTAAACTAAATAGGCACCACCTACTTGGAACCAGTGATGAAATAATAGATCTTACTGACAAATCTGAAACCTGAATTCATTTCTTATTCATTCTGAATTTAAAAAAAATTTTAGGTCATATTTTTCTTGCTGACACTGTATCCATTTCATGATAGTTATACAGCTCATTTTTTTCTTTGCTTTTTCTTTTTTTTTGCAATGGAACCAATTTTGTTCCTTGAGCTAAAAGCCAGTCATTTTTCTTTTACATGGTTTTCTGTACTTTTATACCTTCCCCATCCAGCTGGCTTTACCAGCATGGTATCAGCTCCTAGCACTTGCTTTGCTACGAATGCTCTCTTTTGTCAAGCTGCAGTTTGTTGTGTCATCAGAACTGCCAGTAATAATAAACTATTTGGGTCAAGTTTTAGACATTTTTTTTTTTTTCTATTTAAAATTTTTTTTTTTATATACATTACTGACTTACATTGTCATTACCTCAGTATAACTGTTCTTCATGACAATACCCCCCTTCCTTTACCATTGACTGTGAAATGAGATTGAAAGAAATGACTAATTTCCATCAAATATTTTTTGTTGACTTCTTTAGACAAAAGTAGTAGCTTTAGTAGTTGTACACACACACACACACACGTGTGTGTGTGTGTGTGTCTGTGTGAAGTAAAGACTCACATACTAATCTATATGATAAATACAAATTTCAGTGTGTCACTGTGTCACACTTTTTCAACTTTACTCCTAGAGACTGTAGATCAACATATCATACCATTTTGGAATCAGGCTGACTCTGAGCAAATTAAAGATATTCCAGGCCAGATCCAGACACACAATCCTGAAATTTTGGATTCCCAAGTTTTCATTTTTTTTTTTTTAACATGATTTTTTGCAATAATCTTTTTTATATGATAACAATTTTTATAACTTGGAAATTAATTTGGGAATAATCAAAATTAATTGCAAAATCCAGCCATGAAATAAAAATAATTGCTTGTATGGAAAGTAAGGACCTATGTACATAAAATTGTCTTTAAAGTAAGTGGTGGCAGAAAAATTTTTATTGAACTTTTAAAAGGTAAGCTTGAATATTAATGCAATACTTAAATGCAGTGATCAATTTTAAGTTCTTTTGTAGTTTATTGTTGCCTATCGATTCTACTCCTCCCTACCTATTGTGATGAAGGACCTATCAAGAGTCCTTCGCAGGAGCTATCTTAAATGCCACTCAATAGGGCAGCTTTTAAGCTAGTAATGGATAATGATCAATAAGTCCATAACCTTGCGTGTAGTTAATTACTGAAATTATCCCTGTATAATGTTCAATTTATATGATTCAGAAGTGTTAAGTACATTGACAAAGGAGGAGATTATATTAATATTTGTTGTGTTAAGCTTTTTGGTCATCATGCTGCAAACTTATTGATGTATAATGGGCTTGTTATATATATATATATATATATATATATATATATATATATAAGGATCAGAATCCGACTGAATGATAAGATGAAGAACAAATAGGAAACATTTATCAATCTAACATTTCATTTTTATTAAAGCTTCATCAGAGAATGAGATATGAAGAAAAAGAAGATAGAAATTTTGGTATTTTTACTTTTGGCTTGTTTGGTTTTCATTGGTTAATCATGTTTCATGTACATTAATCAAAATTTTGAATGTTCTAAAAAGGATTAAAAAATTTAATTAAATATTGAAAATGCTTTGGTCTTTCCTTTTAATAATAACAAAAAATTTGATGATAAAACTTTGTAGAATTTTTCATCATAGTATGTTTTTTTTAATTCTTTTATTGGGGTGGGTGGCAAATTAGTAGAGCTATCTCTCTCTCTCTCTCTCTATATATATATATATATATATATATATATATATTTTCTGAGACAAACCCACCAGGAATCACTCTGTCCGCTTGTCAGGGAGATATATATATATATGTTACATCAATCTGCTAAGTGACAATCCCTTTTACTTGCATCATATATATATATATATATATATATATATATATTATAGTACTGGTGATAATAAAACATTGCTCAGTGTAATATAGCAGAGTTATTAAGTACATATTAATAAATATACACATTATCCTTCACCAGTAGCACCACTCAAAGTTTCATGCACAACGCAATCTTCAGGTGCTGAGTATAGACTGTCATTTCATACTCAGCACTTGAAGATTGCTTTGTGCATGAAACTCAGTGTTGTGCTACTGGTCATAGATTGTGTGTGTGTGTGTGTGTGTACACATACATACACACACATACATATTGTTTTTAAAATATATAATCATCACAACACCGGAATTCCCATGTTTCAAAACTGAAACTTCAATTCAAATTCAATCATAAAAATTAAACTTAAAATACAAAGTTCCGCTCCATTATCAAGCATGCTAAGAATAACTTTTTAGAAATTGATTTACTTAATTTATAAGTCCAGACAAATCTGATATTTTGTGATTAAGGAAAATTCCATCTTTTTTTTTTACTTTAGAGGTGTTAAGATTTAACTTATTTAGAAAACTTGTGTTTCTAATGTATTGTAGCTATCAAGTCAGTCACATGAAGGTGGGGGCTTGGGTATCTCTATTGATACAAACTTCTTTTTTGAACTAGAAATATATGGTAGTGTCTATGTTCCAACACATTGTCTGGGTTTCAATAGTAATACATTTGGCATTTTTATTTTTTATTTTGTTTTTATTTTTATATAAATTTCAATTACGGTTTTTTCAAAAGGGGCATTCAAATATTATTTAGTCATGTTTTTAATATTTATATTTTTATCTGTACTGACTTAAGATATTATATTTAATTTATTTATTAATTGAGTACATACATGTTAATGTTAAAGTTAATATATTAGAATCTAATTATGTATTCATAAACTATGAATAAATGATCAAATATAAATATGTTAGTTTCATTTTTTTTTTAAATTACTTAAGAAAAAATTTGGCAATGTCTACAAAAACTTGCTATTTCATATATGTATGTATTTGTTGTAAAGTTAGTCTGTATTAATCATTATAATGAAGTTAATTTTATTATCTTAGTGCACAGACATATTTAAAGCATCATTTGTGCATACACTTTCCTATAATGAAGCCCAGATTTTACTAATGATCTTATGGCAGAAAATCTTCACGTTTGGATGAGTTTATAGTCTTATTTAATTTAATCCTTTTCATCTAGAAAAATACTTTTTATTAGCTGTTGAATTTAAGACGAGTGATTTATTGATTAAGTTTCCAAATTTATTGCTCAAGAGCCAACCATATATTATGAATTTTTATTTAGAATTTATGACATTCATGTAGAGCTGAGAATAAAACCTGTGTATCAATTGTTTCATTGCAATCAATATTTCTTGAACTAATAAAAGAATGGTAATCGTGGGATTAACCATTTTCATACAGGAAACATTCGGCATTCATTAATGTAATAATTCTCTTTAATGTTTTTTTCCTAGATTCTTTCACACTCAGTAAACCCTAGTAACTTAGTGATTTTATCACCTTGTTTGCAGCGAAGTGATAAAAAAAGAAAAAAATGAACAGTTAGCATTCTCCTACTCACTGTTATTGCTGGCATTTCTAGTATTGATGGGAGTTTTTTTCCTAACCTTTTGTTTGAAATCTTGTAGAAAGTCAGTATCTTGATTATGTCATGATTCGTAAAACAAAACAGGTTGTTTTAAAAATTTTATATTAAAGAAAACTCACTCACATCTTTCTCTCTCTCTCTCTCTATATATATATATATTTTTTCCCTAAACATATGGGTGAAAAGATTTTATTTCTTAATATTTTTTCAGTTTCCAAAAAGTTTCTGCTACAAAAAAAAAAAAAAATGATTATTTTTTTTTTTATTAGAAATTCTTTTATAATTTAAATTTAAAACAAAAATTACTTGAAGTTAATGTTTCCTTTAAAATGTAATTAGTTGCAATTTTGTGAAGGAAACAGGTTGTTCATTTTTGGATTAAAATTTCCTGTTTGTATTACACATACATTGCTGGCTTTACCAGAAGAGTGTAACAGCATACTTAGTTTGTTTACTTTGTTCTGGAAAAACACTTTAGTACTATATCTTTTATATCTACTTGATAAGTGGGTTTATGTAGCAGATATCCATATAGAAAACAGAATCAGCGAGCCTAGTTCAAATTTTGGACTAGTCTGTTGCATCACTTTTACACTAATGCTCTTAGGAAAGGCATGAATCAAGCACCTCTCCCCACCAACTATAGGTTAAATAGCAAAGTAGACTAGACTCTCTGGCCATGTGTGGCAACTAGTCTGAGAGAAGGAAAACTCTAAATTCTAAACAATGGAGAAGATAGAAAATCACTACACTCTGTTTTTCAAGAATGCATGGTAATTCATAGATAATGAAAAAAAGAAGGGAACTAGACAGTAAATTCCTCATAAGAGTGATTGGATTAGATATATCAAAGGCCTTTGACAAGGTGTGGCATAGGGAGTTGCTATATAAGCTCTTCAGCTTTGGAAGAGTTTTCTCAGATTTTTAACAGGTAAGTCCATGAAGGCTGTTGTTAATGGTCCATGTGATCAATGCAGGTTTCCTTCTTGGTTCCACCCTCTTTTTGGTTCATATTAATAATCTATCAAAGAACATACCCAGATGTATAGTAAATATCTATACAGATGATACAACTGTGTATGGGAGCACCTCCAAAATTTTAGATGACCAAAGACTGGCAGCTGATCTCTTCTCTGACCTAACTCTGGTGGCTCAATGGTAGAAGGACTGGCTTGTAACATTCAATACCTCCAAAACCAAACTAGTAACATTCCACCATGACTAAGGAAACCCTGAACTTTCACCAATCATAATGATTAGTTGTCCTATGTCTTGAATGCCTACTGTAGCTCAGGTTCACTCAAAGATTTTAAATGGAATTCATTGTTAAAGATGCTGGAAAAATGACTGTTTTTTTGTATCACTCCAGAAAGTACTTAACACTTGCTGCCATGCTCTATCTTTACAAGAGTCAAATCAATCTAAAAATGGAGTACTGCTACCATATCTGGGCTCGAGTTGCTAAATCCTAACTTTTCAGCTTTGATAGACTTCAGAAACATCTTCACAGACTTGTGGATGATGAATTATTTTCCACCCTACAACCCATATCCAACACTGCAAGCTTTTTGCTTCTCTATCACTATTTCCATGGCAAATGTTCTGATGAGCTACACTTCTTAGTTTCACCAGTTCAGACCTTCACAGCTAAAACACCTTCATCTGAAGAATGACAGTTTCATGGAACAGATTCCTGAGAGGGTGCTTCCTTGATTGCTACAATCTTAATTACTTTAGGGTTATCTTTCTTACTTATCCTCTTAAACTGCACTTCTTACCTCCTCTTCTTATTATACAACTTCAATCATTAAGCAGCTTACATTACACATTAAAACACTGGATAAGCAACATCGCACCTGGTCAGTACCTAGATGGATAACCATTTGAGAATACCAGGTGCTGTAAGCTTGAATGTATAGGTGGGGTAATGGATAATGGCTTGGACTAGTTAATCAGAGAGCCAAATTCCGATAAGACTTGTATCATTAAACTTATCTTAAAAAAAAAAAAGAAAAAAATTCTCACAATCTAAAAATATTTTTTGAGTTAAAATAACCTGGATTGATAAGCCATAGAAAACCAACCAATCAATCAATTCAATCATTAACTCTCTAGATTGAGTGGCTCATAGGCCTTATATTGGGTGAACAATTACTAAAAATAAAATTATCCATTTAGTGCCATGCTTGCCTACGTTTTGAAGGAAGATAACTTTAAAAGAAAAAAAAATCTACCTTATAGTTAATTGAAAAGTAATCTGTCAGAATTATAAAGTATAGATTAATATTAAACCTGCAACAAGTAATGACCATCCTGTAATAATATAGGCTTGAAAACCAATTTACCCTAATATTTAATCTATAGCTTGGTAGGGAGAAGATGCTTTTCATGCCTCTTCCAGTGGGATTTGTGTGAAAGTGAATGCAATAAACCAGAAATTTGACTATACAATAATCAAAACTAGTCAACCAAATGGCTTTAATTGCATGATTAATTTCGTTTTCTTTATTGTAAACAGCAAGTCAACTTTTTGGCTGACAATTTATCTTATAAAAGTATTTTTTTAAAATTTTCATCTCTGAAATCTTACTTTTACTTGAAATGGATACTATCAGAAATAATTGCTGACATATGAAATTAAAGCACATGTATGACTTTTGGTAAAAAGACTAAAACAACTTGTAACAGTAAACAAAGTAAATAATGAATGTTATGTTAATTAGAAAAATAAAAACAATTACAATATATATAATGACTGCTGTCATGCAATTCCTTATTTCTAACATTAACTTTTTATTTTATTTAAAGTGAAACTGATTTAAGTTTTATACTGTTTCTCTGCTTTTTATTTTGAAATAAAAACTGTAGCTAGAAAAAAATAAAAAACCCCTGATAATTACGTTTTCATTGTATCTTTAACAAAACCTATCAGAAGTTATGTTTATTGGATTTATTATTTTTCTTATTTATATATTTGGGGGTGAGGAAATCATCGTTAGTTTGATTATTGCCTATTATCTAAAGGTAAGTGTAAGGGTTTCAGCGTGGAAAGTGTAATTTGCAAATTGAGTTCAAATTTCTGGTTTATTGTGTTGACTTTTGCACAAATCCCACTGCAAGTTGCATGAAAGGCATCATCTCTCTACCAAGCTATGGATTAAATACTAGGATAAATTGTTTTTCTAGCCTTTCGTAGAAACCAATGTAAGAGAAAGAAATCTGTAAATTCCAAACTATGGAGAAAGTAACAGAAGGCCACTCCATGAAGAAAGCATAGAAATTCACAGGTAATAAAGAAAAGAATCTAAAGAGTCATAATCACCTGGGTCCTGAAGAGATATATTTAAAAAAAAAAAAAATGGTAAGATCTAGAATGTGTTTGAATTATCAAGAGTTGATGTTGGAAAGAAATGTAAATGAGTCATTCCATGTCAAATCAACAAGGGTCTGACCATCACCAACACAATTTTTTTTTTGAAATAAGGTACACTAATAGAACTTCTTCATATAAACTGAACAATATCTGTTTTACATCTCTAGGTCAAAGGGTCCCAGAAATATGACCCTTTGACTTTTACCAAAAAGGTGAATTTTGGAAAATAGTTGTGAAGTTTAAATATCAATATCTCAGTTGTTTTTTCATTGATGAAGCTAAATTATATACCATTTTAAAGTACTTGGATAAATCTAAAAGGTGATGTGTTTATTTTTTTCGTTTAAAGATCAAATAAGATAATTTGACTTTACGTATTTAATTTCTCAAAAAGTGTATCATTTTAAAATTTGACAAAAAATTTGTTTGCTTTATGACAAGATATGTACAAAATTTTATGGTGAACTTTTGACTGTGGCCTGAGTTACAAGGGTTTTACTGGGCCAAATTCAAAATGGCAGATTTTGCTATTTGCCACTATATACTAACATTTTTATATCTCCCAATATGATCAAGTTGTATATCTTTAGAAAGCTCTTTGAATGTTGATTAATATTCACATAAGAACTATGATCATAAAATCAACAGAACTTGTGTTATTTGTGGTTAAATGTTAACATTAATTCATGACACTTTTTAAATAATTATTTTCATTATGTCACTTTTTCATATAAGAATCTAATTGTTGTATAATAAAAATGTAAACAAAACCAAAAACAAGGTTTATTTTCCACTGAATTGGTCAACAGTGAGAAGAGAAAAATGTGTGACAGTAGATAGAGATTGACATTGCATTTAAATTTTTGCAGATTAAAGTTGACTGGAAGCATGGAGTTGGAAGGGATTTCTGCAAGTGAGAAGTGTGAGAAAAGAAATTGTTAGCATAGAATTTATGGTTACATCTAGCCAGCTCAACTGTAAATTGATGAGATTTTGACACCAGTCTAGCACTGCTCATCTCGTACTTAATGAGGATCGTGTATCAATCTCTAGGAGTTTGAGAATAAAAAAATCATGTCAATTTAATGTAACCCCACAAAATACATTTTTTTTTTATTTTGGTATATGTTGTAGATCTTATAATGATTAGAAAATCCTGAAAATTTTAAGTGAAAATTCCTAACTATTCTCAAGAGGTTGCAAGTTGAATCAAGGTTGCAAGTTTTGATGAATCAGCATTTTCCATTTTTGAACTCAACCCTTACATCTTCTGATGCACTGGTCAGAAATTAATTTTTGCTTAACATTTCCAGGATTTTCTAATAATGACTATAAGATCTACAACATGCATCAAAATGAAAAAAAAATTATTTTTGGGATTACATTTTTCCTTTTTTTTTTTTTCCTGGGCTGAATTGACATGGAATGACTCTATTGCTAATTATTTCTGCTATTAATTTATAAGAATTCCTCACTTCCTAAAATGAAAAACAAAGAAAAGATTCTTGATAAAATCCAAAGAAGAATCAGCAATATTATTGGTTCTGACCTGATGTCTTGGCTACAATCACTACATCATCATAATGTAGCTACTCTGTACCTTTCCTATAAATACTTTCATGGTAATTGTTTGGATGAACTCTCCACTATGGTACATGTACTTTAGGAATTTAAGCACAGTACTAGATTGGCAACCAGGTTGTATCAATTTACAGTTGAATTGGCTTAGATGTAACTGTATCTTCTATGCAAACAGTTTCTTTTCTTGCTTGTGGGACTCTCATCCAGTTTCTTGCTTTCCAGCCAACTTTGATCTTCAAAAGTTTTAATGTAATGTCAACCATTATCAACTATCTTCTTGATTACTCTTCTATTTTTCTTGCTCCTTAATAATGTTTTTCTTTTTTCTTATTCTTTCACACTCAGTAATCTTTTGTGTCTTGGTGGCTTTGCTGCCTTGCATGGGGTGAAATGATTAAAAGAAATATGGTGTTATCTTGCTTATTTAATTCTAGTTTTTATTAATTGTTTTAAAGTAACTAAAATTTGTTTTGCCTTAAATCCATTGTGTAAATACAAATAAGTTGGAGGGGATAGACAGTTGGATTAATCACATTATTGCCTCAGTTAGGAAGATTAACAATTGATTTAGCTTCTAGAACAGTGGATTAAGATCTTGATAAGAACTGTGCAAGCTTAATACTAACTTATCTCCAGAAGACTTTAGTCACCATATTGTTGGGACTCAATCCAACTGTTTGTACTTTTGTTAAAATATGTGTTAATGATTCGGTTCTACAAAATTCCTATGTGATAGAAATTATAAAAGTAGGCAGAAATTTAATTTGCTTCCAAGTACATGTCATTTACTAAGTTTAGCTTAGTTTTGGCATAAGCTTGCAAGTATGGATTACTCAGTGAGGATTAAAATCACTACTCAGTTTCAGTGGTCAACCAGATTAGCTCATTAACCATTACTCTATGCTGAAGTGCCCAGTTGTTATTTACTAAAGCATAAGGCTGTAAATATGAATCACCCAGTGAGGATCAAACTTGCTAGTCAGTAGTAATGATCAACTAGATTAGCCTTGCAAACTATTATCTCAAGGTCACATTTATATACTTATTTTAGCTTAGTTTGGTAGAAGGCCATAAGTATGGGGTACCCATTGAGGATCAAAATCACTACTCACTAGTAATTGTGACCTAAACTAGCTTGTTAATATTTATGCTGAGGTACCTGCTTTCAAGTATATATTATCTGACAAAATATTTTATAAGTATTTGAATCATTTTATAATTTTATTTATTTTCTATTCAAACTAGTTGTGTCAAACTTGGTTTTCATATCTTTATTATCTACATCAAAGGGATATCCATATATATATATATATATATATATATATATATATATATATATATATATATATATATATTCAGTATTTATATTTCCTCTTCTTAAAAGCTATTTTATCACTTTGTATGATTTTTCTTTGTTGGTCCTGACTTTGTGAAAGATGAATGCAAAACTGTGCAATTGCAAAAACTTTGTTTCTCTCTTTCCTGATTTGATGCACAGTAAAGTAGTCAAACCTCCCCTCTTTGTTCTTGTTCTGCTGTCTATACAAAAATTGTTAGGTAAATTATTTGTTGTTTTGTCCCTGGTTCTCTTGCCTTCAAAAAGTCCTGTGAGTGAAATTTTTCTTGGTTTTCTTTACTCATTATGTGTCCCAGAAATTTCATCACTTTTCTTTTTTATTGCAAGCATAGGTTTCATTGTAGTTCCTATTTTCATTAAAACTTCCTCATTGTTCATATGTTCTGTCCATGCTATTCTCAGCATTTGTTGACAGAACTGTAAATGTGTTACTTCAAGTCTCTTCTTCATCTGTGACAGATCTTAAAACTTGGCAGACAGCTTAAAGAAGTTTCTTTGGCTCTTATTTTTTTTTTTTTTTAAATGTATCAGAGTTGAGTTTGTCTATTTTAATTATGAAAATGATAACAGATGAAGCAGTACATCATGGTATTGATGCATTTGATATGTCTGAATGCTTGATATATAAGTAAAAATAAAAGAATCCACTCATGATACTGCCTTTTCTGAAAACAGTTACGATTCCTTGGGATAGATAAAATTGAATATTAGAGAATTTAATTCTCAGTTAAACTATTACTGAAAGAAACTGAAAAATAACTGAACATCAGTTTTAAATTGTACCTGTAGCAAATGAATTCTAGAGCTATATTGAGAATTGGACAGTGTTTGCTACACATGGGCCAAAATATTTGATGATGAATCCTAAAATTTGTTATGCATATTTATTGGACCTCTTGGGAAGGTATTAATGTTAAAAATATATTGTTTTTCTTGGAGAAAGGATGATTCTATTGATTTTCTGTTATGCGAATTTATTGTTAACAGTAATAGTTACTGTTTGTAACTATTCAGTGTGAGACTACAATTTCACTTTTTACATGTTAATAATTATTTGTATGCATTGAAAAGGTAACATCATAATAATTCCTCTCCACCCAAATTTTTTTCTTAATTGGAAACTTACTCGTAACAAATGAAATTTTTTTTTTTTTTTTTAATTTCTTTTACAATACTAATTGCTCATGACCAGTGTCAGTGATAATGACCAAGTGAATAATGACATTTTCATTGATAACAAAGATTATAAAATCAAATCTTAGTTATACATTTCAATGGGATAAGAAATTATGTGGAGCAAATTTAATTATACCTTCTTTCATTAAGCATACTATATCATCATCAGTGGAAATGGTTTTATTGATATAACAAGCCTTGAACTCTTACCCATTGTAAACGGTTACTTCAGTTAGTATATATATATATATATATATATATATATATATATATATATATATATATAATAATCAATGAATGCTGTGAACCTCTAATCTTTGCTATAAAATATCTCAGCAATGGTCAAATACAAGTTAAATTTTTCTTTGTTTTTATTAATGATCTGTAGATGCTCAGTTTTGTTTTAGTGGTCTTTTGTTTAAATATTTTTTTACAGCTTTTAAATGAATAAATATATAATGTATATTACCAGTTTGTTTGAAGTAATATGTTCTAAAAATGTCTATGGATGTAGCTGTAAATATTTTTTATTTCTTATATTATGTTGTTACTGTTTTATCTTTATATTAGCTTAAGCTAGGATTGGATTTTTGTTGTTGGAGTTAATGTTTTTTTTTTTTTTTTTGTATAATATTTTAAATAGAAACACATTTATCAATATTTTATGACTCATCCTCTATCACTCACTCTCTCTTTTGTAATAAATAAAATGGCCTACTACCCAGAGAGAGAGAGAGAGAGAGAGAGAGAGAGAGAGAGAGAGAGTATTGCAAAGAATAAAATTCACAATAAAAAGTACTTCATTACAAAAATTCATTCTTTTTTTATTTATGGAAAATCTGTAAACAGTGTGCATGTATATATATATATATATATATATATAACAAATAGGAAAGCTTTATAAATCTAACATGTTTTGCTTGTATTAAAGCTTCATCAGAGAATGAGATATGGAGAAAAATATAAAAAATTCTGGTATTTTTAATTTTTGTGATGTTTGAAGCAGTGTTTGTGTGCAGAATCTATGTGTGTAAGTGTATCATGATTCTAGTTTGTTTATGCTAGATTTTATTCCTTATCCTATCATTCTGTATCATTATGTATTTGATCCCAAGTCACACACACACACACACACACACACACACTCTATATGTCTGTATATATATATATATATATATATATATATCTTCTTACTGTCCTGGACATTGAGTTCTACCTGGATTCTATCCTCATGGAAATTTTTGTGTATATATATATATATATATATATATATATATATATATATATATATATATATATATATATGCATATATGTGTATGCGTGTATATATGTATGTGTTTTTGGGTATAGAAATAGCATGTCCTTGCTAGATTAAATATTCGTTAATTTTTATATGTTTATATTAAATTTGTAACCTGTAGTTGATATTACTTTTGTAAAATTTTCTTGATTGCACAGCGGTTCTTTTATAAATGCCCTTCGGTTTTAGTTGCCAACCTCCCCCCATCTCCCCCCCCTTTTTTTTTCTTTTTTCTCTCTCTCTCATCTTCTGAATTTTAAGTTTAAATTATATCATCTTTTATTGTGCGTAGTGCCACCACAAATGTTTACACCTGTTTCCGGTGTTGGTTTTTAATTTAATATAGGTCAGTGATTCAGTAATGAATTATGCATCGGAAAATAATTCATATTTATCTGTATCTCACTCATTTAAACTGTCATTTAACTCCTATCTTTAAAACTTATCTCTGTTAAATTTTAATCCCCACCTTTACTTTTAGGCCTTCCTGTTCTTCTTTCGTCTGTTACCCCTCTCTAGAGCTTTCATTTACTGCTCACATTCATCCCCCACACTCTCACTAAATTTTATTTTTTTTATTCCCGGAGTTATTTTTTCCGATTTCTTTTTGAATTTGTAAGTCTGATGAATTGGATTGTAATTACGATTCCAATGTAATAAATTATAATCATGGAATATTAGTGTTTAAATCTTTTTATTATATATATATATATATATATATATATATATTATTTTTTTAAAAATTATTTTAGACTCTGTTCCTAATCACAAATACATCACCCTAGAGAATTAAGCAGTTGTTTATATGTCTGCTTTGAATTACTTATCTTGTATTATGGGCTAATGAAGAATATCATACTGTCAGATGCTCTTTTGCCAAAGCACCAAGATGAATTACTTAAAAATTTGCTATCTCAGTGAAAGACAAAAATTACAAAAAGATAAAACCAAACTTTATTTTAATAATAATGTTGAATAAAATTTACATTGCTTTTGCTTCCTTGGTTCTCACCTTACTTGGTTAGATAAGAGTTATAAGATTTATCTTATCTGTAGTTTAATGGGTTATCCTTATTTTATTTAAAAGCAATCAGAAAATCCATTTTCTCCTTGTTCTTCTTAGGGAATGTGAATGATGTTAAGTAATCTCCTGTGAAAAGAGGTACTCTTTTGCAGCTTTTGTTATAATCAGTTCACTCCTCCTTTTTTATCTTTTAAAAGAAAAAAAAAATACCTAGGTCATTTTTTCCCACCTGAGAGATCTTCAGAAATTTTTTTTCTAATATTGAAGACCATATATACTGGTAACCTAAAGATGGTGATTTTAGTCTCTTTGTGTGTATGTGTGTGCTCTTGATTTTCCTTTTTACTTGAAAGGATACAGCAGCATTGCCTTCAAATTGAATGAATGAAACATAACTTTGTTTTAAATGAACTTAAGCTTATTTTTTATTGAGTGTTTGCAGAATTACTCAGAACACTTGATTGACATTCATAAGAAGCTATTTCCATAATTTATCATTCTTTCTTTATTTTCATAATTTATCATTCTTTCTTTATCTTTATCTTACTTTTTTGTTTTTTGAAAATCTATCACTTGAACAAACCTAAGGTGGATATTGTGTACTTATATTGTAGTACAATATTTTTGTCATTTGAACTATATTGTAGTACAATATTTTTATCATTTGAAAATCTTTTCAAACTAATCATGAAAGTTAATTCAATGTTTGCAAAATATTCAAATGCTGTCTTTAATTGTGTATGCCAGAAGACAAAATAGGGTAATTTTTAACATTTCCTTGGCCAGTATTTATGAAAGCATTTAAAATTTTATTAGTTATGAATATTCTTGAGGTACATTCTGTGTGTGTGTGTGTGTGTGTGTGTGTGTGTGTGTGTGTGTGTTATTTTAATACAAACAAATTGTCCCTTAACTGATTGCGTTATATTCAGCAACTCAGCTCCAGAGTTTTGTAGACTAACTTTTTTTTTGTGATTGTTCAATCCACTTGTCAGGAGGTATCAGCAGTTGGCTGCTGTTTTTCTCAATTTATCGTTATCTTTATATTAAGTTTGATGTAATTAATTTATGTGCTAATTATTGGTGTTAGTTTTTTTTTTTTTTCTCTTTCGGTTCTGAGTGACAAAGATAATGTAACAATATAATACTGACTAGCAAGATTCCTTTGTATTGCCCAACTTAAAATAGGTTTCAAGATTATAATTAAACTTTTTTCTTATTTGAATTTTGATTTAAATATTTATTGAATTTACCAGTGAATTAATTAAAAAATAGACAAGAATAAACAAATGTTAAAATATGTAAAAAGCAGGAGAGGAAATCCTCTGTTTATTTAAAAAATATTGTGAATAACTTTGTTCTCCACATTATTATAAAAATGAATTCTTTTTTTAATGTAGTATAAAATAAAGAATTATGATATAATGGATAACAGTTTGGAATGAGAAATCAAAGTTCAAATTCCAGTTGGGATTGTTACTTTCAATTATGTGCAAATAACCCTTGGGAAGTTATGAATCTATTCCTTCTTCTCCCAGCTATGGGTTGAATAGCAGAACAGTCTGGGTTCAATAGCTTTGGAGAAAGAAAGAAATGGCAACCTATTGCAGGAAAATCTTCTGCTTCGTCAGTCATGAATCAAAATTACCAAAATGTGTATCATGTATTAATTGACTGACTGATAGAATAGAGATGTATACCTAACTTAATAGATTTTTTTATTTTTTAACTCTTCCAGGTAATTTAATGTTGGGGATTTTTGAGCTTTTATTTTAAGATTTTAAAGTGTCAAAATGAGAAAGTAATTAGCCATTACTTCATCTTGAAGCTATCTTTAGGCAAAAATTTTCAAATAAACACTTAAGTTCGAGGCTTTCCTTTGTTCGTTGCAGTAACAAAATTCACCTACTTGGTGCTAGGAACTGAAAACTAGAATACAAACTTATTGTATGACCATCTCTACCTCATGGACATTAACAATTCACTTCCAGGAATTATGATTTCTATGGTCTTACATTAATACATGTTATATAAAGTAATCTGAGTTTTTACTTTTGTTTTTATACAAGAGCATATAACTATTGTATATTAGTTCATTTAGATTAATTTTCTTACTTTGTGAGGAAATTAATCAAAAGTATTTTAATTAATAAATCAAAACTCCCATATTGTTTGACACTTGAAGCAGTAGGGTAGGTTGATTTTGGAACAATTGTATTGCAATCCATTTGAAAGTTGGAGTTTGACATGGTAAAGAATGACAAAATATTTTTTTCAAAATCATTACCGTTTTTTGAAGAAACATTTAAATGATTAAGTTTAGGTTAAAAATTGTAGCATTGGAATTTAATTCCCGTGATCAGTGAAAACCTTATAGCATGGCCTTATAAAATTTATAATTTGCTGAAGCTTTACAAATTGTATATGTACAAGATGCATGGCACAAGCACATTACTAAATCACTGTCCTACCTTCATTTACTTCAAAGGAAAATTATACTAAACAATTTAGCTATATTATGATGTTAGTGCAGTAGTTTTAGTGTGATTTTCAATAAGCAATGCAAATTTAAAAATTTTGTCTTATAATTTGTTCAGCAGTATTATATATACACTTTTATCTATTTCTTGTTTTTATTAATTATGATTTAACAATTCTTATTCATGAGTAGCCTTTTTTGTAATCTTCTACATTTTTACTTATTGAATACAATAAAAAATTTACATATTTTGCATTGTGTTGATTTGTAATTAGAATTCTGGTTTGAATATATTTTCAATTCAATGTAAAAGATATCAACTTTATTTGGATTTGTTCTTGAAATACTAAAATTTTGAAGCCAGTTTGTAAACCTGCAGAAATAGGTATTTCTGTACATTTTTCAGATGATCTTTAAAACTAAATGCTCAAATATTGGTGAGAGTTATTAATCTAATTTTTGGTGTCAGTACTTATAACATCATACCCCCAGCTTTCACACTGAGTGCAATATTGATTTTAAAAAAAAAAAAAAAAGTGAAAAATCTTGTCCCTATTGAGGTAATCAACACTCTTCAGTCACTTTGATCAACCAGTAATATATTACTCTAGCTTGTTTGATGTTTTCTCAGAAGGTTCACAACCAGTTATTTTGGGGGGAGTACTTGAGTTTTTCATTAGAAAGCCATCAAAGTACTTAAAGAGTTAGTACGTGGGAGCTTTGCATCATGGTCAAGTCATTTCAGCCAAATGGGGCATAGATTGGATTTTTTTCCCTCTACACTTGGTTCCTAGTATTTTTTATGTTAAAGGCATATAGCTTCTTCTGGATGGATTTCAGATACCATATTTTGCTGGACATTTAGGTGGACTGAATGTTGGAATTGTAAAATTGTATCTTTTTTTGTCAACCGCAGAGATCATTTTACTTTCCCATGTTTTTTTTTTTTTTTTTCAGCCATTGTTTATTTTGTAATTTATTTCCCAATTCATATCATACTGGTTGTTAATTTAAAAGACATCATATTTTGACGTGCAAGAATGTCATTTAGCAATTGATGATTTGCAGACAGCATGCACTTTGTCTTCTTTTCTTGTTGATTGCTAACACTGTTTCTCTAGCACACTTTCCAATGATATCTCTGAGTTTTTGTAAATTTCCTCAATATGAAACACTATACAAGGTATTTCTAAAGTCTGGATACATCGGCAAAAATGCATGTTTTCAAGAAATTAAATTTTCAACAGCATTTTATTGAATTGGAATATTAACAAACAACATCTTTCCATCATTTGTGACACAAAGGTTGATGTGCTCTTTAAGATTCACATGAGCTCTATGCAATAACTTTACATTGCCATCAATTTTAGCACATTCACTCTTTATGCATTCAATCAAGTGTGTTGCATGTGATTTTCATTGAGTGTACCTATTTCATAATGCATCTTTTATTATTCATATGCCTTTGGGTTTTGGTGCTATATTTTTTATCTGTTAAGACACTTCACAGATATTTAAATTTCTATACTTGTGTGATTTTGGCATCTCCAATTTGTAGTTTGCATCTTGGACTTTCTCCTTAGTGATAACCATACATTCTATATTTCCCGTGGCTAATGACCATACATTCTGTATTTCCCCTTGCTGGCAACTATATATTCTTTTCTTAGAATTGATGGTTAGTTTTACTTTTCATTAATCAACATTAAAATGCTTTGTTTTCTGATGAACAGTCACATTTTTTTTTTTTTTTAACTCGTCATTGCAAGTCTTGCAGGTAACCTGATCTGATTAGATATCCATATCAATTGTATCTTTGTATCTCTTCCTGTAAACAAAAGTATTAATTGTTTCAACTAAAATGTATCATTTGCCTGTTTGATAAAGAATACTCTTACAATATTGTAAATAAAAATGTAGAAATAAAGCATTATTGATTGTAATAAAAATAGTTTAGTTTTCATAATATAAAACCGAAATAAGGAATCTTAATACCAGCAAGACTGAATGCTCAACTGAAGCTAAATTTTGATAATTTTCCGTTCTTTTAATTTTTGGTGGTTGGTATTGCTTTTTTCATAAATCACCACCCTTGTTGTTTACTCCAGATGCGCACTGTGAATATATCCTATTCAATCAGAAAACTAATTGCTAAGATATATCTTTGCATGAATGTTTTTCCCTTACCACTCATTCACTCGGAAAGGAAAACATATTTGCAATCCAATGTGTTTCTTTTGCTGGGTCTCTTTCAGTTTTGCAATATGCAGAGCATATTAATAAAGAAGAGAGATGGCTTTTGAAATTTGCCATGTTTGGTCAGTTTTAGTGATGGCCACACCAATATAGTCGGCTTCTCTTTTGTAGTAGTAGTAGGAATAGTAGTAGCGTGTGTATATATATATATATATATATATATATATATATATATATATATATATGATGTCTGTCTGATAGCGTTTCACTTGAGATCCATCCAACGGATTTTGACCAAACTTGGCACATACATCGTAAAATGTAAGAGATAGGTTCTTAGCATAAAAAATTGATGATTTTTAAAAAAAAATCAGTAATCAATAAAGCTGATCAAAAATTAATAAATTCAACTTTTTTCCTCTGATTTCATTCAAACTTAGTATGCAGGTTACTTACATCATGACAAACTCACTGATACCACATTTTTATTTCTACGCCATTGCATTTAGCAAAAGACTGCGAAAAATGAAAAAATGATTTCAACACAAATTTTAAACTAAAACTCCCTCAATTTTCAAGCAATCTAATACAAACTTCACTCAATTGTAGCCAACAATAAGTTGACTGTTTAACAGTCATTTAACTTGATAATTAAGTCCATGCATATAGTGAAAACCCGCGTAAATAGTGAAAAATGTTGATTTTTACTGATTTCATTCTTATTTTTCATTGATCTTTCAACCAATATTCATCAGACTTAACAATTGCTTTATAAATGTATCCTCTTTTACATCCTTGGAAGCATACTGACAAATTGAATTTCACAAACTCCAAAATAATTGTGGTCTGAAGTGGGTTTTCATGTTGCCTATTTTATCCCTTCATGTCCTCAGCTAACTTCGATTGAATAAATACAGACTACTTCTGTTATATCAGTTACTGCATTAATTTAAAATGTTTTTTAATGAAAGTACTTTAAAGTAATTGAAGAAGATAAACTCTATTACATCTAAACATGATGCTGTTTTTACTCCATTCTAATTGAACGCTTTTTCTGATCAACCAGCTGGGTATGGCTGCTAGTATATATGTATGTGTATATATATATATATATATATATATATATATATATATATATATATAAATAGTTTGTCACTCATTTTTAAGCATACCTGTTTGCTAGGGCAGCTAGCTAATCTTTGTTGCAGAAACCTGCTCAGGCACATTCTATGTTTGTTCGATACACACAGAGCCAACCTATAGTCTATACTGTGGAGGCCTTAGTTACATTTTTTCTTCCTGGTCTTTTGAACAGGAGTAGAGTTTTATCCTTTTTTTCCCTGTTTAGGATTGGGTTTCTGGTTCCTTCTAAACTCTTCTCATTCTCTTTGATTCCCAGTAACTTGTGGCATTATACACTTGCTTGGGGGTGAATTGATTAAGGAAAAAAAACAAAAAAAAACACATAATTATTTGGAATTGATGAAATGAGAAAATTTCGGAAAGGTTGAACATATTTAATATTTTTCTATCTTGAAAGGTGCCCTATTACAATAAAATGTCTTTTTTTGTCATTTTTTTTTTTTTATTTTATTGCATATTTTTGTGAGCATTACTTAATCAATATTATATATTCTATCAATATTTTTTTTATTGCCTACCAGGAACCTTATTAAAGTCCAACCCAGTTTTAAATAAGTGATGGAGCTTTCTGAATACTTGTTTGTCTTTTAATCTCTCTAAAACTTTGTGAAATTAGCTTGAGAATGCTGCTGCTCATTGTGCAATACAAGGTGCACATTTTCAACACAGTCCTCTGTTGATACACTAAGATTCTTGCTAGGATTGAGACCAGGTAGATTTCTTAGATATCTGACAAATCCATTTCTTCAGAAAAAAAAATTAAAGTGTTTTCCAAACCATGTTCACTTTTAACATGGTACATTCAGCCCATTTCTACATTGATTGATTCATTCATTTTCTATGAATTTTCAACTCTTTATAGATTATTTAAAGCTAGAAAATATTTTTAGATTTAGTTTTTGAAGATAATAATATGTGATACAAGTCCTACTAATTAACTCATAGCTGAGGGGAGAAGAAGTAGATTCATACCTTTCCCAAAGCTATTTGGGCTCTTCGATTAACAATCTCAAGCCACCTGCACATTCAAGCTTATTCTCAAGCAGTCACCCAACTAGGTAATGACCAGGCTTGATGTTGCTTAACTTCTGGAACCAGTATTTCAACATGACGTGGCTGTATGCCTATTTCTACAGCAATCTATCAAATGATTGTCAATACAATTAGTAACACAATAATAATATGTATGCTCCTTTCCTCTTGAAATATCCATCTGCAAAATGTATTATTTTATTACTAGACACCTTTTATTAACTTAGTGACTTGTTTTCTCTTTTGTTTATAGTATATGAAGATTTATGGGAGATTATTAGAATATAAGATTAGTTCTTGGTGGTGAAAATGCTGATAAGTGGAGTTATAAATATTTATGAATATTAACACTTTAATGGATTATCCTTAGCATAGGCATTTTGTATACTTTATTCTTTTCAGATTATCATCATCTTCTCTGTGCTATGTCCTGTCAGGATGGTGGCGATCATAGCTCTCCAAAATTTCCTGTCCTTTGTAGCTCTTGATAAATTTTGTCTTTTTATTATCTCTGCAAAATCTTGTTCCGACATCCAGTTACTCGAGTTATGTCTTGCTTTCCCCGATTCCTCTTGGCTTCAATTTATCCTGTCAGTATCCAAGCCCTATTTCCTCATTATGTACACTAGAAATTTCAACTGTCTCTTGATGTTAAGTATAAATATTCTTGTTGTTTCTATTTTCTCTAAAACTTTGTCATTGCTCACATGTTTAGTCCATGGTATTCTTTGCATCCTTTTATAGAACCACATTTCTGTTGCTTCAAATCTCTTCATCTGTGAGGAGATTGTCCAGTATCCACTGCCATATAGGAGGATCAATATTAAATAACAGTTCAGTACTGTTTTCTTTGTTTATAGTGAAATTTTTCTCTTTTTTTTAATACTTTGTTTAGCTTTTGGAATGTATCTAGCTATATCAATGCATCTTCATATCTCAGTGCCAAATTTTCCATCCTCTGTTAAAACACTTCCCAGATTTAATTGCTTATAATATATCGTTTTATTTTAGATTGAACCCAGAATATTTGTGCATTCTGTTACATTTGAAAGTAAGAAGTTTGTCCTGAACTTCTTATCTTGGTAGAATCAATTTTGTGAGAAATATGGAGTTTTTATAGTTGTTATGAAGTAGAAAATATGATTTTATACAATTTTTTATTTTTAGTTTTAGGGATAAAATTTAGTAAATCATAGATGCTTATCTTGTCTAGATATTTTTATAGGTTTTATGTGCATTACTAAAAAAAAAAAATCCTTTTTATGATTCCTATATTATATACTTCAAGATTAAATTTTGGGTGGGGAAAAATTGATCAGGTAAGGATTTAAAGGAGATAACTCAGTTTACTAAATTGATTTAGTAAGGGTTTAAGAATTTGATTGATAACTGTGCTAGTGAATTTAAATGCAGTAAACTTAGAGCAGATGTTTCATATGATTTGCTTGGTTTGGTAGTACCAGGAGGAAAACCTTTTAATCTCCATAAAAATTCTTTCAAGTGTCTGTAAATGTTACTAGGAACTAAAGTCTAAAGAATGAAAAAAAATGTTTTTTCTAAAATACAATGACTTGAATGGTATTCATTTAGGCATGGTTATCTGTGAAGTCCAAGTAACTTATCCAGCAGCAAGGCCACCAGTCAGGAGGTTTTGAGTAATGTGGAATCACCTCTTAATTGCTGTTGTTCCAAGGTCCATCCTGACCTGGGGTGGTAGCACCTGTTAGGGTCCCAGCTATGGGCAAATAGTGAACCTCCTCAAACAAAAGCAAAGTACTATGAAAGTATAAAAATACATTTTTATAGGAAAATGACCAAGAATACATTTTATCTGTTGTTGAAGGCATACAATGGCATTCAATATATATTTAGTTGCAGCCATGAAATTGTTCAAAATGTTTTGATTTAGACGTTAAATAACCATTAGAGGTTGTTCTACTGCGAAACGAAATCAACCAACCAACATGAAAGAGCTTTCATGACATTAATCCATATAATATTCTACAATTTCTTAAAGAAATCAAACAGTATTCCTAAATATAACTTCGACAAAACTATCACTGCCTCTAGTAATTATGTCCACACAAACTTGTATATGCATGAAAGTTGAGTATCATCTGCCATGTATACAGTTATGAAAGTAGAATAACATGTATCATATTTTTATTACTTCAAAGCTCCTTCAAAAAAGCAAAAATGAATGACATATTATTTCTTAAAACAGACTGTACCAAAAAATATAAACCAAATAAGAATGTCAATAAAACCAGCTTGTCTACATAATGTATATCTGAAACCAGACTCTCAACAAAAACCCTCTTTACAAAAATACGTCAATGAAACCTGATCTACAAACTGATTTCTTACAAAGAATTCATATTATATTCATACGAATCTATCCTAAAAATTCTTGTTGGCATTAAATAACCCATTGAGGTTGATATGCCATAAAACAAAATAAACCAAACCAAATTACTTTTTAAAATTGATTGACATTCAGCTCAAATTCCTTTCATATGTTTGAAATGTCTCTTAGTATACATGGATTTTGCCTCACAGAAATTGCTGTTCCCAGAATAAATGCAGAATAAACTTAGTGGTGAAGATTTTAATAGATAGTTGGTTCACAGACTTATTTTTTGCATTTGTGAAGGGTGACATGAACTCCAGAATCTCTCACTAGCATGTATCCATGGCACATGTTCAGATAATCTCCATCCTCCAGTTCCAACAATTCAGAACTTTACAGCTTGGACTTCTTACATCTGCAGAGTTGAATCCACTCACATTTCCTCTGTACTCCATTTGTGAGGAGGAAGTTCTCCTCAGACAACTTTTTCTCTGAGAACTACTACTTTGTATAACAAACTGTTGTGTAGATGTTTCTCTGAATACTCAACCTCTTCAAGTCAAAGTTCAATTGCTATCTCTCCTCCTTATCCCCATAATCTTCATTTCCTTCTACCGCCTCATGTTCATATCATTGCTCAATAATCCTCTACACTGAGTGGCTCTTGAGCCTTGTATTGGGAGGACGTTAGTATATAAGTTATACCTTCATGGCTTAGACTTGCCATGTCATCTACATTTGACCAAACCACCTACATTCTCTTCATATTTTGTTGTGATGATATAACCCAACTTCCCCATTCACAATAATGGACGGACTGGTTGCCGATTAAGTACAACCACAGCAGACAGTCAAAGAGTCTTCGTTTGTTAACATCTATTGAGGTTAGCATACTCCTGACTCTGTCTGTATTTGACACACCTACATCCGATTATAAAGATATTATTGAAACCTAACACTCGTGTTACTTTGTTTATTATATCTTGCATGAGATATAACATATTTCATTGCTGAGATGTAAGTTTGACTCAAACAGCCTCTTTCCATGAACTGCTACTTTGTGGAATTGACTCCCAAGAGGATGCTTTCCCAATAACTACAATCTTAATCTGTTCAAGTCTAGAGTTAATGGTTATCTTTAACACATATCCCCATAAACTGTGCCTCTTAGTCTGTAACTTTCTATCTTGGATAAGGTGAACATTATTGTAAAATATATATTAACATGCACAAACATACACTTTATATAAAAAACACTGGGGAAATTGGGGTTGGGAAATATGATTAGAAAAAAAAATGAAAAAGGGAATATTATTTTGTTATATTTTTATATAGCAGTTTTTGGATACTCAACATAAGTGGATTTAATTTGTCAGTGATTTCAAATCTAAAGTTTTGACCTGATATCAAAGAACCAATGACTTCTGTCTTAATTTCTGAGATGAAGTATCATTATAATGCATTGACCTATTCTAACTTGTGACCTCATTTTGTTTTATACTTAAATTTTGAATGTTGTAGAAAATATTAGAAATTTACTAAATATAACATACATTTGATGAAATCTAGGAGGTAAACAGCTGAAATATTGTAAGTCTGAATAGATTAATGTCTAATGACTTTGAGGTTGATTTAACATTTTATAACGAATTTAACATTTTACTTTTTATAACTAATGTTTTTTTTTTTTCTGTTGTCTATAATGATTTCACAAAAGTTTATCACTTTCACTATTTCATTGTTATGGCATTGTTCCCTGGCTGTGCTGGTCTGTTGGGAAAAATTGTAAATTGACATTTACTGGAAAATGTAAAAAAAAAAAAGATACTGACTGCAATTTTTCATGGTCACTGACATTTTGCTTTTGGTCGGATACTCTATTGTACGGAATGTTCATAAAAATCAACAAAAATAAAAGATTAAAAGCATAACTCTAAAAAATAATGACAATGTTGTACTATTATGCATCCACCTAATGAATGGTGCCATGTGGCAAAGATACAAATCAAAGCAATGTATTGACCAACAAATCACAATGTAATGGATGATTAATTTGCAGAGTTTATGTGGCATCAGAGATTCAGAGGCTCAATATTTCATCATTTTTCCCATCAAATTGTCACAGATTTATATCCTGTTTATTATTATTGGTTTTTGAATTTGTATTAATTTGAAAATTTCTTTATTGATAATAGTCCCTAGATGTTCAATTTAAATGTAATAATGCAAATTTTAATGTGCCAGAAGTAAATATGTGGTGGTAGTGGGGGTGCAAAAGCACCAACAACATTCATCCAAAATATTTGGACAATTTATGACTAATAAGTTACTTGAATTTTGATTTGAAATTTTCACAGTATAATTTTCAGTCTATGTGATTAATATTCATTACTGAATTAAGTACATTTTATAAGGAGATTGTTAAATCCTAAGTACTTATGGTGTCAGAAAAAGGCTTTTTTTTTCATTTATTTTCTTTTATTGTTTTTCATTTATGACTTATTGACATAACAATGTAGACACTGTTGTTAAAAACTTGTTTTATTTAATTGAAAATAAGCATGTTAAACTGGGGGATGAGAAGTTTATTAATAGTACCAAAAGTATCTGATTTCTTATATTTTTATTAGGCTGTTTTAATTATGCAATGTCTAAATTTAAAAAAAAAAAAAATTAAACTGCCTTTTTTTTGTGTTCAATTTTTGTCATGTTCATTTTCTTTATTTTTCATTATTTGAAATTCAAAATCTTAATGTCTCTTGTTAAGCAATAATTTATTATTATTTTTATTGAAAGCTATTTTTTTTTTTTTTATTATTTATAAAGATTCATTTATTTTTCTTGCTATTCTTTCTCTTTGATTAACATCTGCAAGTTGCTATTATAAAATTATCTCCCATTCAGAATGAATAGCATCACATAATAATAGATAAAATATTGTTTACAAGTGCAGAGGCTTATATTAAAGGGTGTCAGTTGTTCAGGTATAGCTTAGTAGTCAACAGAGGAAATTCTGTTTCCATAGCCGGATTGGTGAAGCCCATAATCATAAGCTCATTGGTTCAAATGCTAATTGTTTATGATAACAAGCTTCCAGTTTTATTCTTTGTAAAAATTAGTATAGATGGTTTATTTAAGGTAAAAATAGCAGTAACCTTGCAGAAAGTAGTAGCAAATAATGTTTAAAATGTCTTGAGAACAGTATTTACTACTAAATAAATTGAAGGAAAAAATGTCCCCTTTCAGATATATATTAAAGCCACCTTATTGAACAGTTTATAATGATGGCAAGACAATGGAAATATCCTGATGACTTGATGAAGAAAGAAATATTTGAACTGAGTGACAAGACATAATGTATCACGGTTGTAGATTTGAAATCATGAGTACTGTTTGACAGTAATCAGGAGTAATGTTTTCATCTTGTAAAATTTTATAAAAACTATAATAGTCAAGTCTTTTTTTTTTTTTTTACTGTACTTAAAAAAACAAAAACACTATCATTGATTTGGTTTCCCATCATTAGAAGATACTTCTTTTTACAACAATGTGTGAAAAATTGTAACATGCTGTCAAATATCACAGTTATGTCAATGTTGAATCTACAAAAGAAAAGAAAATTAATTTTGATTCAAAGAGTGCTGTTCAGATGTTTTTATTCCATTTACTGTTTCAGCAGATTTCCTTACATGTATATCATAGCTATTCATATATACTTTGCAAAACTGGAATCAAACATTTAAGTAAAGTCGACAAAATTAAAGATAGGCGGTATGGTATAGGGAGGCACGATGGAATAATGGATAGCAGCTTGGATTGAGGAATCTGAGAGCCGAGTTTGAATTCCAATCAAATCCATTATATTCACTTACGTACTAATACCCTTGGGAAAGGTATGAATCCTCTTCTTCTCCCTACAGCTATGGGTAAATAGCAGGACAGACTGGGCTTGGATGGCAACTGGTCTACTGCAGAAAGAAATGGCAATCTACTGGGCAGGGGTGCGGGGTAATCTGCCTCACCAGTCATGTATCGAAAGAGACATGATCTCCTAAGTGTGTATCACATGTGGCACCTAACTGACTGGTATGGTATAATGGATCAGAATGAGAAATCAGAGAGCTGAATTTGAATTCCAATCTGGTTCATTATATTCACTTACATGCAAATACCCTAGGGAAAGTTATGGCTCCATCTTTTCTCTCCCAGCTATAGGTTAAAATAGCAGGACTAACTGGTTCCTATAGCCTTGGTTGGCAACCAGTCTTCCATAGAATAAAATGGCAGCTTACTGTAGGAAATTTTCTACCTGGTCAGTCATGAATAGAAAGAGACAGGATTGCTTAAGTATGTATTATGTATGGCATTTGACTAACTGACCCATTAACAGATTATTACATGCAGTGCAATTTTCAAAATGGGTGCTTGTTATCCTTGGACACTTTTGAATGTTTCACGTTTTTCAAAAGGAATGCATCAAAATAATTTAATTCCTTTTGTTTATTAATCTATTTGTGTTCTTGTATTCTATGATTCTTTAGCTTCTCCTCTATACATAGATGGTAATTTCTTCCACTGGTTTTCTTCATATTTTTTATTATATCCTATTCTACAATTTGTGTTTTCTCTTCCATTGTTACTTTTTACATGTATTTTGACAACATAGTGTTGTTTCTATATGTTTGATATTTGAATGATAACAAATAGTTTGCATAGATATTTTTAAAAACTTTCCCTGTTGCTCTGAGGTAAATAATTAAAAAAATGTTTTCTTTATGTGTATTAAAAAGCTTTTTTTAAAAGTATTTAAACAGATCACTTTTATATACATAAGAAAAGGAATATACAAATTATATATGTATATGTTTACATAGTAAGAATCCAACCAACCAGGTCTGTCTATTTAATTTTCTATCATATTATTTTATTATTATAAGTGTGAGTTATCTGCATGGAAAATGGAATTGGTGAACAGCAGAGTTCAAATTCTGTCCAAGTCTGTTGTGTTCATGTTATACTGCAGCCCTTGGGAAAGATATGAATCTAGTTCTTCTCCTCCCAGCTATGGGTTAAATAGCAGGGTAGACTGGGATTTCTAGCATAGATTGGAGTCATTTTAGAGGAGAACTCTTAATTCAAAACTGGAGAAAGGAACAGGAAATTGCTTCTCTATCTTTCTCAAAATGTCACAGCAGTTCACAATTAATGAAGAAAAGGAAGCTATAAAAAGACATTTTTGCCTATGCCCTGAAGAGACATGGCATTATAAAAAATGTTTAGTATATTTTTTTTATTATTATCTATTCATAATTTTAAAAAAAATATCAAAAATTAAAACATTTTCTTTGTTCACAAATTTTATTAATTTAGTTTGCATGAGCAAACTAAATACATCTAGCGATAAAGGGAATTATATATAATTATATATATATATATATATATATATATATATATATATATATATATATATATATATAGACATAAATTTTTTTCTGGCAAATTTTAACTCAGTTTATAGCTATATTGTGCTTTGAAAGTTAGGAGTAGGAAGAATTGTCAGTTGTTAAGAATTAATATAAGAATAGGGCTATTTACTATCAAAATGGCTAAATGTAACTGTAAGTTCTATGCCAACAGTTTCTTCTCTCACACTTCTCACTTGTGGAATTCTTTTCCAGTGACTTGCTTTCCAGTCAAGTTTGATCTTTAAAAATTTAAATACAATGTCAGTCATTATCTTCTGTCTTCTTATTGTTCTTGTATTGTTCTTTCTCCTTCAAAATGTTTTTTTTTTCTTCATACTCCCTCATACTCCTTCATCTTAGTGGCTTTATTGCCTTTCTTGGGGTGAAATGATGAAGAAAAATGTATAGTCTCAGTGCATTGCTAATAATTTAACTATAGAAATATACTGTAAATGAATTTACTATAGAAAATCAGGAAGAAAGAGATGCAGCAAGAATAGGTCTATTTAGTTTTAAATAATTTTTATTAAAAAGCTAATTCCAAATAATGTTAACTCCTTAATAGAGATTCAGATATATATCATGGCTATAGATTAAAAATAAAATGTAATCTAATGTCTGGGGTAGCCCTTATGTCATATTTGTTTTCTGAAAATAATGGTTGAGAAGTGTTTCATCTTTAGAAATGATGTTGATAGTTTTTCTTATTTCATTGTATAAACTTCTAGAATTACTACGGATTCAGTGTATCTTATGTCAGCAAAATATTATCAGCCCATATTTAATTCCTACATATTATCTGGTTAATTCAGTGTAATACTTCTAAACAAAACCTTTAAAAAATGTTTGTAATCATTCATTGTATTCACTATATGGGAATTAAAAAAATAGAGAGAAAAAGATATGAGAATCATTCATTCAGTCATAAAATGTTAGTGAATGAGAAAAATCCAATGCAGTTTAAGGGATTAACCCAAAATCTGCTTACGTAACTGATTATCTCTTCTCTATTTGTTCTAACCCTAAATTCTCTGATCCTGTATCAGTGAAATCTACCCTCCCCTGCAGGTTAAAGTGACCTCCAGTCATGTGATTGACACAAGACTATAAAAGAGTCTTTCTGGCAGTTCATTAGTTGAAAATATTTCTTATTAGACAGACATAAAATGCATAATGTATACAACTTATTTTTTAATGGGAACTAAAAAGTTCCCATTAAAAAAATAAGTTGTATACATTATGTATTATAAATATCTCTATTATAATTCTGCTTGTCCATCCCGTCATTAGTTAGTTCCATAGTTGGCATAATGAGTCTTATGGCAGGTAGAAAGGGTCTCTTTCAGACGATTTATAGAGAGCACAAGAAAATTGCTTGAAACTTATGGTAAAATTAAGCATGATTCTTGTTGAGACCCAATACAGGGAATGGAAGGAGTAATAAAAAGGCAAAAATTATTAAGAGCTGCAAAGTATAGAGAGTTGTGGATAGCTGTTATCACCCACTTACTCAGGGTACAAGCCATATGGAATCATATAATAATTCTGTTTGGGGCACATTGAGGTGGTGCTATGGTTAGCAAGCTTGTCTCGCTAGAACAATTACGAATGACTAGTGAGTTTGTTCCTTGTGCTGCATCTAAGCTATGCTTGAAAAATCACTATAATAATTCTGTTTGTCCTGCCCTTCATTAGTTATTTTGCATGACCATTATACCTTGTCAATACCTCATAAATAATGGAGTATTTGAACATGAAAACATGGAGCTGACATATCAGAGACACTACTTGGTTTCAGTGAGAAAAAGAAAAGGAAGAAAGGATGGAAATGTTTACCAGCTGTTTCAGTGAAATGGAAAACGTTATCAATTTCAAATCTCTTCATTTGTACCCCCTTACTTACAAATGAAATTATCAATAAAGATAAAATAATAAAAATGAATGCTGGTCTTTATATATATATATATATATATATATATATATATATATATATATATAAATGTTTCTTAAAACATGTTCCATTCATGAAACAATGGAAACTAAAAGATTAATGCTCTGACTACTAAGTGAAAGCAATAGTAGGTCTAAAGTTGTACACTAGTAGAGTTAAATGTTTGTTGTCAATAAGCATTGACAGCATTGAATTGATTATCCTCATTTTGTTTGCTTTGCTCATCTAATGAAATGAGATTGTCACTATGAATTATTATAACATATTTCTAGAGGTATGAGATAACATAAGGAATAGAATAAGCAAAATGAGTCTGAAATTTGACTGGATGCTTGTTCATTTACCACTGATGCACCTGGGAAAGGTTATTAAATCCTTATTCCCTCCTCCACCACTGCTTGACTTATCAGATAACTTAAAACAATGTCTTGTTGCTATCATGTCACAGTTATTGACAAAGAAGAGTGAGTGGTTAAGTCATTAGGCTAACCAACTGCCCAGGTAGTGATGTCAGTAAAAAAAAACTGTTCATATGCATTGGATTAGTTTAGATTAAAAATGTTATTTAAAATAATTTCTTATATTTAAGATAATTCCTTAAAAGGTGTTCGTATGTAAGATATGAAAATTTAGATATTTAATTTAAGATTATGCCTTAAATATAGATATTAAAAATGTAAAATATGTTTAGAATAATACCTTAAAAGCTGTGGCTATGTAAAGTAATATGAAAATGTAGATATTCAAAATAATTTCTTAATAGCTGTGGCTATGTAAAGTAATATGAAAATGTAGATATTCAAAATAATTTCTTAATAGCTGTGGCTATGTAAAGTAATATGAAAATGTAGATATTCAAAATAATTTCTTAATAGCTGTGGATATTTAAAATAATATGAAAATGTAGATATTCAAAATAATTTCTTAATAGCTGTGGATATTTAAAATAATGCCTTAATAGATTTGTGTGTAGTTATGTACATTCAAATTTATGTATTCTCATTCATGATTTACATTTGTCTGTTCAGGACTGAATTCAGCAAGTTTAATAATGTAACATTTTGTAATTTAATAACTGTACAACAAATAGTCACAATGTTTGTAGATCTAACAAAAGGCTTGATATTATTACTTTCATAAAAAAAAAAGAAGTAATTTTCCTCAGATTTTACTAATCATTTCACTATTTTAATTTACAATGTTAAAAATGTATATTGCTCATCTAGAGCTTTATTTTTCTTCAGAGAAGTTGCTACTTTCATAAATTATTAAACCATAGTGAGCTACAGAAAATTATAGTCGGAATGAGTATGAAGTTTAATTACTGTCTAGTATCAGTATTATAATTTTCCAAACAAAATTCTTTGCAGAATTTGCTAATTAAAATATCGCTAAAAAAATAAAAATAAACATACGACAAAATTAAAAATAATGTTATCTCTTTTTTTTTTTTTTTCTTTCTTTCAGTAAAAAATGCTGTCTAGCAAATAGAATAAGGGAGGTAATCATGAATTTGAATTATGCAATTTTTGTAAGTGGGTCATATTGAGAAAAAGAACCAGACCTTCCTTCCTGCTATATTCATATGGTTTTCATTGTATAGAGATATGTATTCCTGTGTTTATATATATATATATATATATATATATATATATATATATATATATATATCAGAGGTGCATATGTGCTATATATTTCATATACTGTGTTTACAAGTACACATATGGGAAATATGTAAGCTATGCAATATACAGGAAATGTTCTCCACTTGGTGAAAGCTGTAGGCAGTGTGAAGTGGCTAAAGTTGGAATATCAGTTCACATAGTCTACATTTCCTTCCTCTGATGTTGGACTTGGATTCCAGATGGCAATTGCTGGCCAAAAACTGACTTGATTAAACTAATCCACACACAAGCAGTTGTAATCTCTATCACTTTGTCACAATTCATAGTTCCAAGATTTGATATAAAAAATCAACCAGAAGCTCTTGAGGAACAATTTTTACCTCCTATATTATTTTTTTTAATAACTTTAAATCAAAATTAGGTTGGTTGGTTTGTTTATATTACAACAGCAACAACAAAAAATTGATTATTTTCTGTCAATAAAAAAAGAAAAGAAAAAATTTATCAGTTACTTCATTGCTACTTGTGTGAATCAGCATATTCAAAAATTGCATTACAAAACTTTAAATTCAAGTGAACATTTTATATAATTTCATTACTTTATTTGAAATAGAAATTTTTTTCTTTTACATTAGTGATTTTATTAACACATTCCAACAGAAAAGAGTTGAATAGGGATCATAAGTAATTATTTACACTATTTACATTGTTCAGGCTGTTGTCATCATCTTAGTTGCCATATTCACAATGTGTCAGCCATTGTATGCTCTTCAGGTGATTGTAATTTTGAACCAAGGGTAGATTATTCTAGTACCACGTGCCATGCCTTTTCCAGATATCTCAGTGTCAGTTATTTCCCTTTAACTGAACTCTCCAAGTTATTGTTCATTTCTGCTGTAGCCAGGTATTGAACTCTTGTGTCAAATCAATGGATTACTTCAACCAACATTTTATCTACTGGGCCAGGTGTCCTTGAGGAAATCATTGTGAACTTTGGAGACTTATAAACCTAATCTCTCAGTAACCATTTTTTTTTGTTTTACCAGAGCTCATTACAATTTGTTATTATTTTTCTTTTGTACTCTGTATTACTGGTTCCCATATTGTATTCATGTCTATGCTTGGCCAGCTTTGGAGATTTTTTTTGTGGCCTAGAATATGTGCTGATTCCTCAAGTTTTTGTATTTTTCAGTGATGTTCTCCGTCTATTATTTCAACCTTGTCCCACAGCAAGCAGGGATCTCCTCTTTTCCCTCCATGTATGGTCAGTCATACCTGATTATTTCTATTTCCGTTTGTGTTACAGCTTCACAGGGTTTCTGCACTCTTATCTTAAGGTGGCAGCCCATTTCTCCTTTATATATTTTACTACAGCTGCATGGGATTGGTGTACACACAGTCTTTAATCATGTTCTATTTGCTGGGAGGGCTTACTCGGAAGAGGTGTCTTTGAAGTATTGAACCACTTTTGAAGGTTATCCTGATGTTATATGGACCACAGATCTTTTGTATTTTTTCTGATAATCTCTTCACATATGGTAGGAAGACCAACACTGTTCTCTGAATGTTGTTATCCTCTTACACCCTCCTATCCCAGTTTGTTGCAGCTGCTGCCATATACTAATGGTAGTTGTTACAGTGTAGAGTACTGCTTATACTGACCATTTCTTGTTCATATGTCTCTGGGTTGCCACTTGTGACTTTTGCTTGATGTTGTAGGCAGTGGATGATCCCTTTTTTTACACTGTATGGGTGGTGGGAGTTGCAGTTGAGGTATTGTCTGGTGAATGTTGGCTTGCGGTATATGGATGTCTTGAACCCATGCTCTGTTTGAGGTATTAGTACATCCAAGAATGCTAGTTGTTGTTTTTTCTCTCTATTATGAACTGTATTGATGATCTTATTGAGTTCACATGGTCCAGTACTCGCTAGACCTCTTCCTGGTGTAACCAGAGTATGAAGGTGTCCAATGTAAATAATGTAAATGATTACAATACCTCATCTCAGAAATATAAACAGGTTATTGATCATGAGTAGTTTGAACAGAATTGTAATCACAGAAAATTTTCATTGAAATTAAAATTTAAATGAATTGACAGTTCACTTGATATAAAGAGTTCAAAGTGATATTTATTGGTTTTTCTTGTTCTTTTTTAAACCAAGTTTACACATTATGGTAGACTAAAGCCATATATATATATATATATATATATATATATATATATATATATATATAAAAAAGTCATCCACAGACAGACTGTTTCGCTGTTTCACAGCTCATCAGTGTGGCTAGACATCCGTTGCCTCTAGCTAGATCAAATCCACTGAATTGGTGTCAGTCGGAGATTCTAACTCATTAAGCCGTTGGCACAGGGTAGAGATGAAGTTGGATTTTATATATATATATATATATATATATAAAAAGAAGCTGCTCGAGTGGACATTTCTCCAGCACAATATGATAGGAATGAAGGTAGTTCACTACAATGTGTGTGGCATGTCTGATTTTATCTGTGAAGTTTAGTTCTGGTGGAACTAAGAAATGTAGTTTATTTGAATACTTTCCATGGAAATAGCAATAGAACAGTGAGAGGCTTGTGCTATGTTTTCATCTGTGAGAAAAGGATTGTAGGTTGGAAAACAATTTGTCACCCACAAGGACACGGAGACACCTTTGGACTCTATCAAGAGTGGAAACTGAAGTAGGGGTGATTCCCTTAGGAAGAAAATGGCAACAGGAAAAAAAAATTCCGAATATTAGCTGATTTAAAGTATAATTAATCTGATTGGAAACAAATATTATTTACTTTAAGTTTAAAATATCACAGAAATTAATTTTTTAACCAAACTGTAGTAGTGTTTTTAATCGACAGTAGCCATGTTTATGTCTTTGATGAGGTTATGACAGATTGATTGTTCTTCTGCAGAGACTTTATCTGTAAAACATAATTTGAATGCCTTTTTTTATGTAATTTTTATGTACTCGGCAATCTTAAAAATTTAGGAAAATATTCTCTGTAATCTGTTTATTAAATTTGAGATATGTTGACTTTAAATTAACTATAGTTATCACTCTTATTTTCTGATAATGTCATTTATGATTGCCCATACTTACAAAAATAGGAATGTTTAAACACAGAAAAAAAAATCAAACTTGTTTTAAAAAATTGGTGTTTGATGATTTGTATTAAGCATTTTTGAAGAATTTTAAAAGATATAAAACTTAATAAATTTTTATAATTAAAATATTTAAAAATGAAAAGTATTCTTGTAAAAATTCATTATTCACTGAACAAAATATTTTTTAGACATTAGTGTCCTTAATATATCTTATTTATACAAGCAATTAAAAAAATTAATGATGTTTCTGTTTGACAAAAACAAATTGATGATTTAAATTTTCCAAGGACTCATGCTTTTAATTAATATAAATATTGAAGAGCCTGAAATTTTAATTTTTCAAAATTTTGTAAAATTAAATAAGATGTAAAAAAAACAAAAAAAAAACAAGATTTTTAACCAAAATTTCAAACGTGCTAGAAAGGATGAAAAATTTTTAATAAAATAATAAAAAAATACTTTGGTCTTTCCTCTTAATAACGTAAACAGATTAATGATAAAACTTAATTTTTTTATCAAGTTTAGGGAATTTTTTCATCATGGTATGGTCTTAGGAAATATTTGGAGGTACCTAATACATTCTTTATTAATTAGGTTTTTTGATCTTTCAGTATTTCATATAACAAAGGAAAATGTTTAACTTTGTATAGAACTTAGAAATGATACCAATGAAGTTAAAAATGATAGTGTTGATCATTTGAGTTGTTCAGCCATATTGACGGTGTACAGAATCCTAATTTGCAAATAATCCATTATTATTATGCTTATTTGTTTGTGATAAGAAAATTTCAGAATTATGAACTTAATTAAGCTAATATCTATTTTTACATCTGGAATAATCATTGTTGTCAAAATCTTTCATTGCTGAAAAAATTCTGTATCAAAATGTGCTTACTATACATTTTCCAATTCTAAAATGTTTCTTTCCCTTTAGAGAAAATTTATATATATATATATATATATATATATATATATATATATACGCACACACGCACACACATAGATACATTCTAAAAAATTAATGGATTTATTTTTAATTCAACCTTTTTTTTTTTTTTTTAGTGAATACATGTATTTGAAATAGACACCCCTTCTTTTTATTTTAAACAGTATGTATTACATCTGTCAGTCTGCGCACTTCCTCTTGCAGTCATTTTGTTTATTAAGATTTCTTGAGTATGCAATACATGCTGTTTAAAATAAAAACAGGGTGTCTATCTCACTAAAATCTTTGAAGGAAAAAAATGTAGGTGTTTACAATACCTGGGTTAGTCTGATATGCAACTGCAGCAGTCAGACAGTAAATGAAATAAGGACATAGTATGTTTGCGCATTGGTCTTTGAAGTAAGTTATTAGAAATGATACTCATAAGCATATATGCAAATTCTTATAGTAAACAGACACAGTTAGGCATCACCATAAGCCAACATGTTCGTAGTCATAATGAAAAATCATTGCAACCCCTGCCCCCAAGCCAATTTTGGGTTTCATTTGAAGTTTCTATTTAGAATCAGAAATAGACAGTTGAAATTTGTAGGATACATAATGAGCAAAGAGGGCTTGGAGAATTTGACACACACAGGACATAGGCATGAGGAACAGAGCAAAGCTGTGAGTAACCTCCTTAATGAGATTGTGTAAAACAGGGATTGGGAGTGAGATAGCAGAAAGACAAACCTTAATAAAAGCTACAAGAGAGGAAATTGTGGAGAGCCCTGATTGCCTATGTCCTGAAGGGTCATAGTACATAGAAGAAGAAGCAAAACTTAGATATGCATTGATAAGTTTTTCTTTGTCTATAAGTTTCTTGCATCTAATGTTTTTCTTTGAGAAGAATATGCTTTTCTTTATGTGCTGTGTCTCTTTACAACTTTCTGTCCTTTGTAGCTGTTAATAAATTTTGTCTGTTATTTCTCCTAAACCCTGTTCTGCCATCCATTTACTCAAGCTCAATAAGTATGTTATGCATTATTTCCCTCTGTCTCTCTTACCTTCATTCTCCCCTGTGAGTATCAGATTCTCCAAGCCCTCCTTCCTTATTATGTGACCGAGAAACCTCAACTGTCTCTTCCTGATGTTTTCCTTTTTTGTAGTTTTCATTTTCTCTAAAACTTTGTCATTGCTCACATGTACAGACCATGATATCCTTATCCTTCTGTTGCTTCAAGTCTCTTCGTCATCTATGAAGAGATTGTCGAGCATTCACTACCATACAAGAGGACAGACATCACATAACAGTTTAGTACTATATTCCTTATCAAAGTTTTTCTATTTTTTAGTACTTTGCTTAGCTTTTGGAATGCATCTTTGGCTATCCCATTATGCCTTCATATTTCAGTGTCACAATTTCTTTCTTCTGTTCAAACACTTGTTTGATTTTGCTATTTCTGATTTGCAATTCAAATCTTTGGGCTCATCCTTTTGCTAACAACTATACATTCTGTCTTCTTGCAGTTGATGTTTAATGCTTTTTTTATTGCTTTCCTTTACAAAAACTCTTACAGAAGGTAGTGAATTAGTATGCTTTTATACTAAATTTAACTGAATTCAACCAGGCTGTTTAATGACTTAAATAGAATTTTTGAGTCAGCAAAGACAGTTTTGGTAAGTTTGTTTATTTCCACATCATTGTGTTTCTCTAATGCTGGCTTTGAGCATCATTTTATCTTTATTTACAACAACTTAAAACCTGGATAGTCAGGCAAGTATCCTTCTTGAGAGAGAGAAAAAAAAAAACAAAAAAAACTTACCTACCTTTGGGCAAAACCAAGTACGCATACTTAGTTACCCTGTTAATAAACCCTTTTAGAGCAGACACACTCGCAAGTTGAAGCCATCCTCCTTTGATTACAGTAGCTGCTCTGTCCCTGATTATATGACACACTTAATTCAGTGCACCAATGCCACAGCTGTCAGTCTGCTTTTTGAGCACTCAACTCTTGACTATATTATTCACTTTACTTTCTACTTACCTGCTTAGTCCTGTCATAGAGAAAATGCTGACTAGTAAAAGTTCAATTCCTACAATTTTGGTTGATACCAGTAAAGAGGCCTACTAAAAGCTCCAACAATGAAGTCAAATAACTATTAACTTATGAGCTCTATTTAGATTTAGATGACATTGGAACATGGACATACTGAAGTCAAATCACTCAGTAGTGACTTATCATGTAGATTGTTGTACTTAAACACCTGTCAAAATATATTGTCTTCTGACTTAATATAAACCATTGTAGTATACTGCATAACCAGCTGTTGGTATTTGGATTGTAAGTTCTTGCACTCTAGTGCATAATTTTATGTCCTAGTGCTGTGGTTTGATATTTAGGTTATTCTAAATACCAAACTAATTATAAGGACTTTTGAATATGAAAGGCGAATTATTTATTAAGTAATTGTTATTTCTTCTACATAATTATCTAAGCCTAATAGTTACACCAGCAAATTTTACTGTTCATGTTCTCTGTCAACTAGTTATGCCCAGAAATTTTGTTGGATTTTCCTTCTTTCAATGATCAGAGGAAAGTGACTGTAGTGATATTTTATCTATAGAAATCACATATTTAGCACTCTGCATCATTTATAAATATTGCTTCCTCTTTTTCTGTATATGGAGATCCTTCAAACTGTAGTGTTTTATATATTAGTTCTATATATTTGAAATTGCAGTAACTTGGTTCTCAATTTCAGCCAAGTTTGTTTTAGACGTTGCCATAGAAGGTTATGAATACACAACCAAGAAATTCAAATTTAGTTTGCTTGGTGAAAATAGTCACCTACAAGGTGCTAAAGGTTAAAGTTTAAAAGTTTTTACTATTAGTACAACAAAGAGAATGCAATTGCAAGCTTTTATGTTAAGAATTAGTGAATTTCATTGCTTGTCTTTCATTTGATTAAAACAATTATTATACAATGATTTACTTGGGAAAGTATCCTTATCTTTGATGTTATCTTATGTTTCGGTTGTTGTACTATCTTGTCCTTCTTCAGATGTTTTAGTGGGTAACATTCTAGGAATTTTAAACTGAATATTTTATTTAATTCCTGGAAGTAGATTGTCCTCATTCTGTTGTCCATGCAAGGGGATGTAACTTGTATTGATTAATATGTTGTGATGTTGCTTGTCTCTTAAACTAAAAAAGAGTAGATGTCCTTTTTTTGGCCTACTCTATCCAGATATTGAACTAATAACTGTCAGGTAATGAACTGATATGAGATAATCTCTATACTCATGGACTGATTAAAAGGTTTGCTTCAAAACTCCCAGAATGCTAATGACTCGGACAAACACCTGAAGAAGGCTGAAGGTTACATTGATTGAAACATTGTACTAATGACAGCCAAGGTAATGAGTAAATCAGTGTATATTAACATTAATTCCTGGTTTCAGAAATTCAGACAAAAACTATTAGAATAATTTTATTATTTCTTAGGTTTATAAAGTAAATTAATAAATACATGGTGAATTGTATATCACTGAATAGTATCACATGATTAACAACTTCACAGTAATAGCTGACCTTCTATACACATTTTGCAGACAAAACTTTTGAATGTTACACAAGCAATATACAATGCTTTATTTCTTATTTTTGTTCTTTCTTTTTTAACTAGAGGATGCTTGAAATGTCTTGGCCTAACCATGAAGGGATTCCAAACAAAATTTGATGTTTGGCCATTTGGTTAGATTTTGGGAAGTGGATCAGGACAAAAAATATTTTGACACCCACACATATAAAATTTCAGCTTTTCCATTGTCCATGTAGATAGTCTTAAAAAAACAACTTTGAACAGCTCATTTCAAAATCTCAGACTTACATTATCACACAAACAAATTCTTTTCTTTTAACAACTTACTCATGACTAGAATTGACACATAAATTTTAAATTCAATTGAACAGACAGAAGCAGAAATATAGTGTGTGGGTAGCAAACAAATAATTATATTCCCACAGTTTAATGAACTTTTTTGCTCGTTATTTTAACCCCTTCCCTGGTGAAGACATGGATATACATTTTTACCGAAAGTGTCTATTTCAGACATGGACGAATAAACACATCCAAAACATAATGTTCGAAAACAAGCTATAGATGTGTTTATATGTCGATCTTGATTCTTTTTATGCTCTGAGCTTGAAATGAGTCCAATTGTCAACTCATATGTCTGATAGAGGTGTTAGTCACCACTCAGGTGCCTCATTTTCTTAGTATATTAAAAACAAAGTAAAAAACATTTTAAAATGAAATGTTTTTTCCCAAATAATTGGTGGGGAAGAGATTAAATATGCGATATCAGATTTCAAGTAACGAGGGAACAAAATAACCTGTTGAATTTTCAGATTTAGGAAATGTGAATTTTCTATTATTTTGACATTTTTTCATGTATTAGCATTAGAAATACCAGAAATACCTCAGTCTTAAATGAGTAACTCAGCATCCAAGTGTACTTAAACAGATAGCAACACACTACTTGTAGGCAAGAACAATAGTTCAATAAATAGATCCATGGAATAGCAACAACTCATCTGATAAGAGTGAGACAAATAGCAATACATCACTATATTGTCATGGTAAGATAGCAATGGTGCCTCACTACATCATCATGGGAAGGTAGCAGATACCACACTGTGTTTGCAATTCTTCTCTGTAACATTATGGAAATATAGGAATACCACAGTAGGTTGATTGTACCTTTGATGGCTGCAACATCTCAAGATAAATGTTGAACAGCAGTTATTCAAATAGAATTGTATTGGTAGCAACATTCCATTAGATATGTTCTGGTTATGATAATAGATTGGTAATAATGGTTTGATAAGAATTGTCATGTGGTTTTGAATGGTTTATTAATAGACTGAATGCACACATAGTGTATGACAAGAGCTGACCGACAACATGGCTGCCAACCTCTCCATCCTTCAGTGACTATGCTTAATGGTCTAATTCCTTCTTATAATGTTATGTAATCTAATAAGCTTTTTTCTACTTTAATGACTTGCTGAAAGTGTGTGACTCATTGGTAGTTTTGATCCTCAACTGTTTGGCAGGCAGGCAGACATGGCTGCTGCATTACTCTTGCTATTAACCTCTGATCTCGCGTTCTCTCTGCAATACTTCTCACTATATAGCTTTACTTTGCTCTCTTGCAGTTTCTTTTAACAACCTACTTAGACTCACAATGGTCTTCAGAATTCAGTTGCTTAGTAATATTGGTGGGGGCAGGGAGTGAAATGGCTCCTTTTCTAGCTTATTTTTTTAGCTTCTTATTTTAATAATCTCAATGGTCATTACTTCATATTGTCTTTGGGAGGAGATTTCCATGGGAGAAACTTTAAAAAAGGAAAAAAGTTTTATTTTTTTTTTTGTTGTGTAATTTCAAAAATGCATTACTATGTTTTTATTTTTATTTCTTTTAGATACACATTTGCACTATATACATTCAGACTATTGTTGTCATCATCATATTTTGACTGTTGTGCCCTTTGGCCTTCACCATGTGTATATTGATCTGGGTAATCTACAGGGAATTTTGATCTGAACCCTTTATTCAGAATTTCCTGTAGTTGACCCAGATCTATATACACCTGATGAAAGCTGAAGAACACAATGGACAAAACCTTGTGATAACAACTATCTGAATATAAATAACTCCTCATCACAGAAATTTACACATATTTTGATATTTATTAAAAAAAATGGTTGATAGTCATTGTTTGTTTGTTTCTGTTTTTTTTTTACAATATATCTTTATTGTAATCATCATTACGTCATGTCTGCAAATTGCAGACCATGTTGGAGAACTGATCTGTCTCTTGATGTTGTACGTTGCTGACCCTGTGCTCTTATTTTGATCTTCGCAGTTCAGAGCAATCTTGCCTTACACCCTACAACCACATACTCATAGACTAAATGTTGTAACTGTGTAACTGCTCTATTGCTATTTCCATGGCGACGAGCTGCATTCCTTAGTTCCACCAGTTTTAACCTTCATGGCTAAGACCCACTATACTATGCACATTGTAGTGAATCACCCTCATTCCCTTTGTATTCCATTGGTGAGATTAAGTTCCACTTGAGTAGCTGCTTTGTGAAACCAACTCTCAAGTGGATGCTTCCCTGATCAATACAATCTTAATCTGTTCAAGTTTAGAGTTAACTGTTATCTTCCCTACATAAACTGTGTCTCTTACTTTGTAACCCTCTACCTCGAGTGGCTCTCGGCCCTGTACAGAGTGAACATTAATGCAAAAAAAAAAAAAAGAAGCAAAACAAACCCTGAAACTGTTTTTAATGCTGTTTTGCCCTTACTATTGTCAGATAGACAATTGCTTGGCTAATTTCTTACAAAACTGAATTGTTCATCTTATCAGTCCTTAATATTTGCAAGATATGGCAATAACACCACATCTCAAATGCCTTAATGATTTTCATGTTAGACACTTTAAGCATATAAACCACATGGTTTTTATTGTAAACACTGATGAATACTATAAACATAGTATTTAGAATTATGTTTGGTATGTGAAAAAGTACCCATCACATACTTTTGTTTTTTTATTTCTAGAAACTGAATTGTAGAAGATCATTTTTCTTATTCTTGTGAGAAAAAAAGAAAATACTGGAAATTTTTGCACACACCCAAAATATATTGTGTGTAGATGATAAAGAAATGAAAATAATGTTCCTAATTGAGCTTTGGGGCTATTATTTTTCATACTTATCCATAATTTTCATTTCCATGTTTGATTCCCTCAAGAACATTTGACATTGATTAAGTTGTTATTATTTACTAAATCTGGTAGGCTATCAGTAATAACTTGAGTCACTAGATGTGAATTTTTAAATGATATAAATAAGAAACAAACACATCCTATCTCTTTGTGATAGCATTTAGTTCATAAAATGCTCACCCTCCCAACCCCGGTCGCCAATGGTTTTGGAAATGAAAACAAAATATAGGCTTGTCTTGTTTTTCATAGTATTTAGTCATTGTAGTAAAATAAATATGATTAAAAGTTAGAGGTATGATAATTAATATTCATAGGATATAAACTTTCTCTTCAAATTGTAGACTAGTGCTGTAAAATAATTCATTAATGATGCAAGAGTGAACAATTGTTTTACTCATCATTAGGCACATAATTGTTGAATGATTTTGATTTTATGAGAATTTTTGATTAAAGTTTAAATGCTTTCAGTGGATATTGAAAAATCAGATTTCACTTCTTTTCATCCTCCCCATTGTGTTACAATGTGGCCCCACACAATAAAGTGGACTGTGAATGATTTTATCTTGGTCTGAAGTGCAGCAATTCCTTTTTATGACAACACAGACCATAAAGTCTACAAAGTTTAGCGCTTTAAAGAAAGCACCCATTGACCAAAAGAAAATAGAGAAAATAAATAATTAAATGAAAACTTTCCGGATCAAGTGCCACTTCGCTAGAAGATTTAAAGTTCTGGCTGCAGGCTTATATTAGCAGAATAACAGCTATATTAGGTAGATGTGAAGTTGGACAGAAGGGTGGTAGGAGAGAATCATAGCAGAAGTAGCTGAAGTTCACCCTCGTGACTACCCAACAGACTGTGCTAAGTGAATCTATGAGTAAACAACCAAAGATACTGGAAAAGGATTTGTCTTTAATTTCACTTTCAGTTTTCCAGGTATGCATACAATGGCATTTCCCAGTTTTTATGCCAACCTACTCAAACTAGAAATGAGACACATGGGGTGATATTTATTTTTATTTTTTTTTTTTTTTGTTACAGTCCATGAAAACCTGAGATAGGGTCCCCTCTGGGTATGTTTACACTGTTAAGTATTTAGAATTTTTTTTTTTTTTTTGTTTGTTTAAAACTGTTTATCTATAATGTCTTTTGTTCTTATTTAAGGCCACTGAAACATTTCATGCATTTCTGTTACTCAATTTTCTTTTTCACTGAGTCATTCCCCTTTTAGAAATGGTCGATCATGGCTCTCTACAGCTTCCTTTTCTATCCTCCTTTTACCATTCTTCTTTGTCTGTGTGAATGGACATCAGAACAGAGATAATATTTTAGAACTACTTTGACATATCCCATAAATTTCATTGGTCTCTTTCTGATTGTAAGTTTAACTTTCTTTGTAGTTTTTATTTTCCTTGAGACTTCCGTGGTGTTATTGTTTTTGTAAACACTGGCAAGCAGATGATCTACTTCGGTAGATACTCAGCTTAGTTCAAAAGTTGGCTTATATTCTTATGATATAGTAAAAGTTAATGAACCTGACCTATCCAGCATTACTAACTTTGTTACTTGTATTTTATGTCATTTCCCTTGAATGTGAAAGAAATACCAATAAGATTTTAATGATTTTGTTTTTTACTTGTTCTTGATGTTTCTTTTTATTGTTTTTACAGCTTCAACTTCCATGAATGACCCTCAGTGCTCACCTGATGTAAAAGTGCGATTTGACGAGTTGTGCCCTGTGTGTGGAGACAAAGTTTCTGGCTATCATTATGGACTCTTAACATGTGAAAGTTGCAAAGGTCAGCAGTTGCATTTGTCTTTTTGTTTAATCTATTCACTGCAAAATATATTTTTTGACTCTCCTATCAAGTTATTCTTGCAAGAGAATCAAAGAAAATAGAAAAGTCTTTGTGTGTTTTAAAATTGGTTGATTTTCATACAAGAAAATCTTTCTTAATCATTTAAATTAAAACATAACATAAAATGGGGATCTACCTGTAAGGTCTAAAAAAAATCGCTAAAAAGTTGTGTAAACCTTAATTATTTTAATAAGCTAAATAGCCATCACTTCTTTGGAGAATTTACGAAAAAAAAATCTAATATTTTCATGGGAAGAACTTTAATTTTGTTGCTTAATCTTAAAAATGAACTTACTGTTCTATTTCTATCTCTTAAACAATTTAACACATACTTAAAAATACAACAAACAATAAAATTGATATTTCTAAAAAAAAAAAAAAAAAATTGTTGATAGTTTTTTATTTTTCATAATATCATGATATTGATTTTTTTTTTTTTTTTTACAATATATTTTTATTGATTAAATTAAGATACTATTTAGGATTATATCTTATATTTGTACAAAAGTTGCAAATATATTTTTTTTAAAATTAGAAATTGAATATATGTTAGAAAATCTTTTTCTCTTTCTGACTAAAAAAAAAATTGGAACACAATTTATTATGTATGGATGTCAAGAAAATGAAAATAGTAATTCTAATCATCAATAAAGTAAATATTTAAATATCTTTTGCTTGCACAATGGGATGCTGGTATCTTATGAAAAGATAGCACATTATCATAAGTTACCATGGCATGAAATGGACAACTTGCTAAGATGTGTTATTTTATGCATTATTTCTGACAATGAACAGGTTAAGTTGTAATTCTGTTTAGATTCATTTGCATTCCACTTTAAGTTTTTAAATGTCATTTTGCAAGAGCATGCTACTTTGGCATGAGTTGTGTTTATTTCTATTTATAACATGATTAAAAAAAAAATTACAAGGATTTGGGATTTTGTAAAGTGCGGCAAAAGTAACACTATTGTTTTTTTGATGATGTGGAACAATTGAGTGACCATCACCACCAGACTTTTTCTTGTGGGGTCGGGACTGAACGATCTTTTTTCCAGGTTTAAACTGAAAATAGTTCCTGAACTGAAACAAGAAATTTCTGATAAATTTTCTATAGAAATGTGTCAAATGGTTTGTAGAAGTGTTGTGTTTTATTGAACATGAAGATGAGATTTTTGAACGTGTTAAATAGTTTCCTAATCAAATGTTGTTTTGATGTGACAATATTTATATATAATCTTAAACTATTGTAATTTATTTTTGTTGAATAAAAGTAAATACATAAAAGGTGTTACTTTTGCTGCATTCTGTGTAAGTAGTTAAAATTGCCAAAAATAGAAGAATGCCTGGACAAGAGATTTGAAGAATTTTTTTGTTAGTTGAACACATCCTTGGTTGTTTTTATTGTTGCTACATTTTGGCAGATCCATTCTTTGGCCTTCTTCATGTATACATTTTATGAGAGAGGACTCACCTTTTTTACAAATATATGGAACAGAAAAATACAATGGTTTCAATAAACTGTCCATATTTTTTTAGTGAAATAAATTTGGGGGAGGGGGATTAAGAATAAACAAATTGCCTGAGACAAGAATTCTTTCTTCACAATAGCTTACCAAAGAAATACTGAATTTATTTCTCTCACATAATATTTGTGCTGGCTCAAAACACTGAAAATTAAGAAAGTTATATATAAAGTTGGTTGGTTTAAGTGTGTGTATATAATATATATATATATATATATATATATATATAAAAGTTCAGTGTCAAATAAATAGTTTTAATATTTATATCTGCCAGCATGGGACTTATTTTCAATAGGCACAAATTGCCAAGATATAACAAATTTATATGAGGGTTTTCTTACTCATTTTGTGATTTTTACAAATAAGTGATTATTCCATTGATGGCTTTTCTAGTGATTTAGTAATCATAGCTTAGATGTAGCCCAAGGCTGCAAGTATAAAGCACTCAGTGAGGATTGAACTCATTACTCAGTCGTAACTGATCTAGAGTCAGAATTACAGAAAGTTTTGTCTGTTGGGGATAGTGAAATATTCTTAGCTTGACCAAGAAGGGATTTAAAAAAACAAAAAACAAAAAATTATTTTTGTTGTTTAGCCAATGAAGTGGATTAGGCCAGGAACTTTTCAGCACCCCTTTCATATATATATAATTTTGTAGTGCAATGAAGGTTAGCCAAAAACTGTATTTATTACTGTAAAATTTGATGATGTACTTTATTGCTATGCTGAGTAAAAAAAAAAAAGAAGAAAAATGTGGCTTGGCTGTCATGGCGTGTAAACTAAAAGTTAACTTTGGCCCTTTTTTTTTTTTTTTTTTTTAAATACATATAACCTTTTCTTCATTATGAAAAGTGTGAAAAACTCAGATGTTTGAATAAATTTATGCATTCATAAAACAAATACTGATTTATAGTTGTGTAAATAGTGTAGTGGTTAGCTGCTCAGAATGAGAATTAAGTGAGCGGAGTTCAAATCCTGGTTGAGTTTATGACATTCAGTTTCATACAAAGTTATGAATTCATCTCTTCTCTTTCCAAGCTATGAGTTAAATATTAGGGCAGATGGGGCTCTGTTGCTATGGTGTCAACCAGACTAGGAGATTCACAACTCTGAATTCAAATTCATATGTAGTCTTGGCAATATGCTTACTATACAGCCAGAGAAAGCCCTTTACAATTAACTGCAACACGGATGCTCTTGACTTGTATTGTAGCTGTTACTTACTTTCTGTGAATAGTCAAATGTTACACCTTCTTGGTTTCCACTGACATGAAGTAGAGTGATTCTATTGAATCAATTGCTAGGAAAGTTGCTTCACTGTGTTGTGCCAGACAATTTTTCTCAAAAATCTTCAAAAGTTTAAATGCAACATAAATCACCATCTTCTTTCTTTCTGAGTCCTGTTCTTTCTCCTATATTCTCATTCTCTTTCACTCTTAGTAACCCCCATGCACCCTAGTGGCATTATTGCCTTGCTTGGGGTGAAATGATTTAAAAAAAAATGAAAAGTTGAGTGAAATCTTATAGAATTGCTCACTGTTTATGTAATGCATGATTTCTCAGGTAGGATTTATTAAAAAAAAAATGCATCAAAACTTTTGTTCACTTTGATGATTATTTATTTAGTGGCAGAGCAAATTCTGGTAGTAGAGAAATGAAAAAAAAAAAGCATTAGTCACTATTATATTTTAGTGCTGACTAAATTCAAATTAGCTATACATAAGCAAAGTTTCAACATGTATAACTACCAAATGCCTTTACCAATACTCTACCATTTCCTCAATTAGCTTTAGTCATTTTTTCTTGTGCAAACAAAATAAATATTTCTGGTGAGAAGTGGGGGGAAGGAAATGAACTAAAATTTGTTTTAACAAGTTTCAGTGCTTGGTGTGCATATTGTACACATCAAATCAAGAAAGAAAGATCTTGTCAGTGGTCAAGAATTCACACAAGCATTACTGACAGACAAAATAGGGTTATAATTTTATGGCAATTTAAGTGTATACATATGTGTTTATTTTGAAAATATCAGAAATATTTTATGGAAAAGAATTGTGAAATTGAACCTACTCACTGCCAGAACTGGTAAATTAATCCCTGCTGTACAACCACAACCTCAAAGGGAATAATCTTCAGAGATTTCTTTCTGTGGAATAAACTCATGCTTTTGACAATATTATTTACTTTCTTTTGTCTAGAAATCTATCCATGTATAAATATTTAAATTATTACAAAATGCAATGTGCTTTCATTTATCTAAGTTAAAAAAAAATCTCTAATATATAGAACTTTGAGAATTTGTAATAGAGAGCTGATAGCCTTTGACATGAATTGATCTTAGTTCTGTTATCCTCTGAGCACAGTCTTATATATGCTGTGACGTTTACCAAACAAGCCAGTGTGGATGACAATTTAGGCAAATTATTCCAGCTACATTATTTGAACCACCTCTTTGTTGTTCTGACTCCATTTAGCCTAGCTGCAGCTTGAGTGATGACACAGGGAGTCAAGCTTGCAAGTCTTGGCATGTAAACAATTTTTAAAACCAGCTAGACTAAGTGAGACAATACTTGATATTCTAGAAATGTTCTCTGAATCAAATTTGCTTAGTGGAATGAAAATTCTTACTGTTTTTGTGGATTCAGAATAATCAAGTTGCCTTGGACAAGAATTGAAGTCACTTCCCTTCTTCTAAGAACACAATACCTTATCATATTACAGACAAAAGAAATGCTGAATTTATTTCATATAAAACTGTGTGTGTGTTTGCTAGAAACCATGAAAATTAAATATAATGTTAGTTACCCCCCCTCTCTCTCTCTATATATATATATATATATAGGATGCGATGGGTAAATTGTCGGCATTTTATATTTTTAATTTTGCTTATGTGCATGGTTTGTTTTTGATTTTGTTGACTGTACAGTATAGTAGGGTCGGTTGAGAAAAAAGTCTGTGAGAAAAAGAGCACTATGATGCAGTTCACTCCACCTTTACTTTGGAAACAGCATGCTCTCCTGCTGGAAGCTCTAATATGCACATTTCAGAGTGTTTAGTATCAATCTGAATACAGTGCAGGGGATTCTGAAAGAGTTGGGTTAGTCTCATGGGGATTACAAAGGTATGGCAGCTTGGAAAACTCACTCAGATCATTCTGATAAGAAAAGAACTCTCAAATTTGTTAGTGAGAGCTTCAGGCTCAACATGGAGAACTACACCTAGTGCTTTGAGGAGGTCAAGAGGTTGACTGCTGGAAGTCTCTATGTCTGGCAACAGGACTCTGCACCATGCCACACAAGCGGGAGAACCTAGTCATATCTGTCAAACAATTTTTCCAACCACATCACCCCTTACACAGATGTAAGGGGTGATGTGGTCACAAAGATTTTTCTTGATGTAGGAGAATGGTGGCACTGGTATCTGTAGTGTATAGCTAGGTCATCTGCATAGTCAGTATCTGTCAACTTTTTGGCCGGATATTGACTTGAGAGTCTTGGAGATGAAGTAAAACTGAGATAATATCTTGTTCAACTTAGTTATATCCATTAAACAGAAATTGCTAATTTACATAGATTTAAAAATCATTTATTGTTAAAAATAATAATTTAGTGTATTTATTTCTGATCTCTAGTGATTTATATAAATAAATAACTGATTGTTTTATTGGTGCCTTTTATAATTAAATTCCTTACATAGGCAGAGAAGAAACTTGAGGTAGAAGATATTATTTCTATGGAAAGATACTGAAAATATCTTGAACAGTTTATGTGACCAACAAAGATGTTTTAAGGACACTTAGAAAGAGGCAGTTGAAATTATTAAAACACATAATGAGCAAAGAGGGCTTGGAGAATTTGACACTCATAGGACATACTGTTTCTCTCTGCCACTCTTGCCTACAGTAAGTAACCTAACATGGAATTGGAGGGATATTATGGGGAAAATTGTTGCTTAGAGCTACAAAAGTTAAGTTGTATAAAGAGGAGTAAGCAATATTGATATTTTAATAGCATATTTTGAAAATCTAATAAATTGTGGCAAAGTTTAACATTCATGCCCACAAAAAACAAGTGTGTCAAAAGGACGATTTTTCCTTTGACACTGCTATTACTGTATACTATCTCATTTCCCTTGGCAATGTTTATTGTTTTTAAAAGTGATGATTAGAATTTTAATGAAACTCAAACATATGAAGTTGAGAATTTACAAGTAAAATATTAAATATAAAAATTAAATATAAAATATTAGATTTTTTTTTTTTTATTTACAAGAATAAATTTTATATTTACGATGTTATAAAAATGTGGATCAACTACAATGTGATATTTATCATTTACCAATTTATAAAAAAATAAATATGAAAATTTTTTTATTCATAAATTTATCAAAATTCATTAAATTATAATCTTATGTGAACCAACTCTAAGGGAATCTTTATTATTTATTATTTCATAAAGTTTGAATTGATTGGCAATTAGCTGATCGTAGGTCACAATTATAAAAAAAAAAAAATGAAAATTAAAACAAGAAGTTAATCTGAGACATAAAATAATTTGAGACTGTAAAATGTCTGGAAAAATCATGTTTATTTAAATTTTCTTGCTCTATAGTTCATAGATATTTTTTATAAATTTATTAATAAATTTTATAAATTTTTGAATGAAAGATTTCTTTATAAAATGCTAAATAATAAATCTTTAATTGTATTTGGTTCATATATTTTTATAATCTTGTAAATAAACATTGTTGTGATAGTGTACAGTAATAGTGACATCAAGACAAAAAAAAGTCCTTTTGAAACACTGTTTTTTTTTTTGTGGGTACAAAGGTTAAACTTTGTCCAAATTGTAATATTATAATATGCCACATATGAAATAAATGACTATTAAAATGTTTAAGGCTATCAGATTGGTTTAATTACAATGTTGTTAATAGCATTTTTACAACACATGCAGATCTCCTAAACAAAGAAATGATTGTATGGTGCAGCTGAACAAAAGAAAAGGACTTGTTCTATGCAAAGCTAAATTTCATTGCTAGTTTTAAATATGTGCACTTTTGATGACAGGTAGCTAGCTGCACAAAGTATTACATTGTTCAGTTGAGTGGCAGAGAGCAATGAAGTCAGACGTATGGATGCTCCTCTCAGCAATTGCATCATCAAAGAACAACACACTATCGTGCGCTTTCTGTGGGCAGAGTGAGTCAAAGCTGCAGAAATCTATCACCGGATGTTGGTGCAGTATGGTGCACACCACATGAATCAATGAAAGGTGTATAAGTGGATAAAATGCTTTAAAGTTTGAAGAACAAGTAACAGACAAAAGCCAATCTGGTCATCCATCAACATCACTCACAGAAGAACACATCTTGAGGTGGGGATGCCATAATCAGAAAAAAAAAATAATGACAAATAATGATAGTACAAGTTGTGACAATTGTTGGTATCAGTTAGAGATCTGCACAAGCCATAGTTCATTATAACTTATGGTAGAGTAAAATTTGTGGGTGTTGGGTACCTTGTGAGCAACTGAAACACTTTTTTTTTGGGGGGGGAAGGATGAAGAAGCTCAATGAATGATACTAGAAGTTTTGATTGATTTGTTTTTATGGCCTATCAAGTTATTTAAAGCCAGAAAATATTTTTAGATTCTAAGAGATTGTATTAATTAACCCATAGCTGGGGGAGAAGAGGTGGATTCATACCCTTTTCAAAGGGTATTTGCACATAATATAACAAACCCAACTGGTATTGGAACTTATCCATTTCTGAGCTGTTATCCATTACATCAGCCATACATACAAGCTTACAGACCTGAAATTCCCAAGCAGTCACCTATCTAGTTACTTACTAGGCTTGACATTGCTTAACTTTAGTGATCGTATGAGAACTGATACCAGAAGTGTATCAGTGTGCAGTGGGACTAATTTGAAAAGTGATGTATGCATTTGTTCTTCATCAGTGACAATAAAAGTGTTGTATAGAAATTGCCTTTAATTTTTTATTTACATTTGTAAATTATGAATCAGTTATTTTTTTTTTCCATAAATATAAAATCAAAAGTTTAATAGTTTTATTAAGTTAGCATAAATCAAGTTATAATCAAATATCTTTGAATGTCTTTTTCCCAATCAATGTAAAGTTTGAACGTATGTGCTCAATCAATGTATGATTATACTTTATTATAATTGTTGAGTTCACTTATTTTTTTTTTCTTCGATGGTTTTTGAGTGCTAAAAAAGTAACACCTGTTCTATTCACAAAATGAAAATTTTTGCCTTGCTGATATAAATTTACAAACTCTTATCAATATTCACATTTGGCATGAAAGACCTGCTGAATATTTTAATAATTGAATTAAAAAAAAATTGTTTACTTTATTAAAATTTCATATGACAGTTTGAAAAAACATACTGAAAACAAGAAAAAAAAACTTCCTTTACTAATTCTAATATTTTAATACTAAATGTTGTTTTAGTGTATAGTTGTTAATATATAAAATAACCATATAGTCTAATAAAGTGATTCCCAAAGTGGGTAGTACCACTACCCTGTAGTCAGTGAGAAAAAAAGTGGGCACTGACATATAACATAAACTTCAGGTACAATGTGTGTTGAGTGTATCTTGCCTTCACTTTATATAGAAATTATGAGAAATACTAAGATACTTATTTGACACAACCCTAATGTGCCCCACCAATATATAGTCAACCTTTCATTTGATTTTCTTGGTGCTAGTGTCACATATCAAATGGGCATCTTAATACAGTGTAACCCGGATATAAGAGAGATTTACTCTGGTCCCAAATTAGAGTCTGTGTTAATTTAATGTATATAAAATAGACCAAACCTGGATATAAGAGACTTCTTCTCCGGTCCCGACAACTCTCTTATATCCGGGTTACACTATATTTCCCATAATTTTTGTCATTTGGGGGGCATTAGGGTTGTGTTTTGCTACACAAGGAGGTGTCAACCTAAAACAGTTTTGGAGACACTCCATTAGGAGAATTACATAGGTATAACAGTAAGCCCATAATTATGAGGGTGGGGGAAAGGTTGTTTATCTCCTATAAAACTGAAAATCTATATACATTTGCTAGAAACACATTTAGAAAAGTTAGTTGATCTGCTTTGATTTTCTATTATGAACTCTATGAAAAGATATTGAGTTCATGTGGTCCAGAACTGCTTGTTCATCTTGGTGCAATCAAAATATGAAGATGTCATCTATGCATTGAGGCCACATGGTTGGATTTTGTGGTAATATTTCTGTACTAATTTCATCAAAGTATTCTATGTATATGTTTGCTATTACTAGAGATTATGGTGTTCCCATAGCTAAGCCATCTTCTCATCAGTATTTGTCATTACAGTTAATTCAGTGCTGAATTGAATACAGTGAAAATTTCATGTCAAAATTCAGCTAACTACATATCAGGCTTGCACACTCTGGTATTTAGTAACAGTTAGGAAGCTAGTTTGGTTGACTATTGCTATTAAGTAGTGAGTTTGATACTAACTGAATGTTCCATAATTGTGGCCTTGTACCAAACTAAGGTAAGCTTAGTAAGGTTTATTGATTAACATTTATAAATGATTCTCATTATCACTTCTAAATATTCTGTTTAATGAAATTAATGTCATTTTCAGATGGGATTATATTCTTGTAGATCTGTGACTCTATGGACAGCCACATAGCCGTGGAAGATATGATTTGTCTCAATTGTTTCTGTTTTATGGCCAGTAAAGATGTTCTTTTGAAATTTTTCGAAGTGGTATCCACTTTGACTGAAAGGGGATTGGAGAAGTGAAGGAGTGAATAGAGGTTTTTGGAGGCCAAGTTAAAACAAACTGGACATTGATTATTTTCAGGTACTGGTCTGTATTACTTTGGATTGAGGGTGTCAGTTCTAATCTGCTCTAGGCAGGTGAGTGGACTTGTCTGTCATATGTTTCCAATGTCACCCAACGACATATCTCAAGTGTCACCTACCTATTCATTTAGATATAATATTGGAAACAGGGTTCACTTTCGAATTTCTAGATGTGGCATTTATTTTCCATCTCCATTACCTTGTGAACATGCAGCAGGCTCTTTCCCAGCTTTCAGTGCACACTGCATTCCGTTCTCATACATGTCAATGTGGGGAAATGTTTGACTAGTTGATAGAAAGCTTGGGCAAGGAAGTCATATCTTATGTTTACAGATCAGCCTAGTCTAAAAATCATGGTCTACAGGAAGTAAAGAACTAGTGATCTCAGTCTTCAGCCTAAGTTGGGTTAAAAAAAAATAAAAATAAAAATTAATGATAATATTTATGTGCATGAAAATTTTCCACCTGTATTGTTGATTTTTATCTTGAGTGATATTGATTAGTATTTAACCTTTTGCACCTGATAAGTATTTTGAAACAAATTTATTTGTTTTAGTTTAAACACCTGCACCATTATGCAGTTAATTTTTTTCTCTTGGTAATCTTTTATAACTGTTCTTAGCCTAACCTATTTCCCAACATTTTGACCAAATGATCTAATGTCACAATGTTTTCCTTTTTCTAATTGAATCTTGGATGGGACGTGGTAGCACCTGTTATGGTCCCAGCTATGGGCAAAGAGTGAACACTCCCTGAAACAAAAACATTATGAATGTATAAAAATACATTTTACTAGTAAAAATACCAGTAATATATTTTCATATATAAAAAGACCAATAATACATTTTATCTGTAGTTGAAAGCATTCAAATTATATTAATTTGAAGCCATATAATTCTGTTTAAATTATTTAGATTTCAACAGTAAATAATCCATAGTGGTTGATATACTGCTAAATGAAATCACTCAACTTCTTGGATGGACTGAGAACTTTTCGGTCCTGCCTCTTTGAAGTGTTGATTTTTGCGTTAAAAAAAAAAAATCATAAAAATTTGCGCTATACTTGAATATATACGATACTTAAATATGGTTTATTACTAGTAGTGTTAATAATATTCCAGCTTCTTAGATGAAGCATTGTCAGTTATTTTTAAATGAGATGACAGGATGCTGCATTATCTTTCCTTTTCATGAACAGTGAAGAAAACAAAAACTGAACTGTTGGTGTCAGTGTTTTCCATTCTATTATTTTTTTGTTTTTAAAGCTTTCTGTTTTGTCATTTATTGATATACAAATTACAGATAATTTCTGACTCCAAACATCAACTTCCATTTTGCAACTGCTTTGCCCCTAGTTTTATACAGCACTGCTTTTTACATAAAACTGTTATATAGAAATAAAAGTTATTGTGGATGTAGCTCCATTAATAATTTCAATTAAATTAAGTTAATATTTTTGAGAAAGAGTGCACAATCTAATGTGATCCAAAGTTTCGAATAAGGCTAGTACACTCAAACCGTCAGTAATGTAGACTTTATGCTAGCATAAATATTGATTGGTTTCAAACAGTTTTGTTTATTTAGTTTCACTCACAAAGAGCTTGGGTCAATCCATGGTGTGGTTTTAAGGCATTTCCCAACAGTTCTGCAAGCTGCGATCATCTCTCCAGGCCAACATTATGAAAAAGTCATCTGATTGGCAAATCCATGAAAACCTGAATTGAAATATAGAGAAACTGTTAGAAAATTCTCTGGTTTTCATTTGTGAAAAAAAAATAAGATAAAAAAGTAAGAAAATGTTCCTTTGCTAAAAATAGGTTAAATCACCAAATCAGACTCATTATGATTATTGTCCAGTACCTATGGGCTAAATAGCAGGGCAGACTCAACACTCAAGTTTTGATTGGTAGCCAGTTCAGAAGGACAATGCCAAATTCAAAACTATAGAGGAGGCAGCAGGACACTATCCCACTATCTTTCCCAAAGAACAGTCATGACAATTTACAGATAGGAAAGGAAGTCGTGGAGAGATTTGACTTTCTATGTCCTGAAAGAACCTCACATATAAAGAAAAATATTTGTAAAATCCTTTTCTGAAAATGTTGATTTTAAACCAGAATTTTTTTTACTTTTAATAATGATTTTTTTTCCAATATTCAATTTTTCCTATATCATATTAGTATAAATTTTGTACTAGATGCCCAAGTACAGAGGTTTTCTTAGTTCAGCTAAAACATGGCAATTAAAATTATTACTTTTCCAATATTCTAGTGTACTTGGTTATTGCCCTTGCTGAGCCATTATATAAGAAAGATTATTTTAGGTTCACTGATCATACATTCTTTGAGGAGGCATTGTTGTTCTGTATTTGGCTCACATATTGTAACACTGCTTTGTCGTAAGAATTTTTTGTCATTCTTGTCATATTTAATGCCTGATTTTTGTTTTTTTATGAAATTAAATCTCCTAAGATTATTCATAATGTATTATTATATAATTTTCTTAAATGAAACATTGTTAATTAATATTAATTTTTTCTTTGTCTTTATCTTGCTTTTTATTGGCAGCTTTCCATATATACACATGTATAAGATGATTTCTTGTATAGTGCCATCCTTGAATTTAGACCCTTCCAGAAAGAGGAAACTAGTCTACAAAAATGAAAAATGCATGATTTTTAATTTCTTAAAAAAAAAAAAAAATTAGCTGTGAATAGTGCAACCCACTATATTTTGCGTTAAAAAAATATCATAAAAATTTGCACATACTTAAATATGGTTTATTACTAGTAGTGTTAATAATATTCCAGCTTCTTAGCTGAAGCATTGTCAGTTATTTTTAAATGAGATGACAGGATGGGAAGCAGTAGTCTATTGGCAATGGTTGCTTCACTGGAAACATCATCCACAACACAACTCTATAGTGTTTTTTTTTTGTTTTTTTTTTTTAAAAAAAAAAGTAAAAAATCTGACAGATGCCTAGGAATGAGTTCAACTTTCTTTTTCTTGTCAACAAGTATATAGAGTCACATGCTAACACCAAAATTATTTGTTTTCCTTTTGAAGTAAATCTTACACATTTAAATCATCCAACTCTTGTCATTCCTTTATGTTTAATTTAATCCCAGCATCTTATTCTAAAATATTGGATTTTCTCTACAGTTTTAGGATGAATAAAAATAAAAACAGTTGTAAACATATCTTTATAAATAAAATTTAGTTGATTGTTTTGCTATTAAATGACTGAGTTTCTATGACGGCATTATAATGGCTGGTCACTTGAGCCAGTAGCTGTTGATCTTTTAAAATTGGATACATCTACTGTGTGTCTGTGGACTTGTTTCTGTGTAATCAGGCTTTGGAGATAGATGCTTTCATATAAAAAGATAACTTTTAACATTGTTCTTATTGTCTTTTACTATCTTGTGGTATACCAGTGACAAGTTCAGATGACTAATGAGGAAAGAGAACAAAGAAAATTTTGGCCTGATACTTTATTTTATGACTCTCCTGATAAAAAGTAACAGGAATAGTAGGCAGTCAAAATCAAAAAAAAAAAATTCTTATGTATGTTTTATTCATTAAGAGATCACTTCATACTCTTTTATACACTGATGAGCCAGCTACAGTCTTGTCACAATTTTGTATGTCTGGGTCAGGGGTTATTGTAAGCAGATAAACCAATTTCAAGTATTTCATTTTGAAGTGTTGAATACTGTAGTTAGGAGCAAGAAGAAAGATTTTAGTGTTTTTGATAAAGGGCAAATTGTTATGGTCAGAAGATGAGGTTAGAGCATTTTTTAAATGACATGGTTTATGGGATGCTCATATTGACTTATGGTGAGTACCTATCAGCAGTGGTTTGTTGAGAAAAAGCACATCAATAAAGCATTCAAGGCAAAGATTCATATTAATGTAAGAAGTAAATGTCTGCTTTGCAGTCAAGTACAAGCCAGCAGAATGGCTATTTTGGTAGAAATTGCAGATAGTTTTAATTTGGTTGAAGGAAGGAATTTCACACAACACAATGATCCTTTTTGTATGTTGGGTTGTGTAGCCATTGAACAGAGTATTCATGCTTACCAATGTCCTTTGCAAAAACATCTTCAATAGGCATGCTAATGTCAGAACTTGGCCTTATATCAATAGATAAAAGTGGCCATCTCCAATGAGGCTTGCTTCCTCTTGAATTAGGTGTATTGTTTGTTTAATGGCATATCAACTCTTTATCGGTCATTTAATGCCAAAATTTAATTCTCTTGCGACCATCAGTAATTTCTTTTATAAAAATGTATTGCTGCCAATATATTTTTTTAATTTTTTTATAAAAACATGTTTCTGGTAATTTTTTTTTTTTTACTATGAAAATATATTTCTGAATTTTCATTTTGTGTGTGTGTGTATATATCAAATGTGTGTCATTATTTTGAGGAAATGATGACACCAGGATTCAGTGGGAAAACAACCCTGTGGAAGTAGTGGTATAATTTGGACAGTGTTCTACTAAAAAACACTGGGTCCTTCCTTCCTTCTTCTGTTTTGTATACCGCATACAAAAATATTATTATTCAGATGTGCTGCTTCCTGGCCCTAGTCTTTTATGATAGCATTAGGACAATGTTCTCTGTTACTTTGTAGAAAGAATGATTTCAGAAGCATGTAGAAGACATCTCTGAATAGAGATGAACAGATTTTAATCCCTTTGAGCACTTCTAAAATGTGTTGAAATCCGTGTAACATCTGTTTTGTGAGTACATGCATGAAAACACCTTATTAAGCAGGTGGTCATAATGTTTTGACTCCTTTGGGTATGATTACACATTTTAGCATTTAAAAGGGTGGTACAAAGTCTTGAAAATCTTGTATTTTCAAAAGCTGCATATGACATTATACTTTTGATTATTCTAAACATTATTTTAGTGGCTACACATGTTTGAGTAGACACTCAGCATTTTTAAACAGTGTGAATTATATGAAGTTTTTGATTATGGTGGAAATTGGTTTATAGGACAGATAATGGCATTATAGGAGTAATACTTACTCATGCACTCTTTTCCTAGTGAAACAATTTGAATGACAAAATATTTGATAAAGATGCCTTTCTCAAAAGATATCTATGTTTGCAAAAGTTTTCATGCTGCATTGTAGAAGCATTGTTGCATTTTGACAGATGCTAATAAATCTCATGGCATTTTTATAAACTTCAGTTCTAAATACATATATTTAGTGGAAAGTGCTCAATATCCATGATAGAGCTAACATATGCAGTTGCATGAAGATTGTGAAACCTAAGGTCACAAACAACTCTCTCTCTCTCTCTATATATATATATATATACACACTATTTATCTATAAAAATAACATATAAATGGAAAATATATTACATAATTGTTGGTCTTAATCCATTTCATATATATAATTTACTTCACTGAGGTAATATAAAAAACAAATTAAATGTATTTTTTCTTTGTAAAATTTGCAGAAGTTTTTCTATTGGTTCTTAATGTAAATTTATTTTATTGTAAAGTACTTTCCCATGCTAAACTCCACAAATGATCAGTTACATTTAGCTAAGGAACAGAACACTAATAAATTAAGTAGAAAAATTTATTAGTTTTCAGAGTATGCACTAGGAATTTGGTTTATCTTCCTTAAACATTTATTGTAAAAATCAATATTTATCTATATCCAAATACAATCAGTAATGTGTCACAAAGCTTTTTTGGCATTGGCACTTGAAAACATAATACTAAGATATGAAAATGTCTTAACCCTGCCATTTAAAAGCAATAGTCAGATGTTGCCTGTAGTGACCAGAAGAATCAGTTTGGAAGTTACAAAAACTTGCATTAACAAAGAAAAGAAAAATGTAAATATGTTAGTAATAGTAGTGTGACAAGATGAATGGTGACCATTCATGTAGGATGGGTGAAGTCCCAAAGAGGCTTGACAGAGTTGAATGTTGAAAAGTATGGTTTACGGTATCAAACTGGAGGAAAAGTGTAACAGTATTGACTGTATTTAAGGAATATTGGAATTAAATGTGGAAAAAGAACTAATTAATTTCAAGAAATTAGATGTATTTGAGGTGCTTACAGAATCAAAGCTTAATATTAACACATTTATTAAACTCACCAAGTTGATCAAAAATAGTAAGTAATAAATTATTTTGATCAAGAAAGTATCTCAAAAAAAAAAAAACCTTTGAGATTAAGTTGCTTCAGTAATCCATCAGATTTGTGCATTTTTTTTATAGGCAGAATAATTTTGGAAAAAAAGTTTCTAAAAAAAAAAAAAAAAAAAAAAAAAAGTCTTAGTCAGGGCTTACCAATGGGTTTGTATAAGTGTGCTTCATGGTCAGTGAGCTCTATCTTCACTTGATGCTACATAATTGTGGCCTTTTGTGAAAGTTACCTTTGTATACAAATATGCATTTCTAAGCTGCTATCCTATGATCTCTCCTACCCATAAGCAGCGACATGCTCACTGTTTCTGTCTGTTAATCAGAGCATACTCTTACTTTATATATTCCTGAATACAATTCACAAAGGTTTTCATGGTGCATTGCAGATCTTAAGTCTTCACTGTTTGGGATTTGTCATGCTCATTTGAATAAGGTTGGTTGGTTCTATTTTTGGGACTTCTTTTTGCTAAATATAAAAAATGCTTTCTGTAATTTAGCAGCTGCTCCTCAGCTAAATTCTTAAAGGTCATCTATGATCAGAGAATATCAATGTCATGTAAATTGAATTTGGATATCATTAAATATCATTTCTAGTTTTGGAAAAGTAAGAATAATCCAATGAAAAATTCTTTATGATCTCATACTTTTAGCATTACAATAGACAAACCTTTGAACTATGACTAAATATCAATTGAGTTGATTATTTTATTCTACCTGCAAAGACTTTCTTTCATATTTCAAATTATGTCTGTCTATTAGGGCAGTTAGCCAATCCCTGTTGCAGACACCTGCCTGCTCAGGTGCATTTTGTGCTTATTCAACACCCACAGAGCTCACCTGTGATTTATACTGCAACTATGCTGGGTGGACCTTAGTTACAGTTTCTGGGAGAGACCATGATATCTAGTGCGATCAACAATTTGAACAAAGCTGGTACACTCAAACCTCCGGTCACGATAACTTGTAACTTTCTGTTAGCACAACCATTAACAGCTTCCAAATAGTTCTGTCTCCCTAATTTTGCTCACATGGTTTTTCCTAGGCCAATAACATCAAGAAGTCGCCTTTCTGACATTGATGAGATTTGAAACCTTGTCTCATGGTCAAAAGCGAATGTTCTAACCACTTGGCCTTGAAGCCATATATTGTTATATTTATAGAGGATGGTTGCTCAGTATCAGAGATAGTGTTTATAGATATAGACAGTGAGAACATAGGAATCAACCCTGCATAGTGACCATCAGCTGAAGGTCACTTGAGGTGTGAAACAGGCACTCACTATGCAGTATTGCTTCCTATATCCACACTAACTTTTTTTCTCTAGTTGTTAAATCATACATTTTAGATGCATCAATTGGAGGTCTTGCTCTTCCCCTATATATGCAGGGCTCATTGGGCTCGGTAGGACATCATATACTGATTTGATGAGAAATAGAATCTCATTAAAATCTGACCGCCAGCAATCTGACCATGTAATTCTTTTCTTTTCTATATTCTCCCATTTTGTCCAGGCTCCCTGCTGACTTAGACTGACCATTTTACAGTAACACGCTTCTTCTACGTCCGCACGGACTTCTTGGATGAGTTGGCATCTTTCTTTGCCTTCGGCAATGTTGGTTTGCAGATAGGGGAAAAACACCAATCCCTCTTTGCCTATAGCTATTGACCCTAATGTAGTTTTATGCCCAGTCTCTCCTCCACCACTCGCAACTCTCCTTCAGCGCTCCATTTCTTGCCAGATCTTGTCTGAATTCCTGCTGCTGCTACTTTTCTATACATATATAAAAAATGGTTCAGTCAGTTAATTCTTGAAGACAATATTTTTGAGGCATGCAGTAATTGTAATTATAGTGCTTGATATCAAGAACATTAATAAATGATTTAAACTTGTTCACTTATCTTATCATAGACTCTAGTTTGAGTTTTACTGAATTACATCTACTCTTCAGGAGATATGATGATAAATGCCCTGAAGAGTGGATGTAATTCCATGAAACTTAAAGTAAGAACAATCAAAAGATAAGCGAAGAAATTTTATTTTATTTACTATACAGTAAATAAAATAAAATTTATTCACTTATATATTATCTTGGTTGAAAATTGTCTACCTTCAGCTACTTTTATTATTATTTATAACTTTTAACAGCTGAACACATTTTTCTTGTGTTGCTAGGAAATGTTTATGCTATATATTTTATTGATTCACCTGCTTGGTTTATTAATCTTCTCTCATATTAGGCAAAAGTTTAACACATAAGATAGAGACTCTCTTTAGTTTATTGTTCAAATTGTCACATAGCAAATAAAAAGAATTAATACTTCTTTGTTTACATTATTTACATTCAGACTGTTCTCATCTTTGTTGTTATCACAACATTTCAGCTGTTGTGCCCTCTGACCTTCATCAGGTGTATATCTGGTTAACCTATAGGGAATTCTGAACTGAACCCTTTATGGGGATAAACTGTTATCGTTCCACTGCCCATGCATATGAAAGATCTCATCTAGTTCTTATTTTTAGTACTGCTCAGTTATTGCTTGCCCATTTCAAACTGAGTCCAAGTACACACTGCCTGGCCCAGGGATTGAACTCACAATCACTGTCACCAAATTCACAAACCAATGCTTTAATCCACTAGTCTATTGTGATAACAAAAATGGTAACTCCTCATCCCGGAAATAAAATTTCTTTGTTTTGTCATCTATTTTTATAAGTAAAAATATTTAAAGAAACACAGTTTCTCACTCATTCATCTTTCTTAGGTGTATGTGTAAAACTTAATTTTACATATAATTATTACATTAATGAAATATGCCGACAATATAATGTTAATTCTTTTGTTGCCTATTACTGATCGTATTTTGCTGCCTGCCTGTATTTGAGGATTACAATTTTGTTGAGTTTACATCAGATTGATATCAAATAATCTGATAGATAGAAGTAGATGCTAATCTAAGTTTGCTATTTTGATGAATTATATCAGGTTTTGATGCTTAATCTTTATTTGTGTATATATGAACAAATAAAAGAAAATTTTAATTAGTATCAACTTGTGATTTTGAGTATTTCATTGTTTAAATTGGAAATTAAAAATTAATAGGCCCCATACTAATTCATTCAGTGTTTGTGCATATGTATATCATCAAGTGGATATATAAATAACTTATCAGTTGGATAGGACTTCAAATTGACATGTTTATATGTATGTGTGTGTGTGTGTATATATATATATATATATATATATATATATAAACAATAAAGATTGTTTTCACCAAAAAATTGTTGACCAGGGTAATTCTAGAAGATAACATTTTTTACAGTAACCCTCTATCTTGAGTGGCTCTTGGAGGAACTTTATAAAAAGAAAATTCAAGCAGTTTTTGTAGGGATAAAGCATTAATAATAAATTTAATCAATTAATTTTTAACTTGATTAACTCTTGCCAAACTACATGCAATCTTCAGGAGTCTTGATGGTAAATTTATCAAATCTGAAGAATGGATGTAATTTGGCAAAACTAAGAATACAGTCATAAGTGAAGTGATTTATTTTATATATAATGGATATTTTTTCTTTTTTAAAGATGATCTTGTGATTAACAAAATATCTGTTCTATTAGATATGCCTTACATGGTTTATGTAGGTCATTTAATCATCATGAATATATTCTTGTCACAAGAAACCATCGATTAAAAATTGATTTATGTCACTGGGTTAAAAATAATTATGCATGTAATAGTTCTGTCCTGTCACTAACGCTAGCATTAATTCTTGACAATCCTTTTCTTCATGATATTCAATGCGCAACATTCAAATTAAGTGGTGAAAGTTACTAAAACAAATTTTACAGAGGAGAAAAAAAAAAGACAATTTAGTGATTAAGTTACTGTAGTGATTCTTATTCATAACTGTGAACAACTTTTATCGATTTGTTTTGATAATGTAATATACCTCATAATATGATAATTACATAACAATAGCATTTTTAAATTTACTAAGTGTGAGCTATAATAAAATTGTCTGGGAAAGGTACATAGGGATAGCAAAAATTGCCTTCTAGAAACTAAGCAAAGTATTAAGGGATAGGAAAATTTTGTTGGAAACAAAGAGTGCTGACTTGCTGTGTGATATCTAATCTTCTATATAGTGGTAAATGTTGAACAGTCTTGTCACAGATGAAGAATAGTTTCAGTGAGATATGGTTCTGCCAACAAATGCTGAGAATATCATGAACAGAACATGTGAACAATGAGGGAGCTTTAAGGAAAATAGAAACAAGGAAACTTGTACTCAGAAAGAGACAGTTGAGATTTCTGTGACAGATAATACAGAAAGAATGTCTAGAGAATTTAACACTCACAGGATATAATGAAGGCAAGAGAAATAACAAGTAACCAATTTAATGAGTTAGTGTGAATGGATAGCAGAACAAAGAGGGCTGATAAAAGTTACCTGGAACTTTGCTGTTCCAGGTAACTTTTATCAGCCCTCTTTGATAGATAGGAAATTGTGAAGAGTCATGATTGCCCACTCCTTGAAGGAACACAGCACATGAAAGGTGGTGGCGACATGTGTCTGAAGTTAAGATAATTATATTAAAGGAGCAATTTATTTAAAATTAAAAGTTGCTGGATCTGTTACAGGGTTGAAGATTCAGCATCAGCTTACTTCCCCTGTATGTTTTTAAAAACTGCTTTGTCATTATATAGATAATCATTAGATTCCAGTTATCACTATTAATGTACCATCTTCAACATAGATGATCATGGCTCTCCATTCCTTGTCACTCTAAGCTCTATTTGACTCTTTCATCATCATTATCCTCCTTCAACCTCACTGTTGTTGGTCAAAATTCCATTGACCATCATTGTTCGGTCCTGCATTGCTGTCCCCAGATCCCCAATGTCCAACCCTGAGTCCTGAGGTATGGTATCTGTGAAAGTCAATTTTTGTGAGAAGACACTTTCAGAAGGATGCCATAGAAATAAGGATGAGGATGATTTCCCTGTTCACTTGGTGACAGTGGCCAGTAAACTAGTTGTGTTTGCTTGAGCTTAAGAGAGATTGGTCTCAGTTCTCCATAAATTGTGTTACGCATTGCATGGGATCTCTAACTGATGTTCGTTACCATTCCTCCTTGTCCCTGCTCTGCCATCCATTCACACACTCATTAGGATGGTTAAGTATTGTTTCACCTTGCCTCTTGTGTATTAAATTTTCCAAACCTTATTTTCTTGTATTGTATCTCAGATATTTCAGCTATCCCTTTCTGATGCTATGTCTTCCTTCCAATATTAAAATGAAATATAACAAGAAAATAGAAATTGAAATTACAGATATATTGTATCCTCACCATAATCAAGGAAGAGAGAAAAATTGCATTATATTATTCTTTTGTTTTATATTTATTTTCAGTAAAGTTAAAACACTGTCTTAATAAAAAGTATGAGGAGCAAAAGTGAAATAAAGCTAGTGTTTAAATTTGGATCAGTGTCTCTTGTTTATCAAGCTCCAAATGTCTTATATTTATAGTACTTTGCTATCACAACCAGCTTAACAGGATGACCCGGATCAAAGCCAGTGTTGGAAATAGATACACAAGCATTAGAATTAAGTAACACTGGACCATTTCAGTAGATGGATGAGAGAGTAATTAAGAATGCTTCATACTGTCTACATTGTGGCTATTTTGACTATTAATTTACTATTGTCCTTTCAATCATTAAATGTGAATTGCTGAAATCAGGTGTACTTGTTATTTTCTTCTTGATGTTTGTCTAACTTGTGATATCAAAGGCAGGATTCACTAAATAAAAATGACACATAGCAGAAAAGAGGAAAATAAAACTATAATCATTACTTTTTTTTTTTTTTTTTCTATAACTATTTTTACTCCAATCTTTGACTGCTAGTGCAAATGAAAATTAAGATGTAACCTTTGACAAGACCTCAAACTACATATTCCACATTTTCATGGACATTGTCTTTACCATTCCATGCATGATATTTTTATAATCAAACCATGCAAAGACCTGTAGTTATTTTGCAATTCATTCTTTACTACTCTCTGCTATCCTTAATTTATGACCAAGTAATAGAGTTAAAACACTTCCCAGATATTTAAATTATTGTACTAGTTTGATTTAAGTATTTCCAATTTGTATGTTGAAATGGAAATCCGAAGGTGCACTGGCATAGCGAAAGATGCCTTTCAAAAGCTAAGCCAAGTATTAAGAAACAGAAAAATATTGTCAGGAACAAAGGAAAGAGTACTGAACTGTTATGTAATATCAGTCCTCCTATATGACAATGAATGCTGAACAATCTCCTCACAGATAAAGAAGAGACTTGAAGCAACAGAAATGTGGTTCTACAGAAGGATGCTGAGAATACCAGCGACTGAACATGAGAGCAATGACAAAGTTCTAAAGATGATGGAATTGAAATTTCTAGGGCACATAATGAGGAAAGAGGGCTCAGAAAATTTGATACTTACAGGACAGATGAAAGCAATGTGTGACCTACCTGGTAAGCTTGAGAGAATGGATGATTGATCAAGGTTTAGAAGAGATAGCAAAAGACAAAATTTATTAAGAGCTACAAAGGACAGTAAATTGTGGAGAGCCATGATTACCAACATCCTATAGAAGGAGAATAAAGTTGTGTTAAAAGCTACAATTAAGATAAAAATAGTTATAAAATAATAGCTTTATCTAAAAGATAAAAAAAATTATAAAGCAAAACACAGGGCTGTATTTTAGTGTCAACTCTGTTTTAACCTGATAAAGTCAGAAAAAAAAAAGATGTGGATGACAGGTGAAAGTTTCATTTTAATGAAAGAGATATAAGATAACATCCAGAAATGGTGCAAAATGTATAGTGTTAAACAAAAACATTAGAACTAAGTGCAAGGAAGTAAAAGATGAATATCTCAGTGATATATATAAATAAAAAGAAAAAGTGTAGAATATAGAAGTAGAAGGCATGCATAAAAAGATGAAAGAAGTGATGTGCTTTTCAGCAAGATGTATAAAATACAAAAAGAAACAAGTAAAATAGAAAAAAAAAGAAAAGGTACTATGGAGACATTATATACTGGAGAATTCTTCTATGATAACAGGAGTGAAATTTATAATACATAAAAACAGGTAAAGACCCAGATTATTAAAATCTGAGGTTAGATCAGCACTGTCAAAGATGAACAACAACAAAGCAGCAAGACTAGATGAGATTGTAATAGAGATGCTGACAGCTTTTTGGGGGTTAGTATGGTTACTGAATTAATAAATGAAATATATGACAGTGGTGAAATACCAAAAAACTGTAATAGATCAATCATCTTAAACCACTGCCAAAGAAATCAGGTGGAAATGAATGTGAACTTCACTGGACAATCAACCAGAAGCACATAGCTAAACTAATCATTTGATTAGAGCTTGTAGTACCAGAATTAGATCTGAAATAGAGCAAGAACTATGGCTTTGTTCAAGACTGGAATAATGATGAAAATGCTATTAAAGTGAACTATACAAATGCAAAGGTATCTATAGCAATGTTTCATAGATTGTATAAAATCATCTATATCTATAAAACAGAAGATGTGTGTGTCTAGTATTTATTTATGTCCACATTTCTCAAGCCGACATTTCTAGACAGGTGTGTGTGGTTATACAATTGCAGCCACGTACACCAGGGCAATGCTGGGTACCTTGGCTAGTCTATGATATAACACAAGGAATTCTTTGAAATATTAGGAAAGTTTGATTTATATGGAAAACATGGTCAGCATAACCATAACAACATATACAGCATAGATGACATTTTTCTGGTAGCAGAATCAGAAAGAAAACTGAAAAATAATAGATGTGACAACTGAAGAAAGCAAGAAGAAAGGATTAACTGTAAGAATATAAAATGCATGTTGGTCAGTAGAAGACAGCCCAAGTTGCAAGTTACTTATCAGAGACATTAAAATCAAGCAGGTGTGGAAATCTATCTGGATAGAGTTGTAAAATGACAGAAATTTAATGGCACAAAGGAATAGAAAAAGATGTCTTTCAAGAACTAAGCAAAGTATTAAGGATTGGAAAATGTACATAGAAACAAAGAAAATAGTACTGGATTGCAATGTAATATCCAAGATGGCAGTGAATATTGGAAAATTTCCTTCCAGATAAAGAAGACTTAAAGCAACAGATGTGGTTCTACCAATGAACATTGAGAATAACATGGACAAAGTATGTGAGAGACAAGGAAGTTCTAAGGAGACTAGAAACTACAAAGAAGCTGCTGCTAACAATCAGAAAGTGGCACTTGAAATTTCTTGGATGCATAATGAAAAAAGAAGGCTTGAAGAATTTAACACTCACAGAGAAGCATAGAGAAACAGTAAGTAACCTACTTAACAAATAAATGGATGATGAAACAAGGACTATAAAGAAAAAGTGCAGGGGTTGATAAAGGGCAAGTTTATAACTTGTAACAAAAAGGGGCAAGCAGCAAAAGAGAGGAAGTCATGGATAGTTTAGCTTACTCAGATTCTGAAAGAATTTGGTAAATAAATGAAGACATGAAAGTGTGTGGTGCAAACAATTAGTATGACCCCAGTCAATGTTAGAGATGCTGAGAAGCCTTTTTTTTTAGGTATGTGGTCAGTAGTTTATGTGATTATGGTAAACTTATAAAAGAAATCTGGTAAGAATTTTAACTGTGGAGGTGCTTTAAAAAAAACAAAAAACCTTTCTTAATCTTTACATTTTTATTTGTATATTGATGTTATCTTTTTCTGTAAATCCTTCCGGTTTAAAAGTTTGTGTTAATGACCTGAAATAGCTGATGATCCCATGTGTACCCATAGCATTTCAAGCTCCTGATGTTAAGTATTTTGGATAGGGATGATTTATTTTGAATTAATCTTTATGCAATTCACATATCTCAATAACTAATGAACACGATTATCCTTGTTTCTTTATATTTAGAAGATTTTAACCCTTTAAATGCTCCGTAAATATTGGCTCTCGTTATTCAACTCACCATAACCCACTCCATTTATACTCTACCATAATATATAGTGACATCATTGCAAATAACACAGGAAGTCATGCAAACAGTGAGACTTTAAGAGCTGATATTTACAGAGTGGGTTTGAGTGCATTGAATGCTAAAGGCTTAAAGTAAAAAGCTACATTTTTTAATTAGACAAGCCTGGTCACAAAAAGATAATCTTGTTTTGAGTTCCCCTCTTTACAGAGAATGTAAAAAAAAAGTTACTGGTTTGATCTCATAATCTTGCTTCCCAGTGCTTCACTTCAGAGCCATACTCTCAAGTGCTTTTATCATATTGTTTTTAAAGCATTGTACTTTAGACTTGCATTAAAGCACAAATCAATTCTTCATATTTTTGTCACAGTTTCGGTACTGTGCATCTATATAAAAGCATGTTACTTATCTTTATTTATTGTCAATTATCCCTTTGAAGTTATATTTTGATCCTACATATAATACCATCTGAATTATGATTTGTAGAATGGATAAAAATGCAAGACAATTGCAGGAGACCAACTTCAGGGATACATTATTATTACCGTCATGTGTTGGTCATTTTGAAAATGCTTTCCTTTACATGAGTGAAGACGCCTTTCCATACACACAAAAAAATGCTAATTTGTCTTTGCATAACTTAAAAAAGAAAACAATTTAAAAAAAAAAACTGTATTGTTTATCAAGATATTGAATCAGTGTACTGATGACAAAAGTTTATTCTTAACTAATGTTATTTCTTTGTAATTTAAAACTTTTTAGTTTCATTGTGTCCTTGGTTGACCTTTTCTAAACAAAGGTATCATTATCTGAAAAAAAAAAATTTTTTTCCCATAAAAAGTATTTTATTATATTTCCTGTTAATATGTAATAGGTATTGTACATTTTCTGAATTGCATACATTATAGGACATATATATCTTTTCTTTGGGTTAAATTCTATATCAAATATATTTATACTGAAAGAATCAGCTCTCCATCCTGCCTCTTTACCTAAATATTTAAAATGCACTACCTATTTCAAGTTATATTTTCTTGAGAAAAATGGTTGTTTTTAATATAAGTAATATAGTAGTTTTCTTCACTATTCTGCATGAACTCCAATACAAATATGGAAGATAACAGCAGAAATGATAGCTCCTTGCAAACTGTTATAATATGCAAAAGAAATCTGTACTTGTATCGTCATATCATTCTTGTGCATTATCTGTAGAATGTCCAATGAAGGAATTAAACTCTTAGAATATCAATTTTGTCATTTCTGTTATCTCCCTTTATTCGTTACTAGATCATTTTGTTTACCCAGCATTTGGAGTATTTATTTTTGTTTTATAAATTAAGATTGTTTAATTATCTTTTATGTGCCATGATTCCTTTAGGACATGGGTTTATACAACTTCCTTAAACTACGTTGTTGCTCATATATTCTGTCCATAGTAGCATTCTTCTGTAGAAATTTCTAATACAACAGTCTTTTATATATATATATATAAATATATGGAAAATAGGAAAGAACTCATTAGGTAAATAATCCAAAGTTCTTTAGTATTTTTGTTATTATTTTTAAAAAATAGTGCTCGATACAAAAGTAGAGCATAAATATAATTATTTATTTAAAAATATGATTTAATTTTAATAATGAATATGCTTATAAAACGCATAAATTTCAGGAATTAGTTATTCCAAAAAAAATTTCACTTGAAGATGGAACAGAGTTTGGTACTTTAATTCAATTTAATTCAAATAATTATATTGAAGTTTTCGGCTCTTGTTTTGAAATATGAGAACTCTTATGTAGCGATGGAATCATATTTTTAAATAAATAATTATATATATATATTATAAATTAATTGATTTAAAATATGGTTATTTTAATACTACACAGTTCTTCATGTTTCAAAATAGAAGCTAAAACCCTAATTTTATTTTTGCAATTAAATTAAAAGCATTAGTTCCATTTCATCATTCAGGATGAAATGGAACTAATGCTTTTAATTTAATTGCAAAAATAAAATTAGGGGTTTTTAGCTTCTATTTTTGAAACATGGTTGAAACTGTGTAGCTTAAAATAACCATATTTTAAAATCAATTAATTTATAATATTAATGCTCTGTAAATTTACATTGAGCACTATTTTGTAAAAATAAAATATCTATAAGAACACCGGATTTTATATCTTACTGTTCTTTCTTTTTATTTATATATATATATATATATATATATATTTAGCTGCATTCAAAGTCTCACTGTTTGCATGACTTTCTGTGTTATATAGTGGATACTTGTATTTGAAATAAACACCCCATTTTTATTTTTACTTCAAACAGTTATAATTGAAATTACTGCTAGCTAGTAGGGAATTTTTTTTTTTTTTTTTACTTTATAACAATTAAAAATTCGTCTCATATTTAGCTCAGAAATAGCTAAAACTGTGAGCATAATTGTAGCCACTGATCTTGCAGAATTGGTGCTGCCAAATAGTTTAGGTTAAATTTGTTCTTGTCATAAAATATTACAGGATGCCTAAATGTACAGTTCAGTATAAAATCAAATGTAAGTTTATAAACAAGCTGATTAGTGATGTTCTGAAAAGAATAAAACATTTTAACAATGCCTACACTTGGGATAATCCATTAAAAGATTAAGGACAGAATTTTTTTTGTTAGTGTCATTTCACAAAATTCTAGTTACACATTAAAAATACATTATACATTTAACTTTGTATAAACAGTGGATTATTTCTTCACTGTCACTGCTTTATGACAAATTGTTTCATCAATCACTACAACTGATTGATGAAGTGGTCAATCATAATTCCTCCTTTTTCATTTTAAATCAATAACAACGAGTATGCAGTATCTGAAAGCAGTAAGTGATTAAATTGATAGCAATCATATCTTCCTCAGGTAGAAAATTTTAAATGTTGTGAAATAAAAAATATAATTTAGCATTGATTAACACAATTGTAACATTTAGGTCTGCTACGAAGAGAGTAGTTTGAATGTGTTGTGCTAGACAATTTTTATCTCCCAAATCTATCTTACATATTTATAAGTCTACCATTTGTTTATGCTGAGAAAATTGCTGCCACATATGGTTCGGTGCTCCTGCTATACATTCAGAGATTCTTGATAAAATACAAAGAAGGATCTGCAAAGTTATTGGTCCTGACCTGGCATCTAGGCTTCAGTCACTTCTCTACCATCATAATGTAGTTTCCATGTGCCGTTTGTATAAATACTTTCATGGTAATTGTTCTGATGAACTTTTCTCTATGATATTTAGACTTTATGAATTTAAGTACAGTACTAGTACTTTTTTTGTTTTTTAATCATTTCAGCCCAAGCAAGGCAGGAATGCCATTAGTACACAGGGGGTTACAGAGAGTGAAAGTCAGAGAAAAGACTGTGTATAGAGGGAATTGAGGAAAGGATAAAGATAAAGGAGTGTTCAAGACAACAGAAGATGGTATTTGATGTTGCATTTCAATTTTTGAAGATTGTAGTTTTCAGGGAAGCAACAGAAGGTGGTTCCACTGTTTGGGAAGTATGAGAAAAGAAACTGTTGAAGTAGAAGTGGTGGTTACATTTAACTATTTCAACAGTAAAAGGGTGAGACCTAGATGCCAATCTAGTAGCATGCTTGAATTCATGTAGTCGGGGCACCAGACCAGAAAGTTATAATAAATGCATGGATGAATGGTAGATTGTAAATGTGCAAGATGGACTCTGATGAGAAAAACCTTCTAGCACAACACAATGAACTAACTTTCCTTGCAGTAGATGCAGCTATTGATTCAATGTAGTGGCAGTAATATTCTAAGCATAGATGAATGGTAGACTTATTGATATGCAGGATAGATTCTGGAGAGGAAAATTATCTTGCCTGACACTGTGAACCAAATTTCTTAGCAATTCAATATAGTCTTTCCACCTCATGTCAGCTGACAATGTTAACCTGAGAAGGTGCAATGATTCACTTTCCTGGAGGACAGCATCAGCCATGCTGATGGAAGGCAGAGAGAGGTCTCGCTGATAATTAATGGAGAGAAGTTTAGTTTTAGAGGTGTCAAAATTGACAAGCCAATTTTTGCCTCAGTTAATGATAGTCTTGAGGTCATTTTATACATCAGCTGCCATTTTGACCTTGGCTGACTGATCAGCCTTACTATCAAGGCAGGAGGAAATGGTAGTGTTGTCAGTGTAGATATCAAATTGAGAGCTGATGTCATCAGGAAGGTCATTATTAAAAATGGCATAGGATCAAGGATGGAGCCCTGAGGGACACCCACGTTAGTACGAAAAAATGTACGAATGGCCGTTGAGGACAACTTTCATTTCACGATTTGATAGGAATGACTGGATCAGCTCAAAAACATGTCCAGAGATACCATAGGTTTCAGCTTGTGGAGAAGACTTGAATGCCAGACTCTGTTAAAGGCTTTCAAGATTGTCCAATGCTGCAGCATGATTTACTAACGATAATTGCGGTAGAGTCTATCAGCAGTTGATCTGCAAAAACGAAAGCCGTATTGAGAAAAGGCCAAGTGATAAGAGGAGATGAAGCAATTAAGCATTGATTAGGGGCTCTAAGAGTTTCCTAAAAAGAGGCAGAAGGCTAATAGTTAGATGGGTCAGATGGTTCACCAGAGTTCTTAAAAACTGGGACAAGAGACAATGACTTCTAGCAGGCAGGAAGCAGTGAGGCATTATATTATACAGTTTACAGAGAACAGGAGTTAGTTTGGGAGCACACTTCTTGATGTCTATAACAGAGATGCCATCAGGTCCATATGCTTTGCGGGGATAAAGGTTAGAGATGATACCAAAAAACAAAACTTTGGCAATTGTAAGTAAACCAGTGTTTCAATGCAATATGGCTATAAGCCAATAAAGTTATTCAACACATTCATTATATGACATACACAAATCTGTAAAAGCTTTTCAAGTTTATAGTTTCTTGCAAGACAAAAGAAAAAAAAAAGGAGTTAGTCTTTTTTTTTATGTGCTGTAAGCAGTGATGGCCTTCCACATCTTCCTGTCCCTGATAGCTCTTAATAAGTTTTGTCTTTTTGTTATTTCTCCCAAACCCTGTTCTACCATCTGTTTACTCAAACTCATCAAGCTTTCTTCTGTGAGTATCAGATTTTCCAAACCCTCTTTCCTCATTACATGCCCCAGAAATTTCAGCTGCCTCTCCCTGATGTTAAGTATAAGTTTCCTTTTTCTATAAAACCTAGTCATTGCTTGCATATTTGGTTCATGGTATCCTTAGCATCTTTCTGAAGAACCACATTTCTGTTGAAAAGTTCTGTTGATTTAATGTTTTTTTTGCATTAAAGACAATACAGAATAAAACTCTTGATGCTTCATTTGATAGATGCTGTACTCTTTTAGTGACCAATAATTTATGAAACATTTTTTATGTGACATAAGTGGGTGATCAGTATTTTATGCATGCTTGGTATATAAATAAGATTATTCCTAATGAAGTCTTGAATATTAATGATGTCCTCTCTCTTAAATGCTGTACATTAAAAAGAGAGAGAGAGAGAGAGATTATGCCTTTTATTTAGAAGATAGATGCAAACATAGGATTATGTGATACTCTGACAAATAAATGCAGCAGAGACTATGACCAACAGTGTTGATTGACACATTAAAGATAAATAAATCTTATTTAATGAGATTGGCTGAGCTGATAAGCTGATAAACCAGGGCCTGATTTATTTACCTTCACCCCCCCTGCTCCTGACCTGAATGTACAAGAGCAGTACACATTAAATGCTTAATATCTTGTTTATAAAGAAAACTGATGCTTTTTACATATTCACACACATGGGCATTCTAGGTTTTACAAGTAGCTGTAAAGAAGTTAGCATTCACTTCATAGTTACATTGAAAGTGACACTACATGCAATACTTGGTTTAGTCTAAGTAAATTACTTTACCAAGCCTTAAGTACAGACTAAAGAAAATGCTGTCAGTAATATGCCAACAAAAGAGTTGAATATTGTTGTCATGTTTCATTAATAAATTATGCTAACACTATAATATAAAGCGATGAAATATGCTACAACAATGTGATTGGTTTTGTAAACAGAAGTAGGGTTTATCCTTTTTTCCTGATCAGGATTGGGCTTCCAGTTTTTTCTAAAGTATTTTCCTTCTGTCTCATTTCTGTTGTGTCATAGTGGCATCATTGCCTTGCTTGGGGTGAATTGATTAAAAAAAAAAATAATGAAATATGCTAACAATATAAGTTGATGAAATATGCAAACACAAGACTTAAAATTGTTAAAAATGAATAACCAGTCATTTTAAATGTTTCTATTTTTTCTTTTTTACTTCCAATATATCTGCAGAATAAAATCAGATATCTTTCATTGAAATAAAATAAATTTATCAAGCATGCAAAAGTATTTTGATTGCACATTCTCATCTTGATTGTTTGCTATCAACACTTCAAGATAAGGATCACTGACAACTTTATATTAGATAGGCTGCAGCAGAGTTTTTTTTTTTTTTTTTTAATAATATTCACCCTAAGGGCCACTAAAAGTAGAGGATTACTTAAGGTTGTTGCTGTGTGGGCAGTAGGAGTAAGGGGTACAGTTTACATGGATATGTGAGAAAGTGCTTTATTCTAGACATGACAAGGTTAGGATTGTTGTGGGAAAGCCTCCTGGGATTTTGGTTTTAAAAAGAAACATTTTCTTTGAAAAAAGCTGTCAGAGTGGAACTTACTCCTTACTAAATGAATACAAAGGGAATGTGGGTGGCTCATCTCAATGTACATTGCATGTTGGCTCTTAGTTGAGAGGGTTAGAATTGGAGGAACTAAGGAATTTAGTTCCTCCAATTCTAACCCTGTAAAAATAAACTTTCCTCTTTTAACATTTTCCATGGAAACAGCAGTAGAGCTGCAAGAGGCTTCTTATATTTTGTCTGGGTGAAAGAGGTTATAACAATTCATCATCCACAAGTCTGCACAGACAATTTTGGACATTATCAAGACTGGGCAGCATCAGCAGTACTCCATTTTCAAAGTGATCTGATTCTTAAAATCATGAAGTTTGAATTTATATGTAAATAAACTTAGACTTTTTATTAACTGCCAGCATTATGATTTTTAGGCTAGATCATTTTCAATTGTGTGTATTTCAGCCTACAAAATGAAATTATTTTTTTTTTGTAAGAAATAGTAGGTCACCTTGCCAGTCAGCAGAACAGTTCATCTGGTCTTTGTATATTTTCTCATCTGTATGCTAAGCAAAAGAATCAAGTCATTTACTGGATTCATTAATTGCCCCATTATATTTGACTTGGATCTACGTTATCTTGTTACATTATCTTGCTTATAGAAATGGACTTAATGTCTAAGGTCCATAATCTTCATTTTAGATTGTTTAGTGATACAGCCATATCTATGTGATCATCAAATAAGCAACGATCATTATGTCAATTGGTAAACATTCAAGAATGCTATGTGTGAGAAGCAAACTCCTATTAAATATGGATACTCAGCTTCCAAACAAAATGTCTAAAACTAAGAGAAAGTACAGTGGTACACAAAAAGGGAATTGAGTAGTGATCATTCTTTGCTCCACAGCTTTTTTTTTTTGGTAATGTTTAGCCTTTGTGGCTGCAAAAAAAAACTGTATATTAAAAGGATGGTTATTCCTTTGACACCACTACTACTGTATAGACTTTTGACTCAGCAATGCTTATTGTTTTAAAAAGTGATGACTACAATTAACAAAGATATTAAACTCTATTTCTTAGATTGGATAAAAAAAATCTTGTTTTCATAATTATTTATAAAATGATAAATAATAAATATTGCATTGTAATTAGTTTACATATATTGATAACTTTTTTTAATAAATTTTTTTTCAATAAGATTTTCAAATTTATTTCTTTATAAAATAGTAAATAATAATTCTTTATAAAAGGTAAACAATAAATATTGCATTGTACTTGGTTCACATATTTTTATAATCTTGTAAATAAACAATAAATGCTATTCAAAAAATTTATAAAAATGTTGGAACAAGAAAATTTAAATAAATACATAACAATGAGTAACTGTAATTATCAATTTTGAGAACATGCATTTACTAAGTATTTCTTTTTGCTCTCACTATATAAATTCACTAAAATAAGTTCAGAGCATCTCTTCCTTTTACATATTTTGATAATTTTTGTAATTTTTTTAATAAATTTTTGAATAAAAAGGCTTTTTTCAAATTTATTTCTTTATAAAATATTAAATAATAAATCTTTATAAAAGGTAAACAATAAATATTGCATTGTACTTGGTTCACATATTTTAATAATCTTGTAAATAAACATTGCTGAGGGAGTCAAAAGTGTATACAGTAATAGTAGTGTCAAGGGATAAACCATCCTTTTGACACACCATTTTTTGTGAGCATAAATGTTAAATATTGCTTTTTTTATGTTTAATAGCATAGATATTATAGATTATACAAATATTTAAAGGGGCTGACTAAGGTTGGGAAAATCTTTGCTTAGGGTATAAACAATTTATTTTTAGTACATAAGAGAAAATGAATAATTAAAAAAGAAAAAAAAAATTAGTAAACCAGTGATATTTTTTTTTCATTTAATTGAAAGCAAATCCATAGAGGCTAAAATCATATTCATTGAACATAACACTAATTGTATTGTGTCTCTTTAAGTGAAAGGTAATATTTATTAAACATTTGAACTTTCTGGATTATAGACAGAGTAACAAAACAGGAGAGAAAATCAAACAATAAGCATATTTATATTTAGTTCAGACTGCATATAATGATGGATAGTTGCTTGATTTGAGGAATCCAACAGATGAATTTGAATTTCAGTTGTCTACTACATTTACTTATGCATAAATACCTTTGGTAAAGGTATGAATCCATCTCTTCTCTCTCCAGCTATGGGTAAATAGCAAGACAGATTGCGTCTTATAGCCTTGGGTGTGCAACCAGTCTAGGAGAAGGACAACCTTGAATACCAAACCTCCAACTATGGCTTCACCATTCTGATGAGTATGGTTATATTTCCATGAAAACATGGTCAATCAGGGAGAGGTTCCTCCAATAGGAGTTAAAAGTTTCTCGATTTGGAATATGGAACCTTTTTCTATAAGCAAGATTTCAGATTTTTTTTCTTATCACTACCCACTGTCTTTACTATTACTCCAGCATTTTTTTAAAATTAGCTTTAGTTGTTTACAGGTCAGAAGGAGGAACAAAATTTGATTAATAACTGCATTTTAAAATTCTGAACTTAAAATTAAATTTGACTTTAAACATTTATTATACACCCAAAATGTTAACAAAAGAGATTTTTAGTTATGGAATAGAGCTAATACATCAGGGAGTGATGAAAAATTATTGGCCTTTAATGTTTGGTAAGTGAGTTAGGTCAAGAACTTTATATATATATATACAGCCTTAAATATACAAAAATGCATTCTTTACAGGATCCTTTTTTGACTGACACTTCTTCAGAAAAATACATTGGCACCTTCTTAGATAAACAAAATGAAACAAATTTACACAGAGAAACCCAGGTATACACTGGAGAGCTAAATGAGGAGCCACAACTAAAATTGAAATTTACTATAAATATGAAAAAAAAAAAAAAAGAAAAAAGAAAAAAGAAGAGGGTTATATGGGTTCCTAGTGAGTATAAAATAAAATTTTTTTTATTCAAAACCTTAACAAAAATCTCTGTCCACACATAGATAGTCAATATAACTTTATATACACTACTTCCAAGACATGTAAGTGTTTGGCTGACCATGCTATGCATAAAATGGTAAATGCTGTACCCGTGTACGTGACAGCATTCCCTGTGTTATCTGTCAAATGCAGCCAAACAGTTGACTGACAAACCATTTGAGTCAAGCATATGCTGCTCTTTGTAGTATCATGCCTAATATTGGCAGGCATGTGTTATCAATCCATGTCTCAAGTTTTGTATATATATATATATATATATATATATATATATATATATATATATATATATATATATATATATATATATATATGTGTGTGTGTGTGTATATGATGGACTATTCTGTTATTTTCATATGAGTGTTTTTCAGTTCAGTTTTTATGTTCCATCTAAGACAATAATCCTATACAGGATTTGCAAACAAATCCACATGAAGGGCATACTGAAGGGTTGATCATCATATGGGCTGACGTATTAACCCGAGATTTAGTGTTAATTCTTAATTCTCTCGGATGGTTGAGATGATTCTTTTCAAAGTTAGTTATACCTTGGTAGCAGGCGTTTCTCCAGTTTGCTTGTTTTTTCAACAGCAAGTTCGAACTCCTTTATAGGGATGTTTGCAGCAACTTAATTGTATTTAAGTTTGTCCTTGAAGCAACCAAGGACAACCTACATTACGCTTACCATGAAAAAGTTGCCTGTACATGACGGTTTTTGGCATCTGATCATCACTCATTCTGATGACATGGCCAGCCTATCTGAAATGTGATTGCATCAGAAAGGATTCAATACCACATTTGATAAAAAGATCAGGGTTAGAGATTCTGTCCTGCTGTATATAACCACACATTAAACAAAGACAGCATTTACAAAAAAGCATCAAATATCCTGTATGGCATCCTCGATTCTGACCAATAAGCAAGTGTGGTGAGAATGACTGGTTGATAGACACTGATTTTCATTTTCAGTGAAATCCCATGAACATCTCATAAGTGATGCTTAAGCATTGATTGCCTTTGATATTCGATTTAACTATTTTGTCATCCAAGGAGGCACTTGAATTGACTTTGCTTCCTAAGTACGAGAAGGATTTCACATACTTCAGGTTGTTGCTGCCAACAGTTGGAAAGCTATAGGCAAGTAGTGTTACACCCTTGACCTGCTTAGATGTAGGCCTTGGTTGATGAACAACTTCAGTTTTCTTTATGCTTATAGTTAATCTGAATATGTTGTAAGCAGTGGAAAAATGATTGACGATTGATTGAGTTTCTTTGATTGAGGTGACCACGATTGCAGCATCATCAGCAAACAAAAGATCATGAATAATGTTTGCTTGAGTCAGCAATTTTGATTTAAAACATTGATAGTTATAGAGGCTGCCACTTGTGCAGAATTCAAATTTCACACCCATGTCAAGATGACTAAAAGCATGATGTAGCATGACCAAAGATGCCATGGGAATTATCACATATAACCTTTTTGCATTTGTTCTTGAACAAATGTCTTACACAAGCATCTTTGTAGTCCTGTGGAACAGAACCAACCTTCCATATGACTTTAAAAAGCCCAAGGAGTTTCTTAACCAGAGTCTTCCTACCACATTTAAAAATTTTGGTGGGGAATAGCATCTTTTCCAGAGGCTTTGTTCAAGGACAATTGCTTGATAGAATCCTGAATTTCCTTTAGGCATGGCTCAAGAGACAACTGGGAAATTTCTGGTTGCTGATGAATTGAAGCATTGACGTTGTCATCGATGGCAGAGGTGGAATTAAGGACACTTTCAAAGTGTTCTTTCCATCATGATATAATTTCCTTCTTGTCTGTGTGGAGTGTGTTACCATCAGATGACAGAACAGGTGAAATTCCATTTCCTTGTAAGCTGTACAACTTTTTAAGGCATTCATAGAATGCTTTGGGATTTTTTCTGTCAGCTGCTGCCTGGATTTCCACAGCCTTAGCAAACCACAAGGATTCCTTCATTTTTCTGAGAGCATTTTGCACTTCCCGTTTACATGTATCCTTAAAGATTGAATACTATTTTTGTTTTTAATAAAATTATCTTATCAAAACAATTTTTCAGCTGTTTACACATTTTTTAATTTTAAAATTAGAGCTAAAATTGCAATAAGGAAATTTGGTTTTTCATTTTAAAGAAAATAAACACATGAAACTGTAATTTAAAGCAATGATTAAAAAAAAAAAAAAAATTCATTAATAGTTTTCTTTTTTTATTATTTATTTGCCAATTTTTCTATATTGTATGCTTGACAAATTTTTAATTTAAATGTAGATCAGACAAAATTAACCAGCATGTATCTTACAGAGAAACAATAAGAATTTTTGTTTGATACTTTGTCAGCAGTAAAATTATTTGAACAAGGAAATATTTTCTAATATTTTATAGAATATGAAGTGAATAAGACTTCATTAGAGGTTTTAAAAAAGAATACACAATCAGAAGTCTCTAAAATAAGTTTATTTTTCCTCTTCTTCAGACTTTATCAGTTCCTTAAAAACAGCATAAATCTTTAGAATAATTTTAGTAATTTTGACATTTTTATTAAGAACATCCCACCCCACCTAGTGTCTACTTCTTTGAGTCTGCTTGGTTCCTTGGCATGTAGTTGATGAGATGCAGCTTGGTAGAAATTTAAAAAAGCAAAGCTGAAAAATGAAGTCCACTTGTTCTTAAACAGTCTCTCCTCTCTCTCTCGCAGAGCTTTCCCCAGCCTGAATACATATATTTGATTAAAATATATGTATTCAGCCCGATTTTCTCTTTCTCATTATATATATATATATATTATATATGTGTTTTTTTCTTGGCTTTCATTCTGTTCATACTATCCATTTTTATTTTTCTCTTCTCTCTCTCTCACACGCACACATTTTTTTTTTCCTGTTCTTGTCATGTCATTGTTAATCTGAAAGAAATGTTACTTCTGTATGTAATTGTGTTGGTATAAATGTAGGTGATTTCTGTTCAAGTTCATGGGCATGCACCTTGCCTTTTGACAGTCCTTTCGTAAAATTCATGAACATTTTAGCAATAGCTGCATTTTGTTTTATAAACACACATACTAAGTTTTAAACCAAATGTTTCACTCTTTGTTATTGTACACATAGATAAAATGTTCAATATTGTATGTGTAATGTTGCTTGTAGGTGTGTGTGGTAGTGTAAGTTTCTCTGACAGCCTATGCAGTAGATCTGAAAAACGTCAAGAACACCCCTACCCACTATGGTTGAAATGAACATCGCCACACATAAAAAGCTAAGGTCCCGAAACCAAAATAGAATTATAACGGCATATGTATGTAAGCCTGAACGCACGTATTTGTATCTGCGCGTAGCCTCGACTTGCTTATATGGATGTGTTGGTGTGAGCTAAAATGCGTACACCTATATGTATGTGTCTATGCATATGATGGTGCCACCCCAAACAGATTCCCCCTCCTGCCACAAAACATAGTCAAACTAACATAAATAGATAAAGATGAGTAATGGTTATTCCCCAATCACTTGATGCCATATTTGTTATTGTTTTTACAGATAGAAAATTAATTTAAGTCAATATATAAAAATAGAAAGAGGTATAAGACAAGGATGTGTCTTCTCACCAGACTTACTCAACCTATATAGTGAGACAGTTCTGAGAGAATTAGAAATCCTACCAGGAATCATTATTTGTGACCACAACCATAACATAAGATGCACAGATGACAGCAGATGCAGAAAGGAAACTACAGGAACTCTTACAAAAGGTATTAAAGGAAGGTGAGAAGAAAGGACTAAATATAATTTGTAGGTCAAAAAACAACATGCAAATTATAAACTGGAGATACTAGAATTAAGCAAGTACAAAAATTTAAAGATCTAGAAAGTGTTTTAACTGAGGATGGAAAATGCAATGTCAAAATCTAAAGGTGCATTGAGATAGCAGAATATGCTATTCAAAACCTAAGCAAAGTATTGAAAAACAGGAAAATTTCATTAGAAATAAAGAAAAGAGTATTGAACTGCTATGTAATATTGGTCCTCCTATATGGCAGAGAATGCTGGACAATCTCACAGATGAAGAAACAAAAATGTAGTTCTACAGATGGATGCTATAGACAATGTGAGAAATGACAGTGTTTTAGAGAAAATAGAAAAAAAAACCCAGTTACACTTGACATCAGAAAGATACAATTGAAATTTCAACATAATGAGGGAAGAGGGCTTAGAAAATTTGATACTCACTAAATAGATTGAAGGTAACAGGGACAGAGGAAAGCAGCACAACCTACCTAACATGCTTATGTAAATGCCTGGCAGAACAGGGATTAGGAGAGATAACATAATACAAACTTTCCTAATGGCTACAAAAGACAGGAAATTGTAGAGAGCCATGATCTCCCACATCTTGAAGGAACATTGCACATAGAAGTCTTAGTAGTGACAACAACACTTGATTTTTATTTCTTAATAGATGAAGCATTGTAAACCCTTATTAGAATCAAGACAGATTAATATGGTAATCATACACCAGAACGAAAGCAGTCATTGATACCATAAAAATCAGAAGGATCAGATTTGGTTTTGAAATACCATGATTATAAAGGCTTTGTAATAGGACACTGAACATTTTTCAAGAGGAGAATCCCTCTTATTACATCCATTAGATAAGTGAAACAGAGGCTTGAACTTGATGTGAACATATCAAAAAAAGATCTGATATGGAATGACAGACAAATAGAAACAAAAATTTTTCTGATGATTATAGTGTATGATGTACTTTGTATACTCTGCTAATCTTGAGAGTATAGACATGCAGTTATGACCAGGAATGAAATATCTTTAAAGCTTCCAAAAAGTAGGATAGAGAAATAGTTCCAACTTGCTAAAATGGAATTTCAGAAACATCTTTGGATCTGAAATATAAACCAATATGGTTTGATAATGCAGATCGGCAATTCATATTTGATTTCAAATAGTATCTTGATATTTACAACCAGAATAAGTGACTAATTAGACCAGACATTGTTATCTGATTACTTCATTAAAAAGTCATGCATATGATAAAAGTAACAGTTCTTTTTCAAGTGAACTTTTAAGCAAAAGTTTGAGAAAGTGAATAAAAGAAAGAGTTGGCTGGCTGTGTAATATTTTCCATCATGGTTGGATGTTGTGTTTGTGCAGCTCCTTCAACTTGGAAGTATATGAAATTCTTAAGAAGGCAGAAAATGCATTCATTTGGTTATAACAATCCTATTTTATATTGCAGTAATAATAAGAAAGTCCTGAAACTGAATTAGAATTTTCAATAGATGAACACTTTGTTGGATGAATAACTACAGATCGATTTCATCAGAGTATATTTATATGGTTTTTATTGTTTTTGTGTCAGAAAAAAATAAAATGACAAGTCCTTCCAGGATGTAGGCATAGTTTTCCACATATTCCCTTTTCTTTATTTTTTGTTCATTGCTGTACATTTTTGGGAATAAGAGGAGTGATTTCCCTGTTGTAATCTCCAAGATTTGGAATTCAATTTTCCGTATGGGATCTCTCATCTTGAGTGGCATGGTTGCCACCAAAGCAAGAGAGCCTAGTCTACCCTGCTGTTTAATTTGCAGCTGTTACTGTTGTTTTTTTTTTTTTTTTTTTTGAAACGGTCATTAAAAATCTAAATTTTTTAATTAGCCTCCCCATCCTCATCATTTTTACCTGGAAGAGAATGGTATGTTTTACTGTAGCAGAATTTAAATTGGGGACTATTGGAAATAAATTAATTAGGATTACTCTTGCTTTCAGTGCAGGATACTTTTTTGTTTTGGTATACAGGTACCATCAGAGTTAACTAAATTGCAAAATGATATCATGTCTATATAAACTTACTGTCAACTGGCTACCAGTCTTGCCTCTGACCTGGCGCTCTTTATAGTAATGGACTAGTTCACAACATCTATATAAACTTACTGTCAAATAGGTTTATATCCCATACATTACCCCTACATTCTTATATACCTGTGTTTATTTTCTCTCTCTCATATTCCGACAGTCACTTTGATTTTTTTCATGTGTATAGTTTAATGTTTAAGCTTTAGCCACACATTACAACAGCCTGCAGCTGTCACTCACTTCTTCACCTGTTCTTTAAGCTTAACTAAAAGATACTTGCATAAAAAAAACAAAACAAAAAACTTCTTCTGGCTCATGCACCAGTAATAAAGTCTGGATAAAATTATTTTCTTTTTACTACTTATATTGTGCTCCTGCATATAGATATATCATTAAGTACACAAATGGAATGTTTGTAATGTGCATGGAGTTGAGACATATTTTTTTTTATTGTAAACTTTACCCAATCCCAGGCTTGAGAGCCACACAAGGTTACAGTCAACAAATTAGGAATGCTGAATGATGTGTGTGGATGAGAAGGTGGTGGCAAATGAAAATTCTGAGAATAAAGAGGAAGTATAATAAATGACCTTGGACTTGAAGAGTGAAGTGTTCAGAAAGGGTTGCTGAATGAAGTTGTAAGGACATACAAGGAGGGAGTAAGAGGTACATATTATGAGGATATGTAGGATAGATAATGGTTGACCCTAGACTTGAAGAGGTTAAGATTGTAGTGATCAGGGAAGCATCTTTTTAGGATTTTGTTCCAAAACGTAACAGATATGAAGAAGTTGAGTGGAGTTTCCTTGTTAATAATTGAATGAGGATAAGTTGACTGTGTATGTAATGTGGCAGGTCCTAGCTGTTAAATGGGTGAATATTTTCTGACAATATTTGTAGAATCCCCAGATCTTCCAATTCGTACCCAGAGCTGATTTTCTTTGATTTTGATTACAGCTTGCATGCAGTTCTGCCTTTTTGAAGGCCTTGTACAATGAAGATCACTTAAAAGATTCCTGGTCAAGTTGGGTGCAAAATTTTTATCTAGGCTTCTCAATGGATTGCCTTGTAAACCTAAATTACTCATATTAATTACTACAATTTTTGTTTTGCAATATGCTGAAGTGTTTTGAAATCCTCATAGCATTTACTATCGTTGAAGTTATTGCTAACATTTTTTATCAAGAAGATAGATAAGTATTTGTTATTTTAATCATTCTTTTTGAAATAGTGGAAGTATTTTGTATGTTAAATAATTAAACTTGATTTTTCCATGGAAATTTATTGTACTAAGCTACGCACCCTAGTGAAACCAACTGTGCTTTGTACCCCCCTTACCTGTTTGCACTCCTTCCTGAAATTTTTTTTTCAATCGGTAAAGTGACAGACTAATGGAAGTCACAGAATTTTATATATAGATATTAATTCCTGGAGATAAATGTCCGAGTTTTAAGCAAAACTTAAAGCATATTTATTGTGAATGCATGGATCATCTAACTTATATCAAAGCTACACAAATGGCTTTTGAAATAGCTGAGAACTTTCTTGACAAACCTTGTATGTCTTATTGTGCAAAAGCAAAAATACAGAAATTTGATCTGGATATTAAAATATGAAGTTACCTCACTATTCTTACAGTTGCAATCAAAGGATATGAACCATATCCAGTCGTGACCTCGTAGTTTTTTTCATGCTTATTTGACAGGTCACAGATATAAGTAAAAACTCACTCAGAATCTGATTTTAAATAATATAGCTTTTGAGAACCAAGTGCAAGAGATAAGCTAGGTAGAGTTACTTGAATACTGGTTAACTGTTCTTATTAAAATTTTGTTTATTCTCGTAAATTTCCACTTTTTGAAGACTGAAGTCATAATGGAAATTCAATAATTAATTATCTAATATTCAAGTAACATTATCTCACTCTATGTAAATATTTATTTTTAAGTGAATAATCTGTGACTGACATCAGGTGCACGAGATAAATATTTGATAGACATGAGTCAGATTTCTTTTTTTTTTTTTTTTTTTTTGTTTGTTCCCCACTGTCAAATTCAACTCAGTTTATAGAATATAAACATAGACATTGGAAGGATGAACTGTTTTTCTTTAAGGTTTCTGCTTGTGCTTGGTTTGCTCCCAGACATTTTTAGTATTTTTTTTATTTCTACATAAGTAAGGTGGGGGACATTTAGGCAGTTTAAAAACTTAGTCATATTGAATATTGTACACTTGTTTATGTATATGATACCCTTATTTATATCTCACTAAACTACAGTATATTTACATTTTTTTCTCAAACACTCATTCTTTCCCTTTCCACCCAAACTCATTATTCCTCTCTCTTTCCCATACCTATACAAGTCTATAGACCCAACAGCAAATACTTAATTTTCAGTATAATCTCTTTCCTTGTCAACACTTCATTTTTAGACATATTCATTGAACATTATACAATGAAAAGTTCAGATCAAAGCTCAGTTCTTCTATTGTTTGTTTTTATCATCATTTCACCCCAAGCAAAACCCTAAAGCCACAAAATGTTACTGAGTGTGAGAGAATATGAGAAACAAAATATATTCAAGAGAGAGAACAATAAAAGAAGAGGAATTAAGACAGAAACTAATGTTTGACATTGAACTTTAACATTTTAAAGGTCAAAGTTGACTGGAAAGCAAGAAAGAAAGCAGAAGTGATTTCCACAAGCAAGAGAAGAAACTATCAGCATAGAACTTTATTAGAATTATTAAGCTACCCTTGTGTACTTCACTGTGCTGTAATGGTAAGCCAAGCATTACTTCACTGTACTGGTTTCTTAGGTATCTTATATTACTTTGTGAGATATATATATATAAAAGAAAGAGAGAGAGAGAGGTACCTCTATTAATATGTAAGGTTTAAAATTTTTAAAAAGGAAAAAGCTAACTTGAAACTTTCATTGAAAGATAAAGTATTTAAAGTTTACTATTTCCAGTCAGCTAAATACTCTGTGGTGTTTTTCAAACAGAAATTATATTGATTGGAATTGATTTTTTATTTCAGTAAAATCAATAAAAATTGGCCATTTTGACACATTTGTAAACAAAAGTTAATTCTCAGTTTTAAAAGTTTTGCAAAAATAAAATATATATTTCTGAAATGTTATCTAAAGAAAATTAGCAAATTTAATGTTAAAATTAATCTGATTTGAAACAAATATTACTTATAGCATAAAATGTATACAAGCATTTCTTAACCCTGGGGTCTTGTTTTTCTGATGTGTTAATCAATTTTCTGACAGTTGAATGTATTCATCATTAAGTATTGTGGAGCAGACAATAAATTTTGAGGGTTTTTTACTCCTCTCTGTAAAGTGAGGGTACAACCCTTAAAACATGTAAACTTTTAATGATAATGTTAGAGATTTGGACATCTATACTTTGAAATTTTGCACGTAATCACACATACAAAAACAAATCAAAATTCTTTTAAAAATATTTGAGGTCATCAGATTGTAATAAGCTTTACAATATACAATTAGTAAATATAGTTTTACTTAATAACAATATTTTCTAAGTGTTATCTCATTGAAAATGAATTTTAAAAGATTTGAAAACTTTATAAATTATTCTATTTAAAATTGTAAAAAAATGAAAACAAATCTTGTAAAAATTTGTTTTTCATCAAAGAGATATTTTTCTTTAGATAACATTATCTTTAATATATATTATTCATAAAAGCAATTAAAAGCTTCTCTAATTAAATAATGTCTTAGTTTTATTGCATTTTTTATTTTTCAATTCAGAACAGATTTTTGGTAAGATGGGGTGGGGGGTTCCAGTTTTGAAAAATAAAAATTGATGATTTAAATTCTTCAAAGAATTCTGATTTTAACTAATATAGTCACTAAGAATTATTACGTTGAATTTCTCAAGTTTACATAAAATTAATTATGTGGGGGGGGTAATATATATATAAAAAGAAAAAAGATATTTTTACCAAGATTTTCTAATCAAATTTTTTTTAAATTCAACAATTATTTGATTTTTTGCAAGAATTTCCAAATTAAGGTGTCTGTCACCACAAAAAAGAAGCTAAAATTTGCCATGCTAGGTTAGTACAATCGCTGATGCAAGAAAAACAAGTTTTTTTAAATCAAAATTTTGAATGTTCTAAAAAGGAGTAAAAAATAAAGTATATTAAAAAAATATATATTTTATTATATATAAATAAAAGTATATTAAAAAAAAATACTCTGATCATTCCTTGTAATAATAAGAAAGATTTTGCTGATAAAACTGTTTTTCATCACGGTATGCTGATTTTTTATATATATATATATATATATATATATATATATATATATATATATATATATATATAAGAGAGTTAGAGACACTCACACAAAATCATTCAGAGAGAAAGAGTTTCTGGGGTGTGGTAGAGGATGAAAATCAATACATTTCTTGATTTATTTGTTCAAATTTGAAATGAACTTTTCTTTTGTAATTTTTGTCAATATATATATATATATATATATATATATATATATATATATGTCTGGTGCCTTGTAGTTTTTTTTTTGTTTTTAATATCATTATTATTAGCTTCCGTATTGTTCTTCCAGGTTTCTTCAAACGGACAGTTCAAAACAAGAAAGTATATTCTTGTGTGGATAACCGAAACTGCCTAATAGATAAGACGCAAAGAAAAAGATGCCCATATTGTCGATTTCAGAAATGCCTTAATGTTGGGATGAAATTAGAAGGTAAGAACATTCCTTGTTTGTTGTGCTGTCTCATTTTTGCTTTATCATAAATTAAAGAAAAGACAAACAGGTCTAGTCAACACACGACTGAAACTCATTTATGCAGTTAAATTAACAGTTTTAAAATGTTACATTTAAAGATGTGTGAGTAGTGTAATGGGTAGTAATCCTGAAGGAGAAATCAAAGAGGTGAGTTTGAATTCCAGTTGACTTTGTTATATTCACTAATGACCTTCGGAAAAGCATGAATTTATCTCTCTCCACACCTATGGTTTCTAATAGCAGGGAAGACTTGGCTCTCTGCCTCATGATTACCAATCAATCTAGAAGAAGTGTGACTGAATTCGAAACTATGTGGCCCTGGGACCAAAACATGAGTTGCCCTTTGGCAAGATATACCACTTCAGCCAGGGTTACAGCGAAGACATAGGCAGCAGGATGTTGGGTGTGATCATTGGCAGGATCTAAAAGACCAGATTCATGGCATCGAACTGCAATGGTGCCAGGCAAAAAATACTTCCTACAGGCCAATGAATGAGACCTCATTATTAACAGTGAAAACATCAGCAGCAGGATTTCAGATGTGGTCAGTGGCAGAATCTAACAGACCAGATTCATGATATTGAATGGTATCAGGCAAAAGATCCTTTTTACTGGACAATGTATGAAACCGTAGAAATGCATAAAGTAGCACCTTGTGTCTCTTCATTAACGTGCAACCAAAATTCCTATGATGATGCAGGGGAAGTGTCCTGAGGGATGACCTTGTTAGTTTTTTCAATATAAGACTATTTTTTATCTATTCCAAATATGCTTGATTGCACTTGTTTGAATATGGAATTAATGAGTACAATACTACTAGTAGTATAATAAATAAAGCAGCATTTTAGTTTTTATGTAGTAAAGGTTTTGGTAATACTTGAAAAAAATCTGTTGATATTGTATTATCTTCATGAGGATTCAGAAATATTTTATTTATATTTCTTGTCTCAGACTGAATAGAGTCGTTATTGCATCACAATAGTGTACAATAACTATCCCCAAAGTAAGCATATTTAGAAAGATTTACACAAAAAAACGATTTCATGGCTTTCTCTAACAATTTGTTTTGATTTGAGTGTGAATATTGCAGCAATTAATATGTTAAATAACTCAATACCAGTTCTAAGTTTTAGGTCATGGTGATAGGAGTCCATTGGGTCCAACTGAAGTCTCTTAATTTACCTATGTGCAAATACCTTTAGGAAAGGTATGAACCCATATCTTCTCCCCACCAGCTATGGATTGAATAGCAGGACAGACTGGCTCTGATAGCCTTGGTTGGCAACCAGTTTACCACAGAAGGAAATGGCAGCCTACTATGAGAATCTTCTGTGAAATCAGTCTTGAATCAAATGAGATATGATTGCTCAAATGTGTATCACACATGGCACTTTATGGGTTTTGGAATTTACTGATATGGTCTGTTATTATGAGCTAGCTCATTCTTTGTATAAGAGAAGTGACAAGTTAACTAAAGCATGCTTAGTACGTTGGGATCCATGTTCAAAACAGAACCTCCTTATTACAGAATCATCTCAATATGGATACCTCTGGCAAGAGACGGTGGGATTGGTTTATTTTTTATGCTACCCAGTCTTTCTGAATTTGCTCTTGTGAGGAGGCAAATTCTATGCTGATGCCTCTCAAATTTTATCATTGGATAGCTGTGACAAATTACTTGAAGCTAAATAAGCATGATACTTTGTGTGTAGACAGCCATCTGCATGTGCAATCCTTACCATTAGCTGATAAATGTTCCTGAATTCAGCATGTATTTAATAATTTGTTTTAAGAGGCAGGCATTCTGTGTCAAGCAGCTGTTGAGAAAAGATTGCAATTGGCTACTTTTCTTTCCTTGGTGCAAACCCATTTTGAAGTCTCTCTGTGTTTACATCACCAAAACCCTAGCACACTAAGAAAAATATTTAAATTATACAATATGTGGACTTAAAATGCCCAGTGTTGCCAGATTAAATATATAGATGTTGCTAAAATGAAATTTACATTAGAAAGATCAGATAGACTTTAATATGCATGGCCAGTTTCCTTACATCTGTCTTTCATCTTGTGATAAACCCACTGGACACCTTGAAAGTTTTGAAATACCTGGGTTCTGTATAAATCTTTCTAAATATGATTACATTGAAGGTAGTTGTTGCACAATATTGTTAAACAGCAGCAACAACTGCTTTATGCAGTTTAGTTTAGGACCACATCACATTGAAACACTGGTTCCCATATAATCATCAAAGTTAAGCAACATTGAGCCTAGTAAGTACTTAGATTGGTGACCACTTAGGAGTACCAGGTGTTGTAAGGTTGGATGTGCAGTTGGTGTAATGGATAATGGCTCAGAATTGTTGACTTGGGTGTAAATCTTGTCTACTTTAAAACTGCCAGATAATCAAACCTAATGGAAATTTTCACTAAATATAAATTATAAGAATCTTATCAAAATTAAAAACTTTTTAGTCCTCCTTTCATTGAATAAAAATTATTCACAGAGATTTACTCATTTGATGTCATTACTCATTTTCAGCTCAGTTAAAAAAAAAAAAAAAAAAAAAAACTTTTATCTGGCTTCAAAACTCTTTATCCTTCAGTTTGAATTAAAAACAAGTTTAGAGCAATTGTTTTTTCAGAACAATATTTTGAATGTAATTATCACATTATAAACTTTCAAGTTTGAATATTAAAATCAAGGTTACAGCTATTTTCAGGATCATTTTTTTAACTTTATTCTGGTTCCCTTATTTAAACATTTGGTGGCCAAGAAGAAATAGTATATTTGTGTATAAGGGAAAGTTAAAATAGGTTGGTTGGCTGGTATTCATTTCTTTAAAACCTTTCCTACTTTTTAAATACAAAAAAATATTTCATGGTTAATACTGGCTTGTAAAATGCTAAAAGTATTCCACAAACTTGAAATGGTTTCACACTTTCCATGAATGGTAAAATAGGACTACCATACTCACACACACACACACACATATATATATACATAAATAAAATGTATGACAGATCAGAAGATACTTGTTTGTATGTTACTGTAAAGCTGCAATGGGGAATTAATGTTCTTGTACTTATTAATGGGAGTGCTATTCTGTATTTGCATGGCATTAATATAACTCCTTAATTCACAGATGGAAACTGAAAGAAAAGGAATGACAAACATGTTTTGTTCTCAAATAGATTTTTATACTGCTAATTCAGACCCAAAATTAAATACTTGTAACCACACAGAGAAATTATGTGACACTATTTAGTTATGGTAATTGGCTAACTAATTAACCATAGTAATTAAAAACGGGAAATACTTAAGGCGAGAAAGAGCTATACCGAAAGATAGACTGAATGACATTAAAAAAAAAAAGAAAAAAAAAGAATTTATATTTTATTTACAAAAGAAAGATACTTTTTGCAAAAGATAGAAAATCAGTAAGAAAAAGCAAGACTATGATTCTGTCAAATTAATTAATGTCACAATAAGGGAGTGACGCATCAAACGAAACAGAATTCTAAAAGATAAACAAAGCCGGTCGACACATGTGACCATGGAGGAAATTTGGCCTGGGACCACCCTGGAAAGTGGCCATCGATTATCCTTCAGAGATATCATTTGACTTTAATTCCTGATTCTAGCGAGGGAAGCCATCTGGTCTATGTACGAATCTTGACATGAAAAAAAAAGAGAGTCAAAAAGGAGAACATTATTATTGCTTATTCAAACTGTTGACTTGAAAATGAGCATCTGGTGATAAGAAAATTGTAAGACATGAGAAAAATAAAGAATTTAATTGTCGGGTAAGCATGGCCACCCAGTTGAAGGATTGACCAGCGGATAACCCAGATGTCGAGTGTCGACTATGAATAATGAGTCAGTTGAGGTCCGAGCTAAAGTGGATTTGGGATGTGATAAGGAATTAATTGGCAATTGTAAATGTTTTGGCCAAAGGAAAAAGAAAAGAAAAAAAGGATTTTACAAACAAAATTTTCAATAATAATTCTAAGAGGGCCAGTCTAGCCACATCCACACTGCCGAGAGATCATTGGCTAACTGGTAGCATGGGTGATAGGCAGAGGTGAATGTAAGTTGTTAACACCCATTGAGGGGATTGGTATGAGAGAGGAAGAGTCTAGGAGGATAAATCTCCTCCGACCTTCCCTCACGGATGAGGGAGGAACACCGAAGTGGAAAGTGATTAATCTTCCAAAAATGGGAAGTAACTAATTTTCCTGGCCTAAGAACAAAGAGAATTCTTGTTGGGAATTAAGAATTGTCAAAGAACCCAAACCATGACAGGCCTCCACACCGGAGTTGGCCGGTGTCCATATAAACAAACGTTTCGGGACAGTTTACAGTTGAGTTTCAGAGACACGGTCGGAGTTACACAGTCAGAGTGTTGCCTCACAGAAGCTGACCGAAAGATTTCCACGTCCTTTTCGACTTAGTTTTTATTGACGAACGACTTAAGATACCATAACTCGCTTAAGAAATGCAAAAAGTGTCATGTATCCATAGAAACGGGCCGGGAGAGAAACACACTCCTGTATTCAACAGATAAAGTTAATTGTTATTTCTCAACATATTTGAACCTCGTGAGTTTATTTTATTATTTTTCTTTTACTTATGCTTGTGCGGTATCATCTTTACCCCGGATTCAGCTTGCACAATGGCCCGACACCTGATTGGTTTTGTCTACCTATGATCAAAGTCACAGCATGGGTAGGTTGGACTTGAGATCAAAGCAGTTACTTCGGTGACCAAGCGTTGAAGGTGAGCTGAGAACGACAAAGCTGGTATCGAACCGGAAACTACCAGATCAACCAGGACACAGGCTGGTGGCAGCGACAAGGAGTCAACCCCCAAAACACTGATGGAAGAAACCTTATGGCTTTGCGGCATAACTAGTAGTTGACCACAGGCCGACGGCGCAGTGTCATATATTGACGTCGCAACCAGTGGACGTCCCATATTGGCGCTGGTGCTGCGACCGCTGGTGGGTGTCACAATTATAACACATGTATACAACAACAAATCGTGTGAAAAATTAGAAGAGAATTAGAGACAGGACTTAATTAGCATAATTCCCAACAGGAATTTGAGCTGGTAGGTTTAGCTTGTGCAAAAAAAAAAAAAAAAAAAAAAAAAGGTGGGGGGGACAGCTCCTGTTGAGTGACTAATGACTGACCACTTTCATCATGTGATTTCATCTCAAGCAAAGGGAGATGATCACCTTTTACATCCCTACATGTTAATCTTCATTGCAATGTGGAGTATATGTTTTTATAAGATAATTACAAGGTATGATTCCCTGATGCTTCACATTGAGTTGTTTGTCAGGTTTTGTAATGAGTTTCACTATCCAAAAATAAAAACAAAATGCATTGAAAGTATTCTCTTGTGTTTATATTACATTTAACATTAGCCAATAATTCGGGGTACAGAATTACATGCTCAAAGAGTGGGTATAAATCAACAAAAAAAAACTCTTAATAATGTTCTTTATTTCCTTATGGAGTGGTTTTAAGAGATGTGTACAATGGTTAGCAAGGCATTGAAAATGTGAATTAGCTTAACAGCAAAGCACATTGAAGGATCTAGTCTAATTTTCTGATTGTATATATAGTTTCAGACCTCATTGAGTGTAACCCTAATACAAAAGCTTAGAGAACTTAAAAGCTTAAAAAAAAAGAAATGTCTTTATATAATTTATTTGGAAGCAGTTTTATTATTATATTTCTTATATATTATCATTACATTTTTTTTTCTTTCCCCAGCTGTTAGAGCGGACCGGATGCGAGGGGGCAGGAACAAGTTTGGCCCAATGTATAAGCGCGATCGGGCATTAAAACAGCAAGCAATTCGCCAAAGACAACAAATGTTGTCCTCATGTCAGATGCACATGGCAAATGGTATGAATTCCTTACCCACCACTGTAGAGGACATTAAACCTAGCACATTACTGATGGGCAGCAATCAGCTCACCTACACAATGGGTAGTGGTGGTGGAGGTGGCAACAACTCACCTTTGTCGTCACCTGCACCATCTTTGCCCTCACCTGTGTATGATGGCTCTCCACCTGTCAGCCAGCTTACAATGTCAAACAGTGAATGCCCGCCGGTGAATTCTGGTGGCAGTGTAGCAATGCAAAGTACGTTACAGCAGTACCCAACAATGGTAAATGCCTTGCACCCGCTTCACTCCACCTTGCATGGCCAGCAACCAGCGCTGCCTCCAAATGTACCGTCCCTCATCTCGGACTTTAAGGCCACGATGCCTAATGAAACAGAACGCAAACAAAAGCTGCTTAATTTTATTCAGACAGAATTCGGAAGCTTCCAGTGTGCATGGCATCCGGATAAATTGTTTGCAATGATATGCCGACTTGTGGACCAGTGTCTGTTCCTCATGGTTGAGTGGGCACGGAATTCTTTCTTTTTCAAAGAACTAAAGGTAAGCTAAATTATATTGTTACTTTTTGTTTAAATCTCATAATTTATTGTGATTATTTATTAATGCAATTTCCACTGCAACCTTTCATATTGTTAAACAGTATAATGTGTCATAGCAATACTACAGTGGTGATCAAAAGAAATAAACTACACACACACACAATAATATATATATATATATATATATATATATATTAAAATTACCATCACAATGGAATGCATATTTTATTGCAGTTACAATTAGTTTGTCTTTGTAATTTACCCCTGAAAATGATCTTGGAAAAGATCAAAAGCATTCTGGTTAATAAAAACTATGGTGTCTTTCTTGAATTTCTTTTTAACATCAAGAAAATGATTAGTGTCAGTAATTCCAAATGTTACCACCTTAATTATTTTGATCTTTGAAATATTAACTTTCAAGTAAATACATCATAAGAAAAAAATTCATTAAAACAGTATTGTGTCAAAACTATTTTAATTTAGTGGTAACCAATAAAATATTGATAGGAAATTAAATTACATACCTATTCTTATGGTTATCCATTTCATTTGAGCAATGATGAAATGGAAACAAAAAGGGCACATAATGAGGAAAGAGTGCCTGGAAAATTTGACACTCACAGGACATAGTGAAGAAAATAAGTGTATAACTTATGTAATGAGTTTATATGTAAATGGTTGGGTTCACAGAACAGGCATTAGGAAATATAACAAAAAGATAAAATTTACAAAAGACAAGAACTATTCCTATACTCCAATTACATCAAATTGCTAGCCCTTAAAACGTTTTCTCAATATATCTGTGATAGTCCAATGAGCTTGGGAAGCTGATATTTCTTAATGATATCACAGCAGTATGAAAGGTAGGAAAAATGCATTTTAATAAATTTTTGGTATATTTGAGTGTTCACTAGTATGAATGAGTTAACCAAGTAAGGTTGAATGTTAAGAATCTGCATGTAGAATTAGTTGGATCTTTTCTCTCCAACAGTGTGTCATTTTATAGTGCATAATTGGGGTGTTTAAAAATCAAAAAGAGGGAATTTGGATTTCTCATGAATTTTTGCTTGAGAACTGAATAACAGTTTTTTTTTTTTTTTTTAACTGTGAATGCCAACGTTACAGTTTTGCATTGCATTGTTACAGGTGATGTGTAAAAAAAAAAAGACAGCATTTATCACAAAATAAGAAAGTATTGACATTACAAAAAGGATGACACCATCCCCAAGAATCTCTTGCTTTGTGTTTGTTCGAATAAGAAAATGTGTGTCCCATTACAAGCTACTGGAATATGGAATGACCATAACTACACTCATTTATTTGCCAGCAACTTGATTGGATAAACTATGCATGATGTTGAAAGTTTGTTGCTTTGATCATCAGAAAAGATGATAGTCTACAGCATGATAATGCAAAGGTTTGTCTACAAAATGGTTAAAATGGGAGGTTATTTCAACATCCTCCATACAAACCAGATGTATCACCTACAGATTTTCTTTTGTTTCAATCACTAGAAAATTCAGAAATAGTCTTTCAAATTGCTTTGAGTGGTTGTAGTGTAAATGAAATACAGACATAGCTTCTTACTACTAGTGATAAAAGATACCTGTCCTTGAGGGACAAAAGAAACAATGTTTAGTGTGCTGTCTTTGCAGAAAGATTGTAAATAGCTGCCCTGCTAGTGCAAACTCTAAGATGCCTGGTTATAAAAAAAGTTTCTACCAGCTTCCCCATGAAATAATCTGGATGGTAAGCTGAGCACTTTTGGCTATGCAGAAGATTCCTTTTGCTAGCCAACTGCTAAGCTCCATAAAAGCAGGCACATTTTCTGGAAAGCAACAGTGTTCTGTGTTGATTGTATAATAGGATTGCTGTATGTTACCAGGGATTTCTGTTTGTGTTATGCAGTTCCATTTGGAATTTGTTTGTCCTTGTTTGTGTTTCCAGTGTTGCTGTTTTTTTTCTGTCCCTCTTTGTTTGAAGACACCCAACCAATAAGAAAATCCCTTCAGTGTGGGTTAAAAAAAAAAAAAAAAAAAGGTCATGAACTTGAAAATTTATCTTCCTCTTGTGCTGCTCTTGTATTAAAAATGTAATCATCTTTCAGTATGTAAATATATCTTTATTTGAGTGTCACTATTCACTGGTCCTACTATATCTCAAAGCATAGAGTGACACAAATGCTACAGGCCAGGACACGGTAAAAAGACTTTAGAATTAGGGTCTGATAAATATTTATGTATCTACCAAAAAAAAAAAAATAAATAAGTTCCCAAAATTGTAACACACTTCAATTTTAACATGAAAGAATCCTGCAAGCAAACACACTTGCAGGATTTTTTTGCGTTAAAATTGAAGTGTAACCATTTCCCAATCAAAGCAAAAATAAATTACGGTAACAGTAACTATCAGATAAAACAAAGAGGGTATAAGAGAATTGGCTAATAATCAAAGCAGGAGGCAATAAAGGCTGATGTTTTTTTTTACTTCAGCAAGGAGATAAGTATTTATGAGCAATAACAAAAGATACTACAATCATTAGGCAGGCTGAGAATTAAGGTGGTGTTAACTGAGACTATAGAGAAATTCTTGCAAGAAGATTTCTGGATAAGAAAGATAAATTCAATTTTAACTTTCAGGTTGACTTGATACTTCTTTTGTGCTGAAAGGAATAAATAGTCTGATGTGTAATCAAAATGCATTTTAATAACTGTTATATTTAGTTTACAGATATCTCTAGTTAAGTACTCAACTAGCCCCTTGATTGTGCTCTATAACAACAATGGCTTCACTGTGAGATGTTGCTATGCTAAAAAATAAGATTCAAAGCTGCTTAATTGTTTGTTTTTTTTTACTACTTGGTCACCTGTTAGAGTTACAAAGAGTTGATCATTTGGTGTTCAAGACGCATAGTGAATCTGGCACAAGGACATTTTAACCTGGGGAAAATAGTTCATAGATACTTTTGTTTTTCTTTCAGCAGTTAATTACAAATATACACACTGGCTATACAGTTAATGCAGCTAACTGAACATTAGTTAGACAGAGCAGTGAAAATTGTGCCTTCCTCCCAAAGTTCAAAGTTTACTCAACTGACAATTGATTTAAATATTTAAAGTTCATATTGATTGACCTGGTGTTGTTGCTAAGCAGAAATCCCTTAGACAAACACAGGATCATCTAGTTTACTATTAATGTTGGGTAGCCCAGTACCAAGGCTAAGCAAATACCTATGTAATAAAAATGTATTTTGTTATGCAAAGTGATAAAATATATAGACTTAATTTCACTTCTTCCTGGAACCATTGCAATGTGGGACAGTCTTCTTGAGGGGAATGATCACTACAATCTCAACCTCTTGAAGTGGAGGGTCAACTGTTATCTATTCTACATATCCTCATAATATGAAAGGTCCTCATTCAGTAACCATCTATCTTGAATTGCAAAAAAAAAAAAACTAATATGAAATGTCGAAGAAATACTTAAGGAGTTGATCATAGTATTTAAAAACTGTTTTATGCTTACATATCTTCAAAAATTAAATAAAATTATTTTAGGATGATAATTGTAGTTTAAATTATATTTATCTCAACCATGCAAAATTAAATAAACTGGAAAAAAAATATTTTGACAGGTACACTTATTGGAAGTACTTGTTAAAATTGTGTCTCAAGAAAGAACCTGTGTCTTTTCATTTAATACATTAAACTGATGGTTTGTAATTATTGACTGATTTCACTTGAGGTCTTTCCTTTCTTTTTTGATTGTGGAATGGCTACACATCAATTTTTAATGCAAAAGTAGTCTGCAAGTGTGTTTGGGAATTTAGTTCATTTCAAGCTTACTTTTTTGGTAGATATATAAATATTTATATAACAGTCTGGAAGGTAAAAGTTTTTGTAGCTAACGCAATGCCCAAACATATTTCTTGTATGGGCTGAGAATTTGTGAAACAAAAAAAAAAAATGTCATGATGTCAGTTTTCTTTTATTTATTCAAGTAAGAACATGATGAATACATGTAATTTACATTGCACATATATATATATACATTTCTTTTACTTCTTCTCTACTGTAGGTTGAAAATCAAATGAAGCTTCTTCAGAATTCATGGAGCGAATTACTTATTTTGGATTTTTTATACAGACAACTTTACAGCAACTCAACCATGGAGTTCACATTGGTTAGCACTCAAATTTTTCACCCTGAATTTATTGACTTTGTTTTTGTAACAGACTTTATTTAAAATAAACTTGCTTTAATTGAAGGAAACCTATTTTATAGAAGTGATTAAGATGGATCGTTTTTGGAGATTAAAAAGAAAAATGTGGTGCTATCTTTGTTTTGAAACATATATACATGGTAACCTATGAAAAAAAAATGATCATTTTGAATGAACTACCATTTATTCTAATTGTCCTATACATTTTGTGTTTTCTGTCTGAATTTACTTCCATATTTGGAACAGTGGAGGATTAAAATCATGGATTGCCTATTGAGCCCCATCTACCTGAGTATATTCAGTGAAATGATCGACTGAAATAACAAAAAGAAATCATCTTCCCCCATCATCTGATGCTTCCAATAAAAGAACCGAAAGTTGTCGCCACATCTAGATGCCTGCTTGTGTATTCTATTAAACAATTATTGAAAGACTCTGCCAATTTTGGTTCTTCAGCTTCAGACTTTAATGCCTCTTTGCAAGGAATATGTGGAAAAATCTAATATTTCCCATCCTATAAGTGGATGTTTCGCTATTGCATTTTCTAAATATGAAACATTAGCCCTGATGGAGAGTCATTTACTTGTGTGAAAGAAGATTCATATGAAGATGTTAATTTTTTTCTTCCCTTGGATAATTGCCATCAGAAGACATATGTACAAATCCTTCATATAGATGCCATTTTCTGTACATAAGCTTTCACAAATTTATAGACTGCATGGAGTATTTTAATTAATTCTTCTCTTTAATTTTGTCGACATTTCCTTGATATTTATGTGAGAGCTCCAAGTTGTCCAATACAATGACTTCATCAACCAGACTCACAAGTTGCATGAAATTTGTATCATTTTATTATGCTGAAAAATCGTGCTTTCAAGCAGCTGGATATGATTTTTATTTGGTCAAGCTAGCTCAGACATTCTTGAGACCATGACTGTCAGAAGGTCATTAGGGTGGCATAACATTGCTGGGTGACCAACCCGTCTTGTGCCATGGCCAAGTCTCCAGGGCAATAGATCACTTGTAAGTTCCTGTTTTGCTAGCCAGAAGTGTCATGCAAGATTGTAAAAATATCAGGAATGGGTCCATAGAGCTGTGATTAAGTTAGATGTTGTCTCTAAGAGATGTTGAGTATAGCTCTCAGGATCTGTGTGTTGGTTCCATCAAACTTAGACTCTAGGCTTTTACTTAATGCCCAAGCAGTAGGACCTTACATTAACACTGCCTCTGCAGAATCTCTGCTTGAGGTTTTTAGGTAGATTAAATTTCCAGATTACTTCCATTTTATTTTATTCAAGGCAGCCCAGAATTTAGCTATGTGAATTTTTTACATTGTTTTCAGTAGAATTTATTTTGCTTCCGAGGTATGTAAAAAGATTCAACAGATTTTATTGTTTCACCTGAGACAGTTTGTATTGAGCACTATTAAAGCTACTGTCAATTTTAATCAACATTTCTGATTCATGTGTATCATTTTGTATTCATGTTTATTAGAATGCAGTTCTGTTACTGAATGGACAAGTCACACTTGTAAGTCTTTGGATTTTGTACCATTCTCATGCTGTATTTTTGAAGGAATAGCCACATCTTGAGTTGATCTGAAACATTTTTAGTGCTTTAAAACTTTGAGAAGCTTTCTGAAATGTTGCTGCTTGAAATCATCTAGCTATTCAACCATCTTCATACTGGTAAATTTTTCACTAAGGTTTTGTGATGTCAACGAACATCACTCGCACTAATAGTACTTACTCGAAAAGTAATCTGTATAATGAATAGAGTAGAGAATAGTGGATAGACTTTGAATAACAATCAATTAGATGACACGGTACCTTCCATGGTCATATGGTTTACTTAATTCAATAATGGGATCGCCTGTGTTTGCTCACTGGTGATCTATGTTCAAACTCAAGTGTCAGCAGTGACACTTTATTCCTATATAACATAAGGGTAGTGTTATTTTGAAGAAATATTTACAATAGCACAAAAAACGTCAGATGGACAAATTGCAACTTGTTCAGAATTATAATTGCTACAACAAAATGCCATTTATTAAAACATTTATTTTTGTTTAAAATGGCTGAAGACATTTTTCCATCGATCAATGAATCCTACACAATAGGTCCAATTTTTAACTGGCGGTGGTGATGGAGATGGCTGTGAAAGCCAAGGCTACTCCTGAAGAATTTTGAGCATGAGTCACGGGTGTGACTGGATGAGTTGAGCCCTCCTGACAGCATATCACAGATCCTTTTCAATATTGACAGTTGGACTCAAAAGTCTTGATTCCATGCTAGGAAGGTTGATGTTGGCCTTTGTTAGGTCCAATTTATTAAGAGTGAAAAATAACTCATTTCTAACAAGACACAAAGGTGGAAAATGAAAGAAAGACAACAATGTATGGATTTTTAACAAAGAAAAAAAAAAAAGCATAAGACATGGACTATGAAATGGAGGTGTTAAAATCAAACAACAGAGGATGGAAAATGTGATCTGAAATTATATTGGAATAGCAAAAGACACCTAAAATGTAAAAGGTTTAAGAAACTGTTGGGTATTATCAATCCTCCTTTGTGGCAGTGAATACTGGACAATTTTCTTACAGATGAAGAGAAAACTTAACGTTACAAAATGTGGTTCTACAGAAGAATGGTGAAAATAGGTAGAGTGTAGGCAATGAAGAAAATATAAACAACAAATTCACTTATTGTTAGAATCAGAAAGAAAGATAGGAAAATTTAACACTTGCAGGACCTATTGAAAGGAAAGAGGGGGAAACTAAATGAGAGCCTGTATAAATGGATGGCAGAACAGAGAGTGAGAGAGGATAATAAAAAAAAAAAAGACAGATGTTGCTAAGAGCTACAAAGGATAGAATGTTGTGGAGAGTAATGATTTGTCCACATTTCATAGAAGAAATATGAATTTGGATTGTCAAGATTCTAAATCAATTTCAAATTAAGAAATATTTGTTTCCCCCTATTTATAAAGCAATGAAATTTTCTACAGATATTTTTTTTTTCTACTTGCAGGCCAGTGGTCATAGAATCAATGCAGACTTTTTTGATAAAATTGGTCTTGGAGACATGAGGGACCGGCTGCAGGACCTTATAAAGAAGATGAGGGAATTGAAAATTGATGAAAATGAATATGTTTGCCTCAAATATTTAGTGCTTTTAAATCCTGGTGAGATGATTGGTGTTATTTTCTGATTTTTACTTCAATATTTCTTTTTTTTTAGTATATACTTGATTTCATTAATGTGTTAAGTTCCTTGCTTGGCCAACAAGAAATTCTAAAATCAATTTAGATGTTGGGTTGGGCTAGGCCAACGAGTTTTTCAAAACCTCCTTGTATATTTATTGCAATGATATTCTGTGTAAAGACCATTAATGAAAGGTATGAAACTTCTGAAATTGCAGTTTGTTGTTGAGCTGAATGTACATTGTTAATATTTTGTGTGGCTTTTCATGAGCTTGGATAATTGCTTTAATGCACTTAGGAAAAGATTGTGTACAGATCCTTCCCATGTATAAAGTATGATGGAATCTAGCAAAAATTAAAGTGAAGGGTTCTGAATTTTTAAGTTCCGAAGAATATCCCCCTATCCCATATATTAACTGATTTCCAATTCTATTTCTCATTATTTTATTTCTTTCCGCAGATGTTGGTGGTGTAGAAAGCCGACAACTTCTAGAGGACTGTCAAGAGAAGATCAATACGGCCCTGATGGAATACTGCACAAGTTTTTATCCCAACATGAAGGACAAGTTTGGTCAGGTTCTTTTGCGTCTGCCTGAGATCCGGATGATAAGCATGTATGGGGAAGAGTACCTGTATAGTAAGCATCTGAATGGGGAACTGCCCGAGCAGACTTTGCTCACAGAGATGCTGCATTCCAAAAGAAGGTGATGGCAGCAGGAGACGACATGCCTAAAACAAAGGCAGCAATTTACAACAACTGGTCACAGCCACCACTGCCTAGGGTTGCTCACACTCGTCACTTTCACTGTTAAAGTACAGATATGAAGGAATAGAAGGAAAAGGAAAAAAAAAAAGTATACCATAAAATTTTTAACATAGGTTTCCCCTTCCCAACTCCCAACAGGAGTATGGGTGTTTTGAGTACATGTGTATAAAGATGAATGTAGTATTGTTGATTGGGCTGGGCTATTATATATTATACATACATTCACACACTGGCATCAAATGCGAGCCAGATAACGCAAGAGTTGTTTGGGGGGAATATTTTTTTTTCTTCTTGTTTTAAATGGACCCACAACTCTGGAGATAAAGTTTGACTTTTTGTTGATTGGCAAAAAAAAAAAAACAAAACACATAAAAATGACAGACAGAATGCCAAAGAGAAAGGATGTTAAAAGTGCAGAGAAAACAATTTAAAATAATGGCACTATACCTACAAGACTGGACAAAACAAAAAAAAAAAAAAATAAGGTGTGGGTGGGATAACAACAGCAGCATGTGATGGTGGTGGTTGCCATTATAAAAAAAAAAAAGAAAAACTGTTTAAAAACGAAAAAAATGAATAGAAGACATGAATATAAATAAATCATTTTTAAAAATATACATACTTACCTCTCCCAAGATGATGATGATGATATGGAGAAAAAGAAAAAAAAAGAAAAAGGATAATGTGTAAGTGTGCTTGTCAATATGTATGTGCATACAAACATTATCTAAATAATGTGTGCATACATTACCACATCATGCACAAGAAAGAAGACATCAAAAGATATGTGCAAAATATTCTGTGATAATATTTGAGCATACACACTTGGGACGATGGCTATTTGTAGGGCCTTAAATAACAAGAGAGAAAAAATAAAATAAACGCTAGCAATGTATGTATCTATATCACTCTTATATACACACACATACACACAGAGAATGGCTATATTGTGGCCTCATATAGTAAAAGGATTTTTTTTTTGCAGTAATCACCCCCTGCTATTCTCAGCTTATAGTGTTCATGACAGGTTTTTAACCCAAAGGGGGGGGGGAAAGAAGAAGAAAACAACAACAATTTTACATGTTATCCCACAACCACTATATTTGTAAATCCTCACATAACACCATCACTGTCTTTTTCTTTAAAAAAAAAAAATATCTTAATGTTGACAGAATCTTGTATGTTTTATTGCCCATCTCCATTTTTTTTTTTTGAGGGTGGTTGGGATTAGGGGTAGGTATTCTTCCTCTCGTTTTGTGTTCCATTCCTTTGCTCCTCTCATCTGTTTTTTTTTTTTTTTGTAAGTTTTAGTTTCTTCCAATTCTATATGTGTGAATACATCATCACAATTCATTCTGTATATAAGTTGATGCATACTTGCCTCCCAATTTCACTAATTCTATGTTTTCCTTCCAAGATATGTGATCTTTGAGAAAACAGATTCCTAAAACATGGATTACTCTGGTTATTATTCTTTCTTTCTATATATGTGCATAGATATATAAAGCTTAAATTTAGTCTGGCACAAGGCCAACTGATAGGTAAGGAATATTGCATTGCACTAATTAATCCTCTTTTGTGTGTGTGTGTGTGTGTGGTGGTGGGGGTCATTGATGAGAAGTGTTTTACAGAGTTCAGGAAAATAGTTTTTCACATTCTGTTGAGGGAGAGAATTTGATATGTTTTTTTTTTTTAAATTCCAGTTTAATGAATTTATATGATAGAGGTTTTAATTAAAGAATACAAGTCTTACAATCAGGAGCCTTGAATAATGCTTTGTCTTTGGCAAAGTTAGCTAACCAAACAAAAGCCAATTTTCATTCTAAGACTTGTGCTGATGAGTGGTGAACATATTTCTTCGGTGTACAATTCACATCAGCAGGAACAGATGTCTCTCACCTACGTTGGTAGAGTTTACTAATAATGCTGTAAAATATCAACAAGTATATTTTGCTGTAAGGATTGTTACAGTTGTTGCTGTTTTCTTTTTAAAGTATTGGTGGACACTATCTAGAAAAAGAAATATACACAATTAAAAAGCAATAGAATAAGGATTTATACACTCTAATTTTAATATATGAGCCAAATATTGCAAATTTTGATGCAGATATAATTTAATTAATTAAAAAGGAAAAAAGTTGAACCGTAAGCATATTTATATATCACACACAATGTTGTCCCATTATCTTCAGTTACTGTTTTTTTTAAGACTAGTGCTTTAATTTGGGAATCATTGGGTTTAGCAAAATATATTTTAACTGGTATACAGAAATAGCACATTAATGTATACATGTAATTTTCTTCGGCATCTGATGATACAGGGTTTTTTTTTTTTTTTTTTTTTCATTTAGGAAACTATTTTATATAGAAGGTTTACTTCTGTACAGAAATCATTATACACACAGTACTAAAATTTATAAATCTCAGACATATTTGTACATCTACATTCATACAGCACTATGTAATTTTTCGTCAATGTTGGACCTTCATGGACATGAAATAAAAGGTGTCAAAAGAAGATTTTTTTCCTCTTGACACTTCTATTACTTTAATACCTTCACTCTTCAGCAATGTTTATTGTTTTAAAAAGTGATGATTAGAATTTTAAAACCTAAACATGAAAGTGAATTTATACATATTTTTTGTTCTTGAGAATTGACAATAAAAATAATAAACACTATTTATTCTATTGTTTATTGGAATAGTTGGCAAAACATATCCCAATAAGGATTTCATTATATTTTGTTTAAATATTTTAATAAATGTTTATAAATAAAACAGAAATTGTGTTTTCATATTTATTTCTTTATAAATTGGTAAATGATAAATATTGCATTAATTTTTAGAATGTTGTAAATAAATAAATCTAATAGTGTTTAATATTTCTATTGCAAATTCTCAAGAAAAACCTGTATAAATTCACTTTCATCTTATGTTTAGGTTTTATTACAATTCTAATCTTTGTTTTTCTTAAAAGCAATAAACATCGCCAAGGAGTGAAGGTAGTTAAAATAATAGCAATGTCAATGGAAAAAAAAAAAAAAAAAAAATCCTTTTTACACTGATTTTTTGAAGGCCCAAGATAGCCAATCTTTGTTTCACTTTTAATAGACAAGCCAATCTCATGCTTCATTTACCTCTTGAAAAGTTTTGATATTATGCGATATAAATCATTGGCGTTTTTTTTTTTTTTTAAATAATCTGAAGAATTCTGTTGTATATAAAATGAAAATAAGTAGCAATTTGTGAAACTTGGATTATTTTATTATCTTTTTGTATTATTTGTCTTTGTTTAAATAATTTTATCTCACTTCTTCTCAAAGCTTTCATGTTCACATTTGTAGAAACAGGAAGAGAAAAAGAAAAGCCTATTTGGTCATGCGAACTTTTGTGTGTGAGTTTAAGTTAGAAAAAATTGTTTAAAATAATATATATATATATATATATATATATATATATATATATATATATATATATATTAATGAATTATTTTCTCACCTGATTGAATCCACTGACAGGTAAGATATATTTGTAAAATATTCCAAATTTGGAATATTAATGACTGTTAAAAAAGATAGACATTGTATTTTAACTTTTATTCATTCACAGTTTAGGCACTTCAACATGTTATAATGGTTAACAAGCTTGTCTCATTAGATCAGTTACAACACACTAGGGAGTTGTATACTCACTAAATGTGCCACATTTTTCTTTTTTTTGACTAATGTTCACACAATATAGGCCCAACAGCCACTCAAGGTAGAGGGTTACTGAATGAGCATACTAAGTGAGTTTATGTAACAATTAAGCCTACACTTGAAAAGGTTAAGATTATTGTGATCAGGGAGCCTGGTCCATATCTAAGCTTTGTTTAGTAAAAGACTAATTTCAGTTTAAACCTCACAAACAATTGGGGAATTATTACAACTTTGGAGAAAGCATTGACTATCTCTAACTACATCTTATTAACCTTTCATAGAAATAACTTTGTTTTTCTTTTCAGATGAAGCTTTTAAGAATGACGAGGCTTAGATTAGTCCAGAAATTAAGTGAGACTGTTTAACTTAATGCTACTTTCCTCTCCATTATTAAGCTTATAGTTTACAAATTAAATAAGGCTCAAACTAGACAATTTGCTAAGCATGACCAGGCTTAACTAAAATTATGTAATTAAAAATAGAATAGAGTATAGCAGTTAAATCTCAAATCATGATTTTAGATTTTTTTTTATGAATGGGGTTGTATTAACTTTTGTAAATTAGAAAGCTCTTTTTTTGGAAAAAGTTGAATGGGTTATCACCAGATTTGGATTGAAAAAGGGTTAAACTGCAAGAAATTTGATGTAGATTTAAAAAAAAAAAAAAACTAAATATAGTTTCCTTTTAGTTGATGTCAAAAAAATTTGATGTTTGTGAGATGAAGCATTGATGATTAGAGTTAGGATTTAATTTAGATAATTATATATTTTTTTTAATTTATTGGTGTACATTGTGATGGCATTGATTTTGTTATCCAAGTGTTATATTGACCACCTGTTTTATATTTTAATCTACTAGTGTCTAATATGGTTCAATATTTATTTTTTTTTTTTACCACCCCAGAAGCAGCACATGCATTTATGAGGGTTTGGAAATTTGTTTTTTTAAATAATACCAATATCCTTTTAACGTTGACACTGTTATAAATCAAACAATAATTTTAGTAACTGGGGTTAAACATTGTATCCTATCAACTGTTACTATCAAAATAGTCTGATCAGGAAAAAGGAAGCAAATAGTAGACCTAATTTTTTTTTTTAAATTGTTGTACTTTATGTGAAAGAAATTTAGGCAACATAGCGTTTGGCCAAATTCAAGGGTTAAACAATAACAGCAAAAAAATCTTGGAAAGGCTATTTAATTTTGGTTTCAGTTAAAAATAAAAATTATCAGTTTTGCACCCACTGATCAATTTTAACAAAAAATGAATTTATTTAAGAATGGTGCAAAGTAATAAATAATAAAATGAAAAAAAAAAAAAAGTCTTCATGTAAGAAATGTATTTGTAAACCCGACATACTTGTTTATATAGTATTGTTGTTTCTGTTTGTTCTATGAATTCAGTGAGGAGGGTACTTTATTTTGTATATCTCATCTTTCATATTTCTACAAAGATTTGAATTCTTGTGGAAAAGTTTTCAACTTTCATCACGTAATCATTTTTAGAATATAATATGTAAAAGAAAAAGTTTGGAAACATTGGTGGGGAAAAAGAAAAAAAAAAAAAAAAATTATATACACACATGTATATTTTTCATACCTTGAAAGAAATTTCTAAAATGCCTTTTAAATTCTTGGAAATTCCTTAAATTCTTTTACAGTAACACGAATGACAAAACTTAATATCAATCTTGAAGATAAATGGACAACAAACAGCAAGAATTTTTTAAAACTATCATTGTGTATGAAATTTTAGTTGCCTTTGGATAATATATGTGATATACTTTAAGACTGCAGCTCTTAGTTTAAATATATATTCCCTGCAACTTACACTTGTGCCAAATATCTAAAATAGGGAGGTGATTTAAGTTTTACTGTGGGAGTTGGTTGTGGATGAGGAACTGCAATGTATAAGCAAATTCAAGTTTAACAGTTACTTGAAACAGATTGTGTTTAATCTCTTGTTAAAACTCATTCTCCATCTGTCCCATAATAGTTATTACATTTAGTGTATGAAATATAGAAATGTAACAAGTAATTGTTTTTAAGTCATGGAAAACTTAGTAAACTACTAAGTGATTTCAGAATTTCTGTTCAAATTAATATATAGACTATTTGTATTAGTTGAGGAATTTATTTGATATTGTCAGTTGTCTACAGAACCAAATTAAATTTCCTATTGTTTTTATCTGATCAATCTCATTGTTCATAGAAACATAAAATAAAAAAGATAAGCAATGCTAATAATATTTTTTTAAAAGTACCATATTAAATTTAAAAAAAAAAAAAAATGAACTAATTGACAAGGGTCGCGATTTCTTAAACGATGGCTAGTTATGAAGCAAAACATTGGTTGTTCCTTTTCTCCACTGCCACTAACAATTAAAAAGAACAAAAGCAGCAGATAATGCTACTCCAAAAGGTTGCAAATCTGTAAAGGGTAGAATTCTTATCTTCATCACCTGTATACCCTGTTTCTTATTAGACTTCTTATTTATTTCAACTACAATGATTCAAAAAAAAAAAAAAAAAAAAAAAATGTTAATTGTCAGCTTAAATTTTAAAAAGTGGTTAAAATAAAATAAAAAAAAAGTACAAAGTTAAAAATGAAAAACATTGATACCTATTTTTATCAGGATTGTTAAATCATGTGATCATTCAAAAAAATAAAAATAAAAAACTCAGAGATTACTATTTTTCATTTTAATTCAATTTTAAAGTGTGAGAATATTTTTTTTTTTAGATAAAACAAAAAAAAAAAAAAAAAATTATAAGGAGAGGGAGAAGATACTAACATCTTTGGAGTATTGATATCCATAGGTTTTTAGATCTATCTCTATGGATGTCCAGTTACTTCTTGTTTGCTCATATTCTGCATGGTACCAGATATGTAAAATTTAATTCATTATTATTATTTTAACTGTTGTAGCTTTATCATGTGCATCACATCTTATATGGAATATTTCAAGAGGCAATACAATCATTGATATAATAGAAATGCTTTAAAATAATCATGTTGTACCTAATGTCAGTGTGCCTCTTTCAGAGGTGGAGGATTATTTGCATCATCTAAAAAGTTTATGGGTGGTTGTTAGAGAGACAGATATCAAAAACGGAATTATTTCAGCTAAGTTCTGGTGTTCATTTCTAGCAGTTGAGGAAAGTTTGGTACTTTTCAGCTAGGGGAATGGGTAAGATGACTTTCAATGGCTTTTATAACTTTTTAAAAATTTCTATTTTATGCATTTAAAAGCTCCAGCATAGTTTAGGTTTGTCTCTTCTGCTAAATTTCTTGCTTTTTTTTCTCCCCCTCCCGGATACTAAAGTGTGAAAATTTCATAATTGTTTTTTATGGTTTCTCAGATGGAGAGTTATCATTTACATGTGGACTGTAGTCCTCATTATTGGTGCTAGTCAGTCCAGATAATCTTCTGGGATTACTGCTCGGGGCAACAGCATAATTGATCAAAACATTGCTTCCTAACATTTGGCAGCATAATAATTTTGAGTTTAATCCCTCAGCCAAGCAGTATAGACTTTGATGCAATCTCCCTAGATATGGTTGACAGAACATAAACACTCTACACCTGTTGATTAAATAGTTAGGTTCAAAATTCCTTGAAGGTTACCTGGTTCAATAAGTGCCTGATGAAGGCTGTAGGGCAAAATATTGTGATGATAACAACAAAGATGAGGACAATAGTACAAATGTAAATAATGTAGACTCAGGAATGTTCATTAATATATGTAGCAGCTCATTAATCAGCTAGAACTTAAATCAAATGGACTTGTAAATGAAAAGACCAAAGTTTTTTGCAGAAGGATTTGAACAGTTAAATTTGTTATGTAGAATTTATAGAAATGACTTAATGAAGAATCAAAAAAGTTAAAAAAAAAAAAAAAAAAAAAATACAAAGACACTTCGCCATTTTATGCTGATTACACATTAGTAACAAGAGAAGGCCAAAATTTTTCGTAAATGGTATTTAGTGTGTGGAGGGAACTTATATTCTTGCTTTTAGAATTTACATTCAAGTAAGCATTAAAAGAAAAAAAAAAGGACTCTTTGACCGAAAAAAACTAGTATGTAGTAATAATCATAATAATGAGAATAATTACAGTACCAAGAAACACGTTTAGAGTATTACCTGTGTCTTATAATAGTGTATTAAATGTATATCCAAATTTAATGATTAGGTGACTGAGATAGTAATATTTAAAAAATTTAGCTAAAATCTCTGAAGTGGAGAGAGAGAAAAAAAAATATTTCAGATGAAGATAATTAGATTGTAAGTCAACCATTTCAAATGTATCACAGGAGGTTGGGGTTATCTTTATATTTCTGCTAATGAAGACCTGATGTCATCTTTGAGAATAATGTTTGTTGCATGGCTAGCAAAAAAAAAAAAAAAAAAAAAAAAAAAAAAAAAAGTTTAAAGTCTACTTAAAACCCCAACCTTTACCCATTTGCTGCTACTTTCACATTATGTTACCATCTTTGCTCATGCCTATCAGATGGTGTGTGTATATAAGAAGTAAAAAAAAAAAAGTTTAACTTTTGAAGATATGTCTAGTCAACAACTCTTACCCTATATATTTTTTTTTCTTTCTTTCTCTGTCTCTCAAATGCATTCAGCACAATTACACTGTTCTCTCCTATGTCTGCTCATTTTTTTTTTTTAATATTATTTTTTTTTTCTTTTTGGCACAATTGCTTTGTACCCGGTGAACTTTTGTTGGTGTTTTCTATCCAAAGGGAGAAGAGAAGAAAAAATAAATTTTGGAAGGAAATTATTGTTATTTTCTCAGCTGCCTATTATAACTGATTCCTGCTGTCAGTTACACTTAGCTGTGAGCTTATGCTTCAGAAAAATAAATTATTAGTTTAAAAAAAAAAAAAAAAAATTAATGTTTAGTCATAGTTCTTTGTACATGTGGGTTTCTTTTATCTAATACTGGCAATTTCTGATTGAGAAATTTCTAATTGGGACATAGCAGTGATGTCCTGGGACCAAACAAGTGTCATCCAAGTAGAACAATAAAGAATCTTAATTTTTGATCTCAGATGACAATAGGTCTAAAATAACTGGAGGGAACACGTATACTTTCTCTCTCATCAGGAATGAGTCAGGTGCATTGATGTGGTTATGTTGAGCTTAAAAAAAAAAAAAAAAAAAAAAAAAATAATAATAATAATAATGTGAGAGGCAGAGAACTGGGAGAAAATAAAACATTAATCAACAGCAAATATTTTGTATATAAGAACAAGTACTCTTATACAGTAATTGTTTTAGGCACTTTGACATGGTGCAGTGGTTAGCAAGCAGGAGTTCGATCCTCAATGGTTACTCCATATTGTGGCCTTCTGCCGCCACATCTAAGCTAGACTTAGTAAATTATTGTACAGTAATTGCTTCTGGTTTGAGAAAACATTCACTATATCATTGTGTCCAAGAGTACTTATTCTCACACCCACCCCTGCCATTTCTCTGTATTCACAGTGCTGAGAAGGTAACCCAGTGTGTGGTTTTTTTTTTTTTGAATTTGGCCCCTACAGTACCAATATAAGCTGGGTTATCTCCCCCTACACCCTGTTTCTATAAAATGGGGAAATTACAATGCCATGTGATTTTCTTCCTGGTAAAATAGAAAAAATACAAAGCCATTTGCCTTGTTTCACTTCCTATTTTCTTTCCTCTTCAGTGTTATATACATGTGTGAATGTATGTATAAAATTATATGCATAGGTGGACTGATGAAATATTGCCTTCTGAAAGTTTGCATAAACCCACTCTCCTGTATTTGCCCAAATTTCTTTTGAAAATAGGTACCCTGTCAATTGATTGAGCCACTGGAAGAAGAAAAAGTTCTGTACCTCACCCCCCACCTTCTCTACATTTTTTAACTTAGCAAATAAATAGAACAATTATTGCAACAGTATATAAAGTGCTCTCACTCTGAGAATTAAATCTCGACCACCAAGGCACCAGTTTCATTCACCTTTTCTACCAGCCTTTTCCTAAAATAGTACTACCAATTCTACATCCTCAATTTGCTATTATACTCTCATTTAATCTTTTTTTTCTTTATTTTCCTGACAGCAGCAAAAAACTTTCTTTTCAAATAATTTTTTTTAAAATCTAATCCTACACATAATCCATCAATTAAAAGACTAATAAAAATAAATAAAAATATAAAAAAAGCAAAAAAAAAAAAAAAAAAAAAAAAAAAAAAAAAAAAAAAAGAAAACAGTGGATGTTTGTGAGCCTTTATGCCCCATCCCTATTTTGTTGGTTGGCACACACACAGTTTATAACTTCCCTTCCTTTGATCATTTTCTTTCCCAAACTCCTGTCAAAAAGGGCCACAATGAGTGGCTAGTGCTTATCTGTCATGTGATTTCTGTAGACAAGATTGTTGTAAATAGCAGATTTTTAAAAACAAGGTGACAGATTGAAAAAAAAAAAAAAAAAAAAAAAAAAAGATTTTTTTTTTTTTTAAAACAAAATTAAAGATGGAAAATATTTTAAATGAAAGGAAAACAAAAATAAAACAAACTTTGTACAGCATGTCTTGATGATAAAATTTTAGATGTTACTGTTTTTTTCTTTTTGTTTATTATTTTTTTTTTTTTTTTTTTTCAGAACCTGTATATTTTTTTACTTGTCCTCAAAATGGTTTGGTATTTGCGTTTGTGAGAAAAACAATGTTTTTAAAAAGATAAAACTCATGAAGTTGTTTAAAACACACACAAAAAAATAAATAAAAAAAAAAAATAAAAGAAAAAAATTGTTCCTGTTCCTCTCCTCACACATTTGCAGATGTGTGATACAAATGTATAAATATGATATTTTATATATATTATATCATAAATTGTGTGACCAGTGTGTGTGTGTGTATATATATGTATGTATGTATGTGAGGGAGTTTGGGTGCAGAAGAAAGAATGCATACTCTTTGGAACTGTTATTCTAAGCCAATGAACAGTTGCTAAAACAAAGCAAAAAAAAAAAAAAAAAAAAAAGCACCAAGGCTTGAGAATATGGCTTCACTATTTTTAACATTCTCGCTTCATTGCTAGAATGGTGATAATTTTTTTTCTTTTTTAGCTCTTTAAAATCAAGACGTTTGTAATTTTTTTTTTCTTTAAAAAAAAAAAATCTAAAAAAAAAAATCATGAAATATTAAAATTGATGAAGAAAAAAAAAATTAGATCAATTTTAATGAATTTCTGCTGCATATTTTTTCTCTTTGAAGTGTGGATCATGATTTAAAAAAAAAAAAAAAAATTTTTTTTTTTTTTTAAATGAGAATTAGAATAAAATAACTTTCCAGGCAGCCATATTCTTTTATCTATGTATTTCCTGTTACATGAAATCAGAACGCTCTGAAATTAAGGGTCAAGGGAGATCATTTTTTAAATAGGATATATGGTGGCTTCCCCTGTTCTGAAAAAAAAAAAAAAAAAAACCTAGTATGACGTCGGATGGTTGAAATGTGCTAATATGATTTTTCTTTGTTTTCATTCCATCTCTACCCATTTTAAAATAAGAAAAGAAATAGTTATCTGGGCTGGTGCATAATGTTTTATACTGAGGAACTGTCTAATTTAGTGTCCTCCTGCTTAATACAAAATATAATAATCCTTTGGTGAATAGGACAGGAAAAACAATTGAATATTTTCTCTAAATACTTTTCAAATATTCCATTAGGCTTTACTTGTTATGAAGAGTCAGGGGAAAAAAAGAATTCTAATCAAATTAAAATTAATTCTGTAATCAGTACAGGGATTAAAACTACCTCTTTCTCTATTTAACTTAACACCTTTGAATCTCCATAAAGATCATCTGATTGGGTTTGATATGGTTGATCAGAAACCCTCTACCAGCATTTAAGACAAGATATAGTCATTAAGATCATTTATGGCCATTAAGAATTACAAATATTGTATGTTATACCCACCCAACATTACAAAAAAAATAAAGAAAGAAAGCCTTATATTATTAGCCCAAAATGGAGGAAAATAGAAGTCACATTTTTGTAACACTTATGCTGACTGGATTTTTTCCCACTCTCTCTTATTTCTCTGTATCCCTATCATACCACCCCTTTATTAAATTGTCCTTTGTTAACTGCTTTTTTTGTCTCATGTAAGCCAAATTCTCAAACTGTTTCTGCCTGTTCTCTTATGGTGAGAATATCGTCTTTGTAGTGCCTTGAGACTGTTTGGCAGCATTAGCAGCAGAGACGAAAGATGGACTGTAAATAAAACAACTCCAGCTGAAGACTTCATACATTCACTACAAATAAATATTGCACATATCTATGTTGGTATTAGATTTCAGTCGGCACTCTGTATGGACCACCATTATTTAAATTACAGTTCATAATACCACACATCTTGCCTTGTTAATAATAATAATAATAATAATAATAATAATAATAATAAATAATAACAATAATAAACGTCTCTAATCACAAATGAAGACACAAAGCCACATGTTTATATTTATAGACCCATGTATATACATATATTTATTCATTCAGGAACTGGTATCATGGCTCATCTGGTAAAGACATTGAACCTTAAAAAAAAAAAAAAAAAAAAAAAAAAAAAAAAAAAAAAGGTCAGCTTAAGTGTTAAACTCCAAAAAGGCATACGTACATTTTCTGGCAAAGTTTAACCTTCTGACCTGAAAATGAAAAAAGAAAAAAAAAAAAAAAGTATGGTTTCGCTCTTGAAATCGCTATTAATGTATACTCTTATAACGTTTATTGTTTTAACTCTTTGGAGATGGCGCCTCATTTGGAGTTTCAGTACCAAGAAGATGGAGCTGTTTTCACAAGCCCTCACTTGGAACACAAAAAAAAAAAAAAATCATAGAACATAGCAAACTATCATAGAAAATGCCATTGAAAGACCCAGATGTGTGAGAAATGCGAGAAGCAATTTGATTGGCTGGTACAAAAACCAGCCAGCTAATCTCAAGGCTTGTATTATTGGTCCAATGGATCAGCCCAGTCATTTTGTGAGTGTTAAAAAGTTGTTTAAAATTCTAATAACAAAAATGTTATTATTTAGATTGTTTATTTACAGGATTATAACTGCAATTATCATAAAAAATAAATATGAAAGCAAATTTTTTTCTCCATAAAATAGTAAATAATATTGAATTGTAGTTGGTTCACATATTTTTATAATCTTGTAAAAAAAACAATCTAACAACTAAATAGTCTAACATTTTCGTCACTATTAAAATTCTAAACATCTTTTTAAAACAAACACTGTTGAGGGAGTATACAGTAATAGTGTTGTCAAGAGAAAAAAAGAAAAAAAAAAGATTACTTTTGATACCTTTTTTTGCAGGTTTGAAGTTAAACTTTGCCCATTTTCCTATATAACAAATAAAAGTTATATGTTCAACTTATTTGCCTCAACTCAGGAGAATTGAGAGCAAAATTTTATTTTACTATTAAACCTCCTGATGAGTGGAATCTTATCTGCCAAACTCAGAGTTGAAGCAGGTTAGTTGAACAGAATTTTATCGGTTACTATTAATACTCTATTTCTTGATATTGAGCACTCTAATTACAAAAGACTGCTCGCCTTAAAAGTGTTATCTTCCAGAACTATCCTGGTTGAGCTTTTATTTTGTTTTTTTTTTCTTGGTGAAACACAATCTTTGTTTTATATCTAGCTTGGTCAGTTCTTTACATTTATAGCAAGTGCATTTTTTGTTTCAGACTTGTAAAATTCCACAAAAGCCAAGAGACAATAACTATCTCTCAATTCTCTGCAACACTCACACACACACACACACAGAAATTAGTGATTGAACCAAAATCCTGTTTTTTTTTTTTTTTTGAATTTGTACTGTTTGTTTTGTTTGAGAAACTCCAATGAAGTGAAATATATGTATATTTTAATATCTTTAAAAAGGGAAGCAAAAATCATATTTCTGTCTAAATAAATATCAATTTCACTACTACTTGTAGTATAAAAAGTGCTAATCGTTTTGTTCTTTTCTGTTATTAGTATTGGTAACAAGCCATTTGCAGCCTACTAACTGAAAATTAGTACTTTCAGTTCTTACCAATTAGAAGTTTCACCCAGATATATTTGGTTTCTTTATACTTTTCTGAAGTGAGTGCCCATGTGATTATTTTTTTTTCTTTTTAATTTACATTTTGGTTTGTTCATTTATATAATCTATGCTTAATATTGCAGTTGATAAAACACATGTAAAAAGAAGAACCAACATGTGTTCCAGTGAAAAAATAAAAAAGAAAGGAATACAATGCTCATTTGAATCTTATTTTAACAATACTGTGTAAAATCCTTTTTTTGTGGCTACTTAATATGAAAGTGTAATATGTTTTGTTATTTTTCTTCTTTTTTTTTTTTAAACCCCTCTTTGTTGAAGAAAAGGGGGCATGTTCATTTGAATCTTGCCAGTTCTCTTCCAATAGGGTAACTTTGAAGTGTGATTTTTTTTCACAAACTTAAAAAAAAAAAAAAAAATTAAAAAAAAAAAAAATGACCAAATCAATAAAAAAAAAATAAGCTCATCTTTGGTTTGTCTTATTAAGTTGGCTTGTAAAACTACCAACAAATGATCAGTTTCAAAACTTTCTCCATGTTTGAAAGTGTTATTTTGACATTAATGCTGACAGTGTCACACGGATGGGGGGAATGTGTCACATACAGGAAGCAAAAAAATAAAAATAAAAAAAAAAATAAAAAGTATTTTCTAAAGTTTATATTAATAATAAGAAGAATTAATTCAGCAAACTTATTTTTTGGGGTACAGTTTTAAGAAAATCTTACTAAACAGATTTTAACTTTAGATAATTTTATAAAATTGTTTTCAGCTCCATTTGATTAATATGTAGTAATGTGAAATATCAGATGACGACAATGCTTATTATAAATATTGTAGGTTTTCTAACTTACGACAGAAACAGGATTAAGAACATTAATAGAAACATTTAAAATATGGAGAATGTGTCACACAAGAAAAAACAAGCATTTTCTAGTCACCAACAAAACTGAATTCACCGATGCAAAAAAATGAAAAATAGTTTGAGATTTAAAACATGTTTGTAATAATTTTTCACTGAATTTACAAGAGAATGCTTTGTCACTATTATTAATTTTGTACTATTTTTATTCTTGCATCTTATTATTGTTAAGACTATGACTAGGTGTTAAGAAACAAGTTTAGTAGATGAAGCTATTTGTCAATGTTACTAATTTACGACTTTTTTTCTTTCTTCCATATTTTCATTACTATCTGGATACTTGTTCTAGAAAAGTCAAGTTCTTATAGAATTTCTTATCTCTCTAAAATTTCTGTATAAACAACATTTTCAACAAGACAGCATAATGACAAAAAGAAATTTAGAAAATAGATAAGTCCACTTGAATTTCTTGGTCTGGACATAATTATCTAGAGTTGACCAGGAGAAAAAAAGACATTTGAATAATGCTTATATTAATAATTAATTCATCCCATTTAATATTTATTTATTTTACTTGTTTAAATAATTTGGTAACTAAATAGATTACTTTGACTTTTATTTTTACATAATTTTATAATTTTTTTTTTGCTCCATTTAACTAATCCGTAGCAATGTCAAATAGCAAACTACAACAATGTTTATTATGGATGTTGTAGGTTTTATAATGTATGACTGGATTTTGACAAGGCAGATATAAATTCTTTCTAGACTGAAACGATTTAAAAAAAAAAAAAAGATTATTGATAGAAACATTGCTATGTATAAAGGTAAAAGACAATAGGAAAACTATTAATAGCCGACGCGTTTTGTACAATGTGAAATTTTTTCAAGGCAAAAATGAAATGAATTTATTGAAAACAATGTAACTATTAACAAGAAGCAAAATGTCCTTAGAAACTAGAAGAATTTAGAAAACACTATGGTATTCATATTGTATTTTTTCTACAGGTTAACTGAGAAATTTTTTAAACATTGCTATGCAAATTAAATATTACCTTTTATGTAGATGCCATTTGATAGTGTAATAAATATATATTATATATAAATATAAAAGGCTGGTAAGCACTAATTGCATATTAATATGACCAGATTTATTCTACTGATGTTAGGTCAAGACATGAAATTTAATCTTATGGGAATCTCTAAAAGAAGACTATCACTAGGTTTTAAGTATTAAGTTGTTGGAATTTTTGAGATGAAGTCTTGTTTTTATTAATTTTGGAATAGTTTTTTTTAATCCTATCTTTCTTACAGGTGTTTTTTTTTTTTCATTTTATGACCATTAGGCTTACAGCAGGGCTTTAGATACCCTATGTTGCTTTATTTTTATTACACCCCATCAAAAAAAAAAAAAAAGAAAAGAAATCCATAATGTGTTACCAATAGATTGCGTGAGAAGTTGTAGTCAAAACAATTAATCATTAACTTCAGAAGAAATTGCCATTATTTGTAGTTAAGACTGTCATCCACAGATTAATAGCAATAAAAAGATATTTTGGGGATTAATCAGATTCCCTTCATCCTCTCCCTCACATTTGTTTCACCCACTAATACCTATCATCCCCCCAAAATGGGAATTAATTGGTTATAGTTATAAACATAATACCCTATTTTTTTTAGTCTATAATGAATACTGGACTTTGAGGAGGTTAAAACTTGAGATTGCATTTAATAAAATTGCTTGATAAGAATTTACTATCTATAAATTTCAGATTTTAACAATATTACAGCTGTGGATTACAACTTGAGCAGAAAAAAAAAAGAAGATAATTTCAGATTTGTATTTAATATAAAAAAATAAGACAGATTGAACGGCAACGTCACAGTTAATTTTTTGATCTCAATGAATATCAGCGAAAAAATAAAAAGTAATCTTTGCTAGGCTTAGTCTGAGTTTTATGTCTTACAAACATTTTACAATTGATATCTAAAAAGTTTAAACAGTTTTCATAATCTTGTTAGGAAATTAAAACTGTGTTGCCATGTTTTCAGAAAAGCGTTCTGATGAGTACAGAAGGAAATTTACCCACCACCAAAAAAAAAAAAAAAAAAAAAAAAAAAAATATTTTTGTTGAAATTGACAATAATTGGTCATTAACATTTTTCAAATATATCCCTTTAGGACAAAGGTGATCATGGCTCTCCCCAGTAACATTCGGGAATTGCCTAGATTTCTTGGGAAATATAGCAGAATGGGAACCAGGATTTTAAAATTTGAATTCTCTTTTTCCTTGACTGGCTGCCACCCAAGAATAGAGAGTCCAATCTGATTTGTTATTTAACCCATAGTTGGAGGGGAAAAATAGATTCATGCCTTTTCCAATGGGGTCTGTAAGGAAGTGAGCATGACAATCTTGGTTGGAATTTGAACTGGATTGATCCCCCTTCCATACCGATAACGGCCATTAACTGAATTGATCCATCAATAACAAAAAGGAGGAGTTGAATTGTCCAGAAAAGATTTGAAATGTTAATAACTATAGTTAAAGACAATTTATTCACTGTTTACATTGTTCAGACTTGTTCTCATCTGTATTGTCATATTCACAATATTTTGGCCATTATATCTTCTTCAGGTGATATACGTTTGAATTTCTAATTGAATCCTTTATTTTGTCCACTGGGTTAGAGTGTTCTAGTTCCACATACCATGCCTTTTCTGGATATCTCAGACTTCCTTTTAGTAACTTAACTCTCCAAGTTTTTGTTCACCTTTGCTGTGGCCAGGTATTGAACTCACAACTCTTTGGGTCAAGTTAATGGATTACTTCAACCAATGTTTTTATTCACTGGGCCATATGTTCGAAATTCCAATGTATATCACCTAAAGAATGCCAAAACATTGTGAATATGACAATAAAGATGAGGATAATAGTCCGAAGAATGTAATTACTTACAATACCTCATATCTCAGATGTAACAAATTCCTCTTAAATTATAAAACTATTTTTGCAACTTCCCAACAAAAAATGCAGCTCATGTTTACAAGATGATTAGTTCAACAAAAAGCATCACTGGATTTGTAAATTTTTATTCATGCAATAAACATCCCTTAAAGAAAGATTTCAATTAAAGATATTATAATAATTCTGATTGGTTCTTCTTTGGTTAGTGCCTTAGTTTGCACGACCGTTACGCCCTGCCAATACCTCATAAATAATGGACTATTTCATTTTGATTGAGAAGACAAAAAAAAAAAAAAAAAAATCAAACACTCTACTTGGTTTCAGTGAAATGGAAACGTTATCAATTTCAAATCTTTTCATTTATCTCCACTTTTTAAAATAACGAAGAGCATTCAAATTTATAAGTGTTATTGCAGTATTTTGCTAAAGTTGTTAAGCTCAAATATTTAACGATGCAAAAGGACAATTTCTACGGATATTGTTTGTCGTAGAACTCAGAAATCAGAAATTTAAAAATAGGAAAACTGAAATTTTCACATGTTAAAACTAGTTGAATTTGCCAATCATTAAAAGTAATATTGATCAAAATATTGCAGAAGGGAAAAATAACTTTATCTCTTTTGCCAAGTATCTTAACTTCTTCATCCATACCACAAAAAAAAAGACTACATACTTTGCTAAAGCCCGTAATAAGTTTGTCTAAAACGGAAATCCATTGCAAGTATAAGGGAGATAACTAATACAGCAAAAATTACAAAGGGGGAAGTACTTGGCATTATTACACAGGATGCGGCAGAAATACCTCCCACATTTTAAACTGTTACCTGTTTGGTTCTAGTGAACTTAAACAATTGGCAATGGTGTCTTTATCTTATCAATATATAAAAGGTATTTATGTATACCCTGTATAAGACTAGTTTATCCTGCCATCAACTGCAAGAAGACAGAAAGTATGGTGATCAGAAAGAGAACAAGCCCAAGATGCGAACAAGGAATTATTGGAGATTTTAACATCAAGCAAGTACAGAAATTTAAATATCTGAGAAGTGTTTTTAACAGAGGATGCAAAATTCGGCACTGAAATCTGAACGGATTTTATATTGTGATTAGATAAAGATACATTCACAACTTAAAAAAAAAGTACAAAAAAAGAAGGAAGATTCCGTTAGAAAGAAAAAGTTGAATTGCAATGTGATATCAATCCTCTTACAATCTCCTCACAGATGGAGCAATCAGAAATGTGGCTCTACAGAAGGATACTGAGATTTCCGTAGACAGTGCGAGTAAGCAACGAGGAAGCCTTAAAAGAAAATGGCAACAAAAAGAACACGTATTCAGAATCAGGAAATGACACCTGAAATTTCTTGGACACAGGAGGAAAGAAGGCTTGGAAAAGATAACACTCACAGGGCAAGGCAGCAAACTGATGAGTTTATGTGAATGGATAGTGGAACAGAAGCGGTGGTAAGGGCTACAAGAGAGGAAGTTGTGGAGAACCATAATCGTCCTGAAGGGGCACTGCACATACAAGCTTATCCATCCAGCTTTTAATTGCTTTTATAAATAATATTTATGAAGGACAGTATTGTCTTAAGAAAATGAAATTTCGATAAATAATGACTTTCCAAGAACGGTTTAAAATTTTAATTATAATAATTTATTATAATTTATATAAAATTCTGCATTAGTTTAATCTCGTTAGGTGATATTGTTATTAAATGAAAACTATGTTTACTAATCAAAAATTTAAAAGCTCAATACAAATCATTTTGAACAAATAATTTTTACGTAATTTCTAATTTTTTTCTGTATATAAAATATTAAGCAATGGGCTCATTTTAAAATAGGTACCTCCAAGAGATCGCTAAAAAAAAGCATAGTATGATGAAAAATACGCCAAACTTGACGAAAACAACATTTTATCGTCTAAATGTTTGTTATTATTAAGAGGAAAGATCAAAGTATTTTGGGGTATTTTTTTACATTTTTTAATCGTTCCTAGCACGTCCGAAATTTTAGTTAAAAATGTTTTTTGTTTTTTTTTTGAGACAGCAAAATTGACAGATTTCAACCATTTTTTTCATTTTATTAAAAAAAAAAAAAATGAAAATCTCAATTTGAAATTCTTTTCAATGTCAATTATCGGTTTTTCAAAACTTATTTTAAGAAAATCAGAAATTATAATGTTTGTTTAAAATATTTTGAACCAAGCTTAACTTAGCTTCTGCACCGAAAACATGTAATTTGAAAATAAAACAAAGCAGGTCATAAACTTTCGCGTCACTTGACAGGTGATGAATGACATATTGACGGATTCCGTGAGGCTAATTTCTTCTACGGAAGAAGAAAAGTGAAATAATTTACATTTAAGTGAACAAATTATTTACCTCGTTATTTTTAAGGAAAACTTTCAGTGCTCTAATGTTTTTTGTACTTACTTAGCTTTCACCTTTACGTTTACGATGCTTTATGGAAAATATATTCTAAAGAAATTAAAATAAGACTTAAGTGTGACATTAAATTTCATATTTCGTAAGAAAGGTATCTAATTTATAGGTACCTTTCTTATGAACTTTTATCAGAAGTGTACATAAAATACTATAATTTTATGTACATTTATTACATTTTACTGTGTTATTTGTATTTCCATTCATTTTATTATTAATTTTGATATTTAATTTATGGAAAAATGTCATAACTGAGATTAATATAAAAATAAGATCATATAAATTTCATAAGATGATACTGATACTTGTAGGTACCCTTCTCAGTTGAAATTGAAAAATCAAATTAACTTCTCCACATGTGTTTCGCAAAAGTAAAGGCCTTAATAGCGGAGAACAATGCTTAACTGAAATAACGCCACTTAATTGTATTCTGGTTGGTCTTCCGTACTTTATAATTACAGCCCGATTATAAACCCAAAGTTACATTTTTTTAATTACTGCGGGTCTTCTGATTAGTCAAAATGATACAATTTACAACGCGCTAAAAAAGATCTATCTCATAAGGACAATTAGGAAACCCGATGAGGCTTTTAACTAATTTTATAATATTTTAACAACTTAAATGTAAAATCTATTATAATTAAAAAAAATAACAAATAATTGTATTAAAAATTCATTTTTTATCGAAATTTATTTTTGCTTTCAGAAAATATTGTCCATATTCATAAAAGCAAATAAAAGCATTCGAAATTAACTAATATCTTTGTTTTATTGAGTTTCGTATGTTACAATTCAGAGCTGATTTTCAGGTAGGGGGTCCAATTAAAAACGAAAAAGAAAAACATGATTTGCATTCCTCAAAGCCTTCTGCTTTTAAATATTGTAATCACTAAACCTGACGCGATCGAATTTCTAGCGTTTTCATAAAATTAGTTATGGGGGGGGGGTAATAGATATTTAAAAAAATATTTCTGCCATGACTTTAATGAAAAAAACATATTTATAATAATTTCGATCATCTGTGAATAGTTCCTGAAAGTTTCATTAACATCCGACAATTATTTATATTTTTGCAAGATTTTTCAAATTAATGTGTGTCATACAAAAACGTGCTAAAAATTGTCTACTAGTTCCGCTGATACAAAGAGAAACAAGGTTTTTTAATAAAAATTTAGAATGTTCTAAAAAGGAAAAATTAAAAAAAAAAACTTTGGTCTTTCCTCTTAATAACATAAGCATTTAGACAATAAAATTTTGTTTTCGGCAAGGTTGGCGTCTTTTCCATCCTGCTATGCTCTGTTTTTAGCGATCTCATGAAGGTACCTAAAAGTATTTTGCTTATTGGAGATATTAAACCTAACCTATTAGCTTGAAATTAAAACTAAAATAAAAGCTTCAAAAATGATTTTTCATTGTTTTAAAATTAATTTTAAACCTTAAGTGTCGCGTTTTCTATGATGGTATCTGCATTAAGGAATAAAATCGAACAATTGAAACAATATACTGTAATAAAAGTTATGCGACGTATAGAAGATTCGTATTAGGTATAATAACAACAACTAATAAAATTAGACACAGTAACAACTAATAAAATAAAACAGTGATAAAAATGTTGGTCGTCTTACCATAGATCTTAGCAAAATCTGCATGTGATTGTTTTTTTCTTTCCTTATTAAGTCAATAACATTCACCTTTTCTCTTCCATGAAAATCTTTACATTTTCTCTTTGGCCGATCCGAATTGCCAACACCACATCTCTTACAGCTACCGTTGTGTCAAAAGTGCATTTCCGCGATATTTTAAACTTAAAGTAAATAATATTTGTTTCATATCGGATTAATTATACTTTAAATTAGCTAATATTCCTCAAAGTTACAGAAAAGTTTATTTTATTTTTGGAAGATTTTTTTAATAAAGATAATTACATTGAGATGAAAGACGGCTAAAGAGGGGCACTAAACAGCTAAAAATTGATTGCGATCAATATAAATTCAGTTCGACATATACTACAACATTTTGCTTACAGGAAATAGTAAATTTAATCCTTTAGTTTTCAATTAAAGCTGAAATGAAAACTTCAAGAACACGTTTTCATTTAAAATCTTAGGTATCGCGAATTAATGGAGGTAGTGATTTTCTAAGCACAGCTTAGATGTGGCAAAAAGCCGAAAGTATGGGGCACCCAGTGAGGATCGAACTCAATACTCAGTCGTAATTGGTCGAGCAAGACAAGGTTTCTAACCATTATATCACGTCGAGGTGCCCGCGAATTAATGGAGGTATCTAACTTAACGATGTTTCTATCGCTAGTGAAACAAATCAAATATTAAAGAAGACTGAATGCATGCACATACATTATTACCCTTCTCTTCTGGTGGATAGATTCCAATACCGTCAACAGATGTTTGAAATAATATACAGTGTAACCCGGATATAAGAGAGTTGTCGGGACCGGAGAAGAAGTCTCTTATATCCGGGTTTGGTCTATTTTGTTTAGGTGAGTATGGGCTCTAATTTGGGACCAGAGAAAATCTCTCTTATATCCGGGTTACACTGTATATAGGATTTCCTGTACAGACAGGCATAACTCAAACAGAGAAATTAAACTCTCGTATCCATTCGCTTCTTAACTGATAAATATGTGAGAATTATTCCCTCCTGGTCTGTCAAATATCCCGCCAGGTGACGCTGAAGTATGAAAAAGGAAGAACGTGAGCACCATCTTACATTAAAACGTGGCAGATAAAGGACGCGTCTCGTCGCCTGTGGAGAAATTTATTTTCTAAGGCGACCGGCTGCTGAAATCCAAATCTAGCCGCATCGCGCACATTTTCGTATGACAGCCTATATAATGTTTTTCTTTCACAAGTACATTTTCTCTCTTGTAAAAATTTCACAACTTGTTCAAAAGATTTCAACCTAGTTCCATCCAAAGCTGGAGATAACACTCATCTACAGATGTGACAAAGAAAAAAAAACAAAAAAACGCATGAATAAATTCCGGGGTGGGGTTAGGCTTATAGTCAAGGTTAATATTTTGCCGATTTTTATCAACATGTATAATGAAGAAAACCAAAACAAAATATATAGAACTATTGCTTTACAACAGAATAAACAATGTTTCTTTTCATTTATATAGATGCTCCACCATAGTTGATTTGTTGCGGAAGATGAACGTTATTATAAGACTTGATATGCTTAACAACAGAACTGTTATGATTCATCGTGATGATATATCATCATTCTAGAAATAAAGATCTGAAACTTCATTGTAAATCGACCCTTCCACCACAAGCAAAAGTAGCTGTAGTAGTAAAAAGAACACCACATATGTATGTTCTTCGCTCAGTGAAGATCCAAAGTTGACGGTTTCAAAAGCTTCTCTTAATCACGAATTTCTCGGAACAATTATAAATAACTAAGCCCAAATTTTAAAGAAACAAAAAGAGACAATAACCTTGAGAACATTTAACACACTCAAAACCCATTATTGTAAATAACATTCACGAAAAGAAAAACACACGTTTTTTGTCATTCATTTAAACAGGTATTTCAAAGTCTCATTGTTGTACTTTTTCATTTTCAGTATAAAAAAAAAGAGAAATAGAATCCTCTATCAAGTAGTATATATATATATATATATATATATATAACACGGGGTAACTTACATCAACCCAGTTACAGAACACTGGAAAAAGTGGGTATCAAGACAGTTTACTAAAGATTCACTTTAGTTGTCATAGATTACAACAACAAAAAAGAAAATTACCAACAATGATAATGTTCGAACGTAAAAACAATACTAGAAACTGACAGAGTTCCCTGTTGCAGGAATAACCAGTATTTGGCAGACTCGAAGAGAGTCCAAGAAAAAAATTACAAAAAAAACATAAAACATTCAGTTTTGTGTCTCATTCTACACACGCATTAATTTCTACCCCACGCAATTTTCTGATTGCTAGAAACGTCATTGCCTTCAGTGTGATTGACCTGACTTTACAAAATGAACTATTTGTTTCGAAATGGACTTTTGATGCAATAATACCAAACCAGGTTAACGAATTTTAAATCCACTATTTAAATTATTAAGAATAGAGCTGAAATATTTTTTGGTTTCTTCTTAAAAATTAAACTTAATTATTGATTTGCTGAATGTGCCTGATCGAAACATTACCTCTCTCTCACAATTTTTGGCTGAGAACATTTTTTTTTTTATTTTTGAAACTTTATTTCCAAAAATGAAATTTCATTTTGGAAAGTGGATAGTAAAATAAAATAAAGGTAAAGTTCAAGTTTAGCGCCGTACAAAATATTTTTGAACAAAGTTTACGGATTTCAAGAAAAAATCCATTTATCTAAAAAAAAAAAAAAAAAAAAAAAAAAAAAAAAAATGTAGAATTTTTCTTGAAATCTACAAAAAAAACTTTCTTCAAAAATATTTTTTAAGACGCTAAACTTTGATTTTACCAAAAATAAAATAAAGAAACGAAACTTACTTGGATTAAAGATCAGTTTACCGTCGGTTTTATTATTTTATATTCGTCACGGAAATAAATGAAAACGACTTGTTCGCTCGTTTTGTATTCAATCCAAAATAAATCTGTTGTAGACTTGTAGAAATGAGCAGCATCCATTTGTTAATCAATTGGTTGATTAATTAAAATTAAATTCCATAAGTTTTCGTGATTAGGACATCGTTGCTCAGCCTTCCAAGAGAGGGAAGCCATATTGAATTGAATGAAAAGCTTGCGCATGTCAAGCAAACCAATATAAACAGCAGCAGCAGCAGCTAAAACAATGCCCAGTTGCCCGGGTTCAATTGCCAGCAAACTCAGATACCATTCGCAATTGAAATGAGTTCAAACCTCATTGAATACCCTATGACGAAAAGCTTTTGTCCCCCGCCCCAGGGGATAACATTCAGGCATATGTATGTCATAGGTGTATAATATCGAGAGAAAAATAGCCTAAATGTTCAAAATGAGGAAGGAATTGCATCCTGAGATGATACGGTGAGGAATGTAAATTGAGACATTGAGAATCTGCTTTCGTTCGACTTTATTTGAGCCGACTCCTGTGGTGTAATGGTTAACAAGCTTGTCAGACATACCTGTTTCCGAGTGAAGCGAGTTTGATCCTCAAAGTGTGCATCATTACTGTAGACTTACGCAAAGCTTAGTATATCACCATTCACTAATATAGCTAGTTCGATCCTTACCGGGTGTACCTTGACTGCAGCGAGAATAAAATTATTTAAGTTTAGTAAATGACGTCACATGACCAAGTCATTTTGAGCAAGTTAGTCTCGGCGGTTGATAAACTCACTGCAGACATTTCATTTCACAGATGTGAATTTGTTCAAGAGAAGATCAAACTATGGTTAGTAAATATTTTGGATGTCGCACCATGGTCTCGTGGTAAGTATGATAGTTTCACAAGCCGTTACTATCGTAGTAATATCGAGGAAGGGCAAAAATATTTTAAGTCAAGTGATAGCGATTCCTGTATGAGTCGTACGATTTTTGAATCAAGCACGGGCAACGCCGGGCCATGCTGCTAGTAATATATAACGTGGAAAAAGGTCGATATACAGTAAACCCAACCCAATCGTCGAAGATATGCTGAATGGATGAATTACATGAAAAGAAGCGTGTATCACAATCTTATTCTTCGCACGGTATATTGTTTGAACATCTTTGGGTATTATTATAAAGACTTCCGCTTCTTACATTATTTACAATCATAATAATCATATGAAATGTATGTTCGACACATGAACTACGATAAAAATATAAAATAAAATAATGGTATCTCTCTATATATCTGAGATGAGGTATTATGTACACTATTTACATTATTCGGACTATTGTCCTCATCTTTGTTGCCATATTTATCACAACGCTTCACTATGTGTCCTCAAGGACACATGACATAGTGGATAAAGGCGTTAGTTAGATCCATTGACAAGACCCAAAGAGTGAACGTGGAGAGGGGAATTAACAGAACTAGAACAGTTTACCCCAGTGAGCGAAATAAAGGTTCAGATACATTTGAAGAAGGCCCGAGCGTACAAAAAAAAAGGTCGATATACAGTAAACCCAACCCAATCGTCGAAGATATGCTGAATGGATGAATTACATGAAAAGAAGTGTGTATCCTTCAATCTGAACTTTACTTATTTCCCGCCAGAGAATACGCGCCTTTATTCGTCTGGGGTGAGCAAAGAGAAAGATTCTGACTTTTCAAATTGTTTGACCGATTTGGACAACAAGGGTTGTAGATTTATCGCTGTATTTTTTTTTTTTTTTTTTTTATAATATTTACGGAGCTTAGCTTTGTACGACCGAAAAAAAACAAAACAAAAACAAACGGGAGATAGTAATTACCTCGGTCTCCCCACTGAGATGAGATGTGATGCAAGGTCGGGTTTATTGTGGAGAAGCCGAGCGCGTACACTTGGGCCAAGGACAAAACTTCGCCCAGCACTGCACCTCACCCGCAACCGTCGGCATGACTATCGATCCCCGCTCTCTCGTGCAATCGGGGTGGAGGTTGAAGCTATTTTCCAGCTATTTACTCTTCATCACACTTGGCTTCCTCAAAAACGTCCATTAGGTGGTACTATTTAAGTCTATAAAAAGGCAAACATTTCCTCTTCTCCAAGATCCAGTAGCTTGTAGATGAGAACGATCACACACAAAGAGGCACAGTGATGTAATGGAATAACCTGTCATCCCCATGACTGACTAGACTACCTATAGGTAGCTGTAAGTCAACGGACTACAGAGACTAGCTGGGATCTGTTCCAGCAAGACGATCGAACTCTCTGCCTCTGAGTAGAGAGGAACCCGGACGAGGTTTCGCCGAAGGGTAGAATCTCGTTCGGGGAGGTAGACTGACCCTGAACCCGTTTATGCGGGTTCAAAAAGGGAATATTTTTGGCCGAGCCTACGGGCTCGGAAAACCCACCACTCAGACTTACGCGAGAACTACCGACCTTCCAATAGTAGCACTCACTAATGGATTGACTTGCGACGACCTTGTGCATAATTGTTACCTTTATTCTTATTATACTGGTTTTTACAATAAACCTTTAATTATTTTATCCACCTTGTTTTTCAAGTATATATTCCTATTAGCACGGAATATAACACAGTCTTAGAACTAGTTTTAATGTCTTTTCCTTTGATTTCAAATGTGTATATATGTAACACCTTTTGTTATTCAACTGCCTTAACTGTTGTTTGTTTTAAAATTCCATGTTTTAAGTTATTTTTATGCGGACTCACACAAATTCGCCAATATTGTTTCAAGGGGCTGTAAATATTTATTAAAATAAAACGACCACACCTCGTAACCAAAGAGGTCAGTTCCGTCACATACAGAATCAAAACAATACTGATTACTTGAACCATAACTTCTGTGTTCCACAACACTGGCGTATCAAAAGACTTCATCAGTAGGCCTAGCATAGAAATAAATACAATATGGGAGCCATTAATAAATAAAGACAAATGACAGTAAGGCTTTAAAAATAGCAGCAATGAAACAAATAATCCAAGGTGGGTGCTATGAAACACGACAAGCGGTGGCGGCGGTCAGGTTAAGTTTAAGGCTCATAGTTTTCCACCAATGGATTAAACAAGAACTAGATGAGTGGAATGGCAGAAATGGTAAACAAGACTTGCCTTATTTTCGACGAAAGAATGTTCGTCTTTGTCTGGCATGTAAAACTTCAATTTGAGAGAAGGCGAGTGCCTCGTTCTGTCAAAAGAGACCCTTCTTTGTTGTCCTACAAGACACTAGGTCATTAGCAACTTTACATAATATTAGCATAGTTGGACAGAATCCAGGAGGGACATCCAGGTGTGTTGGTGCCCGTATGTCTATCATCCGGGTAAGTGATTTGGTAACTCACGATTATAAGTAGACCATCTTGGAGAAGAGAATGAGTTCTCTCGGGGTACATCGTACGATACGTGCAGTTGTTATAGAACGAACGAAGCGGATACAAGGCAGAGAACAACGATCAATACCATGAAGACGGTGTAAAGAGAGAAAATGCCCAATGTGAAATTGCGTCCCACAAGAGAGTTGATAATTTCTTTTGACCACAATCTATCCAGTAGATTAAATGAAAGGTTCAGTTCGACAAGCGCTCGAGGAAGGCATAACGGTCGAAACTTTGTGGTAATAACAATAAAGATGAGGACAATAGTCTGCATGTAATTAATGATAATTCTTCATCCAAGAAATTCAGTCGGAAAGATAGGGGCGTCGAGAATAGTGTATGGCCTCCTCTAGGCCGGCAAAGTGAAGCTATGATTCCGGAGAGATATCCGAACACCGTCATCTTGGTAACTTTCCACAGCTTCCTGATATTTGTAGACACACATTATCCTGCATGCAAACAGCCCTTTCCACAACGTCAATATAGAATATAGACGTTCAAAAACAAATCAATCATAAGGTCATTGAGTAAGAAACACCGATTATGAGATTTCAATAAAGCAACATGCATTTATGTACAATTAATATACAATTTGAAAACTTGTAGTTTGATAATGCAAAAAATTGGCCATTGGTAAATTGGGTTTCTTATTGATTTACAGTTCAAAATTGTTTAAGAACTGGTCAAACAGAGTGAAATGGAAAATATACAGAAATTTGTGTAGCTTGTATGCGTGAATAAAGTAGGGTTTAATTGTCTAAATTTTCGAGAGTTGGATTGTTCGGTGTTTGTTTAAAATACAATTTCTATTTTAGTCGTTGTGTAAGAACACTTTTCTTAGAAAGTTGTAAGTGAGATGTGAGAGATTATGTTGATGTTTGAGTCAGCAGTTGACGCGCGAAAAGTATCTTAAGTCAAAATAGTGACACGCGTGGATTTGTGTGGCATCTCTCTGAAGTTTATTGACTGACTGGTGAATTGGGTCGAGATGGTCATTTTTATTTGTTTCTGGAAACCAAAATAGGCTCCAGCGAACTGGGCGTGAAAACAGTTTTTCAACAATTGTTACATGTCTCGACCAATAGAAAGTCGAGATTTGCAATGCGAGGTGTTGGTTGGTTAAAACTGATTCTGATGGAAGAGTATTTTATCTCAGAGGCGAGTACGAAATATGGATGATTCTATATCGATTACTATCGACACACATAAAAATCTACAAATTGAGTTTTTAAAACAATACTTAGCTAGGTATAAGATAGTTAGTGATGACCAGCCTCAACCCCTCCCATTTTGGCCTTGTGCCATAATTGTGTATTTTGCACAATAAATAAACTTCGTAATGAATAATAAAATAGCGGGAAGTGCTCGGATATATAAAACATTTGGAGGTTTTATACATTTTAGGTCCAGAAAAGAAAAAAAAAGCACTTGTACGAATACAAGAAAAATTGAATAAAAGGCTTAAATCGCAGGACCTTGTCAGTCATCTTTAATGAAACTTTATATATAAACGTGTGTGCAAAATATATTTTCGCAACAAAACTGGCTAATTTTTTATATATATTTTCATTATATGAGCGTGTATCTTTTAAGGTTTTCATAAACTTTTTTTTTTTTTTTTTTACAGATAAGTTGATTTTGAAGATAATTTTGCATTTTCTCACTGGCGATGGTTCGGGGTAATGCTTTCTCCATCATTGCGGCTGGCAGAGGATAGCAAAAAAAAAAAATCGTTTATAGTTTCTGGAATTGTCATCAATGGTCAATTTTTCATTTGCTAATATAAATTCTAATCTTATGAAAAATATCTTACAAAGAACACTTAAAGTAATGACATTAGTGCGTCACCAAACACCAGAGATGTTATTTTCTATTAAGAGTTACGTCCCTTGGCTTTCTTTTCATTGTTTCAAGTTGTTAAAATAAAATAAATAAATAAAACACTAAATTTATAAGGTTGTTTAACATTCTCATATCGACATTAAGAATGTGTTCGTTTTAAGATGTATAATTCAGTATAATTAGTTTTTTGGTAGTAGAACAAAATATGCAAATAAATATATTTCAATGAAGAAAGACACAGGGCAATGTTAGCAATGTTTCTGCGTTTTTATATTTATTTTGTAAAAGTACAAAATTGTGGCACAAGGCCGAAACACTGTTTCTACGTCTTTCTTTAATAAACCTTTTTTTTTTAAATAACCTAAATCTGAAGACAGGATGAATAGTGTAGGGTCTCTGTGCTGTTGTGGATCAACAATATTTGTAAATTATTGACATTAATAAAAAAAAAAATCTGCTACAATGTTTTCATGTATATTAAATATGTCACTCGCAGTAAAACCAGGTTGTGACTTTTTTCCCCGGCCACGGAAAGATTTAGTTTGTAGCATCATGTGTTTTTAGATTGTCATTTAACCGTAAGATAAAATAGTCTTTTCTTTACTGTAAATTGTAAAATGGCAGTAGTACAATTTTGCCAAAAATTTATTACCCTAAAAAAGAAAACGAGAGAAAATACAACAAATTACTAATTGATTTTTAATAGATTATCATTCGAAAATTTACTGGCAATATATTTTAAAAAGAACTTTAACAAGAGGAGGAAAATAAATGTAAGATTAAAGGTGACATTGATTCAATATTACAAAAATAATAGATAGCGAGTAAATATTTCAAACATAAAAAAAAAAAAAATCAACACACACACACATATATATATAAGCAGCATATCTTTATTCAAACAGGTTTCATTGAATAATATAGACATGTATGTTTATTTTATAATAATCCTTTCTAGTTTTCTGATCAGTTTCTTGATATTAAGATGAAATTCATCAAGGCGTCATAGTTTTTTTTTTTTTTTTACCCAAGTATTATGGATGTCCTCAGGGGTGAATTACAAAGATAAACGTATTGTAACTTTGATCGTTGTGATGGTGATTTTTTTAAAAAAATGAACGTGAACGTGCTCTGTTATAATTATTTTAAAATTATCAGTTGTAGCTATGGAAATTTTGCAAAACAAAAGTTTCAGTGTAAGGAAAAAAAAAGTTAGAAATGCAAGTTGCATTTAAATAATGGTTAAATCAACACTGCCGAGACAGAAGGCCTGTTCGATGAAACGTGACATCAACACAAGCCGTATAAGCCGAAGCGAAGCCGCAGAAAATGAATGATTGTCAGCTTTTTTAAAAAAAGTATAGAATACTTTTTAAGTTACAATTAAAAAAAGGAAAAAGTGTTCTAATTTCATCTTACAGTTTTATTCAATATTAATTTATAAAAATAAAGAAAATATTATTATAAAACGTTTTATTCCGTTAAATGTTACAATACTGACAACTGAAATTTTGAGAATAATTTTTTTATATTAGACGAAGAAAAGCAAACCAGGGTTCGATTTCTACCTAACAACTTTAAATAAAGAACAAACAAATAATAGTTTAAAAATCCGTTTTTATTTTAATGATTATTGCATAAAGTTACTATGCTGACAGAATATTTTTTTATTACAATAGAAAAGAAAGAAACCACGCTTCAATTTTTACTCTAGAGTAAACTTTATTTTCTAAAGGAAAATTATTTAAAGTTTTACATTTGTTGCTATATTAAAGTAAATAGTGTACGTTCCATTATTGAATTTAAACATTGCAAAAATTCATTCTCCTTATTTTGATTGTATAAATTTATTTGAAAAGCATTTTCTTTACAATAAAAATCGACATGGTTTTAATTTGCATGATTTATTTTAATTATTCTGTAGTAGTAAACTTAAAATATTAACATTTTTTTGTGTAGAAAATAAGACAAATTTTAAATAATTGTAGAAAAATTGTTACACAAGTATATGGGAAATTTAGCTGAAGATTTTAAGTTATCTTTTTTGGTTAACTGGTTTCTCGTAATAATATTATTTTTCCTTAGCACAAAAATTATTCAAAAGAACACGTGAAGAGCTCCAGACAAGAATTATTTCTATTTTTTCAATACTGTAACCTACACAAGAGTACACATAAAAATGTGAAATGAAGAGTTTAATAATTTCATCCACAGAATTCAATTTTTTTTTAAGTGTCGAAGCCACGTCATGACTTTGTTTCAATGTATCATGTATTATAAAACCATGGAATTAATTTAATCATTTACAAATTTTACAAATAATAGACAAGAAATAATATAAATTAAATTACTCACCTTACTATTTTTGTTTGGTACAACATTTTTCCTTTTGATACCGCATATCCATGTATCTGATAAATCCTTATCTTTTGGAAATGAAAATCCATTCACTTTTAGACCTTTAGTCCATTTTTATAATTTCCTTGGCATTTTGGGACTACACAACCACACGGCATTTTCTTTGTAAATTATTTTAGTGAAAATGTTTACTAAATATTTACAAAACAAATAAAGAAAATCAAATCAAGAAAACTCAAACAGTAAAAACTAATGAAAGTATTTCTTCGAGTTTATACTACATATAATGATGTTAACAGATAAACTCTGCCATTGGAACAGCCCTTCTATTTAGATGGTGTTGGCTAAATGCTGCTATATTTAACAGTCCCCCCCCACAAGGAATGTATGTGGCACAAGGCCGAGTTTAACGTGGGTTACTCCGAGCCCGTAGGCTCGGCCAAAAATATTCCCTTTGAACGCGCTAAGACGGGTTCAGGGCCTGTCTATCTCTCCGGACAAAGCTTTGCCCTTCGGCAAAGCATCGTTCGGGTTCCTCTCTGCCAAAGCAGAGAGTTCGACAGAAGTCGCACACAGTCAGAGACTGCTCAACGACTGCTAAATGCTGCTACACTCGTAATAAATTTTGGTCAGTGTTGGTTGCTTGCTTGCTTTTGATATAGAGGACCTCGAGAATTTGAAGTTTTTGTTTGGTGTATTGGTGTTAACAACAAGTATTTTCCTGTATTGGGGTAAGAAAAAAAAACTACGTCGCCTTCTTCGATGAATTTCATCTTAACATCAGGAACCTTATTAGAGAACTAGAAAGGATTATCATAAAAATAGATAGGCATGATATGTCTATGAAATATTTGAATATATATATATATGTGCATGTGTGTCGTATTAACGTGAATTTCCTTGTATTTTTTTAATTTTGTTAAACAGTGAAATTAATGTCAGTCGGTGTAAATCGAGAGGTCACACGATAGAAAAATGTACCCCTCGACAGGAATCAAACTTATATTTCCTTTTTTACCATCTACAATGAATTTACATAGAAAACTGGATCCCCTATTGACTTTCAAGTTTAATAATAAATAAATTGTACACACTACACCGACAGATATATCCGCAGAAAATCAGTTTAAATTTTTGCATATGAAAAATTTGTTTTAAAATTTTCAGTAACCGAAAATTTAAGTAACTAGAAGTTTATTTACAAGAACTAACGAATTGTTACAATGCTTCGAGTGTGAAATGTTATTTTAGCCAGTAAAAGTGAAATATAACAGTAGTTGTCTACCTTGCATTAGTTTGTTAAAGTTAAAAAAAAAAGAAAATAAAAATCTAATATCAAGGGAGAGAACTCTAACCATTTAATTTTTATAAATTTTACTATTTCGTGAGAATGTTACAGTATCGCTTGCATGTTTTGTGCAAATATTTAGTTTTAGTCACTATGGAGAGTAAATATATACAGGCTCCTGGAAAATTTATCCCACAAACAATATTGGCGGATTCAATGTGTGTCCAAGTAAAAATGAGTAATACAAAACAATAAAACAAACGACAATTTCCTGTATTAACATTTTTTTTTTACAATTACAAATAAAGAAGAAAGCATTTAAAGACTAATTACATTGAAAACTACGCCTGGGAAACGTCAAGATCTTGTCGTTATAAATATTCAACTATCTGGGTAGAAACACATGACGGAAAATACGATACATAAATACGGATAGCGAATTGATTGACTGAATCATTTTCTACGGCTTACCAACACATTGAAGATTATTTAAAGCCAGAAGATATTTTTAGATTGTAAGATTTTTTTTGGGGGGTGTGTAGGGGGGATAAATAATAATGGTTTTACTAATTAAAGCTGGTGGAGGAGAGGTGGATTCATATTTTGTATGTAAATGAATATAACAAAACCAACGGGAATTCGAACTCGGTTCTCAAGTTAACAATTCCGATCCATTACACCACCCGCACATTCAAGCTTAGAGCATCTGGTATTCCCAAGCGGTCAGTCATCTAGGTACTGACCAGGATCAACGTTATTTAACTTCGGTGATCGGACGGAAACCGGTGTTTCAACGCGATGTGTCCGCAATCTACGGATAGCGAAAGATGTTTTCCAGAAACTAAGAAACAGTATTAAGAGACAAGAAAATTTCAATACAAGCAAGACCGCTATATACTGTCTACATGGTCGTCAATACTGGAAAATCTCCTAACTGCTGAATAATTTACTTGAAGCAACAGAGATGCAGTTCTGCTGTTGAAGAATATCACAGACAGAATATATGAACAATGAGAAAGTTTTAAGGAAAACAGGTTCCACAAGAAAATTTATACTTACAATCAGAAAGAGACAATTCAAATTTTAGTAGGAGCATCATGAAAGAGAGCTTGTAGAGTTTAACACTTTAAGGGCATCTTCTACGTGTCGTGTCTCTTCAGGACTTGGGCGATCATGGCTCATCACAACTTTACACCCTTTGTAGCAACTTAGACCAGTCGCTATTTTGCTATTCATTTAGACAACATCATTGTTTCCTTCCATATGACCTGTGAGTGTCACATTCTTAAATCCTTCTTTCCTCATTACGTGTGCTTGAAACTTCAACCTTCTGATTCGAAGGGTCCTTTTTGTTTCCATTTTCATTAATACTTCCTCTTCACTCATTTGTTCAGTCAATGATATTCTCAGCATCCTTCTGCAGAACCAGATTGCTTTAAGTTTCTTCAACTGTGAGGAGATAGTCCATCATTTACCACCAAAAAGGAAGACGACTACTGAAAACAAAATATACAAAAGTGACTATAGTACTTTATCCCCAAAACGTCACATTTACAGAGATTTTACAACAGTGATACTTCGGATACCATAATATCGTAATTTCTTCTCGAAGTCCGAACTCGTCTTATGGTGTAGTCAGAAAAGAAAAAATAGTAACATTTTAAAATTTCCACAAGTAATATTTAAAATGTCAAATGACTTTACATTTAAGGGAAAATCACTTCCCTACACTTTCGTTATTTCTTAAGAATTTTTCCGCAGAGATATATGAATTAATTTTTTTTTAAAAATATTATTTATCTACGTGTGTATGTGTACGTTGCAAGAAGAAGAAAAAAGGAAAGCAATATAGCAAACGATGAGCCAATTCCTAGATTACGTTCAATTCTGATCTCTAAAATTTGTTCAAATTAATATTTTTTGGTGTCAGTTTTGTAACCAAAGTAAAGATCACTTGAAACTATCTCGTCCAAATTCCCATAACACATCAACCTCAGTGGATTTCGGGTTTCGTACCAGTAGATTTCTCGTACATGGCTTAACATACACGGAAAGGCGTTATTATAACTTCCAACAATTTTCCTTCTTGTATATAAAGTTTAAAACCCGCTGAAATATGAAATTAAAAAAAAAAAAAAATAAAAAATTAAAAAAAAAAACAAAAACAACAATCCTTTGGTCATAAATAATTTCCGTTTTTGATTATCGACTTCATTCTTCAAAATATTACCAAAACAGGAATTACTTAACGATTTTCAGATAACTTAAAACGATTACTTCGTTACTTTTTTTAGTACACATTTTACTTAGAATTATTGTCACGTGATGCAAATAGTCAGGGCATTATTTAAACAAATTACCCGCAACTAACCAACAGCGCCCCCGCTTTTGTTTTTAATAGTCGCTTATATTATTGGCAACGAAGTCTGCTTTTACATTTATGTAAGTAGCAAAATAATCGTTCTAAGTAACGCGGTTAATTGAAATAAGTGCTGTATGATTCGTTGCACATTTACTTGTGGCTGAAGCTAATAGAACGCATAATGCATCTAAAATAAATCGACAAATAAAAGGAAAAAAAAAAGCTTCAACTCTCATGTTGAAAAACAAGAACTTTAATATATAGAAGAAACAATAACAAAAGAAAAGATTGCCAAAACGATAATTCACTCTTTGACTTAAGCAACGAAGGCAATCTTTCCTTTTTGAAAACATGCATAGAAATTGGAAGAGATGAAACACCGCGCAACAAACCCCCATCACCTTTTCTCTCTCTCTTCCCCCCCCCTCAGTCTATCACTATTTTTCTTCTTTCTTGTTCTTCTCGCTCACCGGCGTTTATGTGAATTTAGGACCTCTTTCTCGGAAGACTAAAAGACTGTATCAAGCGGAAAAATCACCTGACCGGAAGTCGCTGTCTTTGATGCCACAGTTTAAACGAGATGACAGCTATCAACGTCAACGCGCAGAGAGAAAATATAGAGAGGAAAGTGTTCATCCAAACAAAGACGACGACGCCCCTGACGCTTGTATTATTGCCTGAAGAAGAAGAAATAATAATAATAATAGTAGTAATAATAGTAGTAGTAATAGTAATAATAATAGTAATAGTAGTAATAATATAATAATAATAATAATAGTAGTAATAATAATAATAATAATAATAATAATAATAGTAGTAATAATAATAATAATAGTAATAGTAATAATAATAGTAGTAATAATAATAATAATAGTAATAATAGTAATAATAATAATAGTAGTAGTAGTAATAATAATAGTAGTAGTAGCAATAGTAGTAATAATAATAATAATAATAGTAGTTGTAGTAGAAGCATCATCATCATCATCAACTGAATATAAAACTCGGCATAATAAAGTGGGCCAATATCTGACCTGGAAAATATGCAACTTTTACGAGAAGGAAATCAATATGAACATCCCACTAGGACCTGTAACAATTTTATTGGGCTTTACACACACACACACACACACACACATTCAGAACAATTAAAGCTAATCGCACAGACATCGTGATCAAATAACACAAAGACAGAATGTGCTTTCTTATTGACATGACAATCTCTGCAAATTGTAATGTATCTTTGAAGATCTTCAAAAATATCAAAATACAAGGATCTCGTAGTGGTAATCTCAAAGATGTTGCACATGAGAACATCGATAATTCCAGTTGTAGTTGGGACCCTCGTATTTATTGGAAAAGGATGGATGGATGTTGGTTTTAACGACATGTCAACTCCTATTATTGGAAAAGGGTTCCGATAGACGAATTGAAGGGGTTCCTGGGTAGCTCAGGCCTTAAAGAAATTAAAAAAATTGTACTCACAAGTACAGCTCACATATTACAAAGAGCTTTATGGAAAAATGTGTGTGATCTAGGTTTTTTTTTGAATGATCAGTGGAATATTTTATTAAGCCATTTCTGACTAGGTTTCTTGTTGGAACCCAGAGTGGAAATGTGTATGCAACAAAAAGCAAGGGAATAATAAATATTAATAATAATTGTTCTCAATAGGTCTTTGGGAATTATATTAATAGGAGCAAATATATGTGGATCAAATTCCTGGAAGCCCTAAAACATGTGTGAAAAAAAAAAAAAAAATCATGTTCATAGGTACTAACATTTTGAGTAGATTTCTATGCATTCAGTGACCAAAATTACATTTTTTTTTCTCTTTGATTGCACGGTTCTCATTTGTTTGCATCTTCTGATACAATCCCCACCAAACAAAAAAAAAACAAAAGAAAACAAAAACAAAAAAACTTGTATCTGGTAACTCTTGGGGGCAAATCATACTACACCAATCAAAAGGCACCCTCGGAAAAAACAAACAAACAAACAAACAACACAATCACAAAAATAATGACAAAAATAACAATAATATAAATGATTAACGTAACTCTTTCAATTTTAGCAACATTTAGAGAAGAAAGCGATTTAAGAAAAAAGAAAAGAGTGCTTAAAGTGTTTAACAAAAAAGTATTTCGACAGAATGTCTGTGTTTAAGTTATATTTAAAAATTGCATACAATTATAAAAATTTATTACCCCCCCCCAAAAAAAAATAGAAAAATTACGAACGTTTTATCACAAACGATTGTCATTTCGAACATCTTAAGGACCACATTCTGAAAAATATCCACCGATCTTTCACAACCTTTAAGCAGCATGAAGATAATGACATATGCAAACTACAAACGTGCCACCCCATTGGGGGAATAAAAGAAAATGATGGGAGAATTACATAAAATCTATACTAAACTGTTGGATTAATTGTTCTAACTAATCAACTAAGGAAAATTTCAAGGTGAACACGATCACCATCATGTTACGCGCATTTCAGTTGCATAACATTCACGCTGACTGCGTTCCATCACGTTAGTTACAAGTACAACCGTTTTTCTCAAGAAAAGCGACGCTTCTATAAATACTTCTTTTTTTTAATCATTTCACCCAAGCAAGGCAATAAATCCACTAGGAAGCAAGTGGTTACTGAGTGTTAGAGAATGAGAAAAATTACTATTAAGGAGCGAGGGCAATAAAAGAATAAGAATTAAGAAGGTAATGATTGACATTGCATTTAAATTTTTAAAGATCAAAGTTGACCGGGAAGTAAGAAGAGACTTCCACAAACAAGAAGTGCGACAGAAGAAACTGCTACGGTTACATCTAGCCATTTCAACTGTAAAATGATGAGACCTTGCCGCTAATCTAGTATTTATTATTTTTTTTATACATGAATGCATTTTTAAACAACTTGAAAACTGACATACATTCTGGCAAAATGAAATAAAACAATAATAGAGAATAAAAAAAGTTCCAATGATGCAAGTAATAAAGTAACCGAAAAGTTTTTTTTTTTTTTTTTTTTTGGTCATCTACGCAATTTTATGACCCCACTTCCGGAAAGGACAGGGTCTTCCACTTTCCAACGATATCGTTCGGACGTGCCTTGCAGTCCTACTCATGAAGCAAGTACTTTAGTCGTTCCAACTTAGCGCAAAGCTGACTTGACTTCAACCATTTTAACTATTACTTATCCTAATTCTGAACAAAAAAAAAACTAACGTATCAAGAGACATTGAAAACTTTTTTCCACTACTATATATATATATATATATATATATATATATATATATATATGAAAATAAACGGTCTGTAGTAGAAACACAAACCTTTTGTATGCTTCTTCTTTGTTTATTATATGTGAACACGCACACACCTAAAATACAAACAAACACGTAACCTATGTTAGCTTCCATAATGTCTTTTCTTTCTTTTATTAAATCGCGCTCTTTTCTAATAATGACTACAAACAAAAAAAGAATTGTGAATCTTTACAAAAACATAAGGAATTGCATATGAAGTAGCATGGGTATAGTCACAAAGGAGATATTCCAAGTCATTTGAAATGCCAAAGTGAGTTTTTATTATTGGATCTTTGGACATTGTCCAAAGACAGAGTTACAGATTATGGCTATGATAAACAAAATACGGCAAAATCGTTATTGTAGAAAAAAAGGGTAAACAATTGTAAATCGTATAATGAGTAAAATTCTCTAGCACTTTGACATTTAAATGGATCGCCTAGTTCAGGAGAAGAGACCGCATCATGTCATCGGTAACAAAGAGAATCCCTGTCAGGTTTTTGACCACACTTTTTTTCCAGCAGACGACAGCGTAAAATTGAAAGAAAGTGAAAAGCTGGACAAATATCTAAACCTTAAGAGAAACTGAAAAAAATTAAAGTAGCTGTCATGTCTATAATTACCAGGGTACTTGGAACAGTATCGAAGTGTCAAGTTTAAAGGAATAGAAAATCCAATAACTGATGCTATTTATACGTCGACATTTCTAAAATCAGAGAGGAGAATATGACGAACAATAAAAGTAAGATGAAAAGTTAAGTGCTTCGTCCTAAAAAAAAAAAAAAATAAAAAAATCTAAAGATTTTAAAACTATTACATCCACTACTACTATTAGGTGTAAACAGACTATAAGACAGCCTGTCTGAATTTCTAGGAAGGAAATTATTATTTACACCCGGACAAATGTCCTCAGCTTTGTTATTATAATCGTGTTGCGGCCGTTATACTCTCCGGTCTTCTTTAGGTGTCTGTCGATCCGAATAACCTTCACAGAATTTCAAATTGAACCCTTTATTTAATCTATGGGAGTAATTTTATTTTAGTTCCGCTATCCATGTCTAGAGATGTCGTGGTCTTATTTAGTACTGTTCTACTACCGTTTACATGGTAATATAGTAATTGTGAGTTCGATCCATGGGCAGGTTAGTAATTGCGATAATACCTAGATGGTTAACCGCTCAGGTTGGGAATACCAGGCGCTGTAAGCTTAGATGTGCAGATGGTGTAATAGACAATAACACGGTATTGAGAGCAGAGTTCCAAATTCCAGTTGTGTACGTTATATTCACTTACGCACAAATATCCATGGGAAAGGTATGAATCAACCTCTTCTCTCCCTCCAGCTATGGGTTAATTAGTAAAATTTGTATCAGAAAATCATTATCTTAAAAATATTTTCTGGCATTAAATAACTCGCAAAGAGTTGATAAATCGGAGAAAACGAATTAATAAAGTTATGTTAGGTAACTTTGAGATCGCTGAAAAAAAAAAAGAGCATGACATATTGATTGTAGTTCTGTGGAGGTATTATCTGTAAAACATTTAAGAAAATGATATGAGCGCCTTTTTTATATAATTTTTAAGTACTCAGTAATCTTAAAGATATTAGAAAATATCCTCCGTAATCTAATTTCAGGAATGTTGACTTAAAATTTCCTATGATCATCGTTCTTGTTTTCTGATAGTGTCGGGTATGATCGACCATACTTTTGAAATAGGTACCTCCACGAGATCGCTAAAAACAGAGCATTGCATGATGAAAAAAACGCCAAACTTGACGAAAACAAAATTTTATCGTTTAAATGTTTATGTTGTTATGTAGAGGAAAGACCAAAGTTTTTTTTTTTCTTTTTAATTATTTAAAAAATTTTTCCTTCTTTTTAGAACATTCTAAATTTTAATTAAAAATAAAAACCTTGTTTCTCAGTGTATCAGCGGAACTAGTAAAATAACAGATACAATTTTTTGCACGTTTTTTCCTTTGAAAACACCTTAATTTGAAAAATATTGCAAAAATAAAAATAATTGTCGGATGTCAATGAAACTTTCAGAAATTATTCATAGATGATGGAAATTATTATAAATATTTTTTTTTTTTATCAAAGTCATGGCAGAAATATTTTTTTTATATTTATTACCCACCCTCCATAACTAATTTTATGAAAACTCTAGAAATTCGATCGAATCCCGTTTAGTGATTACAATAGTTAAATGCACAAGGCTTTGAGGGATGCAAATCATGTTTTTTTTTTTAATTGGACCCAAACCCTACCTATAAATCAGCTCTGAATTGTAACATACAAAACTCAATAAAACAAAAGATATTATTTAATTTCAAATGCTTTTATTTGCTTTTAGTTGTTTTAACGGACAATATTTTCTGAAAGCAAAAAACTTTTTCGATGAAAAATGAATTTTTAATACAATTATTTGTTATTTCTTAATTATAATAGATTTTTAAGTTGTTAAAATATTATAAATTAGTTAAAAGCTGCATCGGGTTTCCTAAGTGTCCTTATGAGATAGATCTTTTTTTAGCGCGTTGTAAATTGTATCATTTTGACTAATCAGAAGATCCCCAGTAATTAAGAAATGTAATTTTGTGTTTATAATCGGGCTGTAATTATAAAGTACGGAAGACCCAGAATACAATTAAGTAGCGTTATTTCAGTTAAGCATTGTTCTCCGCTGTTAAGGCCTTTACTTTTGTGAAATACGTGTTAATTTTATTTCCAATTTCAACTCAGAAGGGCACCTACAATTATCAGTATCATCTTATGAAATTTATATGATCTTATTTTTATATTAATCTCAGTTATGACATTTTTCCATAAATGAAATATCAAAATTAATAATAAAATGAATGGAAATACAAATAACACAGTAAAATGTAATAAATGTACATAAAATTATAGTATTTTATGTACACTGCTGATAAAATTTTATAAGAAAGGTACCTATAAATTAATTAGATACCTTAATTTAATCTCACTCTTAACAGTCTTATTTTTTAATTTCTTTATAATATATTTTCCATAAAGCATCGTAAACTTAAATGTGAAAGGTAAGTACAAAAAAAAAAATTTAGAGCGCTGAAAGTTTTTCTTAAAAATAACGAGATAAATAAATTGTTCACTTAAAGCTAAATAACTTCACTTCTCTCCATCTGTGGAAGAAATTATCCTCACGTAAGCTATCTAAACGTCATGAAAATTTCACCTACTTTGTTTTATTTTCAAATTACATCTTTTCGGCGCAGAAGCTAAGTTAAGCTTGGTTCAAAATATTTTAAACAAATATTATAATTTCTGATTTTCTTAAAATAAGTTTAGAAAAAATGATAATTGATTCTTAAAAGAATTTCAAATTGAGATTTTCATATTTTTTTTAAAATGGAAAAAAGGGTTGCTATGATTGATTATCAGCCAATTTTGATGACTCAAAAAACAAACAAAAAACAAACAAAAAACAAACAAAAAACAAACAAAAAACAAACAAAAAACAAACAAAAAACAAACAAAAAAAAAAAACAAACAAAAAAAACAAACAAAAAAAACCCCAAAACAAATGGATGCGTAGAGATCCCATAATGCTTCAAGGATATTCGATGAAAGCATAATGTGATTAACGGAAGTTAGGATAAATTAAAGAAAAAGGAAGAAAAAAAATGAGTACTTTCCATTGCAACTTTTTTGCTTTCCGCAAGGTCGAACATCAACGTTACTTCCGGTACAGTCGAGATTTGTAGTGTTGTCACACCAACGAAAACGATGCTGAACTCCTTGGCCGCATTCTGTACTGCATGGTCGCCATGGGAACCACGACGTCCAGCCGCCTTTATCTTAAAAAAAAAAAAAAAAAAAAAGTAATAAATTAATTAATGAGACATGAAATATCAAACCTAGTCGTCACAAGCAGCTGCAAATCGAATGTATTGCGTGAACCACTTCAAGCACCAGGAGCATATAATGCATTCTTCTTTTATGTGCTGTATTCCTTCAGGATGAGGGCGATCACAGCTTTCCATAACTTCTTGTCCTTTGTAACTATTAGCAGCTTGCCTTTTTGCTGTCTCTCCTAATCACTGTCCAGCAACAAAAGCTCGTGGAGGTAGGTTATTCGTTGTTTTCCTGGACCATTTCTGTTACCTCCTCCACCCGCAATAAAATGAAAAGAATTTATATTTATTAAAATTCACCCGCAAATTCAGAAATGTCCTTCAAAATTTGTTCAAAAATGCACTCATTTTTATTTTTTGCCTTACGCCTCAAAAGGAACTCAAACAAATAAGAATAGTCTATCATGGTGCGATAAGTCCTAAACATGGATCTGTTCTTTCTAGCAAGGTTTGCCCGCAATCGCTTCGCAAAGTAAAATATATTCAGCACTTGAAATCTTTGAAATAAAAATATCAAATGAACATTTCATTCATAAATTGGCTTGTTATAGTTAAGGAAAGTTTTACGAATAGATGCCAACTTGTTGAAGGTGAAGTAAAATTCAAATTTCAAACACTTTTCTGCACTTGCGTTTTGGGATACCGTCTTATGTAGACGGTATCCCAAAACGCAAGTATTTTTTATATGAAAATCGAAACAATCCTCGAATAAAAGAACAGTAATGAAGGACTGTTAATTAATGAAATAAACTTTTTTTTAAATCAATATGCGAACTAGTTCAACCTGAAGAGTGATATTGCTTAGAAGTAGATAAGATATAAAACAGATATTGAGCGATTGGTGCTCTTTCGAGAGGCCTGTATCACATTATTTATCATCTCTCAGTTGCGTGTCTCTCTTTGGACGGAGTGCACTCAGGGGCGACTCCGTCAAAGGACAGAGAAAATTATACTGAGAGGTGCCCAGCCCGGGGAAACAGCTACTCGAGGCTGCGGCCTTTCATTGCACCAGAGAGAGGTATAGTGCTCGCACCGAGGCCAGAGCAACCGACGGTTGCGGGCAATTTTTGTTCCTAACCTGGATGTACGCGCTCGGGTTCCCCACATTAAACCGACCTTGTGCCACAATCTGATCTCGTGTGTGGGTGGGGTGAGTAAATACAAATTACTATAGAGCTGGGTCTTTTTTAACTTCAGAATTCGTGGGAGAATGTTTCTTCAAATGTTGAATGTAAAACTAATTCTAATTTCTATTTTCCCGTCTTTAGACTATATTAATTTTATGTTATAAATTGTCCCCTGTTCTCTCCCCTATGAAATAAAAATAATTGTTTGTACGGAAAATAAGGATCTACATACATCCAATCATCTTTAAATTAACTGGCAGCAGAAAAATTATCGTAGAACTTTTAAAAGGTAAGCTTAAACATTAATTCAGTACTTAAATGCAGCGATCAGTTTTGAGTTCTTCTGTAGTTTATTGATGCTTGTAGCATCTACTCCCCTCTAGATATTGTGATGATGGCCAAACCAAGAGCCCCCTCCACAGGAGCTAGCTTAAAATTTTTTTTTTTAGTTTTTTTTTTTTTTTAAGCGTTTCACCCCAAGCAAGGCGGGAAGCCACTAGGACGCAAGGGGTTACAGAAGATTTGGAGCAAGATCAGATAGGAGTGAAAGGGGAAAGGATGAGGAGAAGTATAGCGGATAGATCAAGGCAACTGGAGATATCGATTGACATTACATTTGAATAGTTGGAGATTATAGCTCTCAGGGAAGCTGGAATAGGGAAGGGAGTTCCACAGGCGAGAGATAAGAGACATGAAGCTATTGGAATAGAAGAGACAGCTACATTTAGTAGTTTCGACAGTGAAAGTGTTAGAGCAAGATGCTAGCCTCGTAGGGCGCTTGAACTCATGAAGTCTGCGAATGCAGCTCCTCGGAGCAATTGCCATGAAAGTATTTGTAAAAAAGACAGAGAGAGGCGACGGCGCGTCTGTGAGAGAGTGACTGTAGACGAGATGCCAGAACAGGGCCAATCGCATTTTAAGCTAGCTGCAATTTTGGATACAAAAGGAAAATAAAAGTTACTCCCCTTGAACCATTTAAATACCGATAATGGCTAGTATAATATATTAATATATATTTTTAACATCGTATAATGTGGCAACTCTGAATCTGAAAATCGTTCTCTGTGTCTAACTTTCCTAGTGATTTTGAATGAGCTATGGATCATTGAAATCGGACCAGTGGGGAACGGAAGAGTTGCTTGGATACACACAAACACACTGTACTTTATATATAAGATTTTGGCGTTCAGCCAGATACTTTCAATTGTTTGCGTGTGAGCTGATGCTTCTGGGTCCACTGTGATTTACAGTCAGATGAATATAATTGTGTTCACCCTTCAAAGATGTATATCCTTTCCAAAAATCCGACATAATCGGAGTCCCAGGTAAAATACAGCATCGGAATGTGTCCAATAATGCGGAGGCTGGCTGTTCTATCTGGCAACTTCATGGCAAGCTTAACAAATTTTAATTTAAAATTTCAAAAGAGTGCCAAAAATTTATTAAGAAAAACTAAACAAAATTTGATTTAAAATTTTTAATTTCCTGGGTTGATTAATATATGTGATAGGTAACATTACATTTGGAGTTATCAAAGCTAGAAAGTGAAAATGTTGTAGTTCCTGCCCAGATATGGCAGTAGTTCATCTCCAGGAGGGGTAGGATTAAAGAGAACGTGATGAAGAAGCCGATGTAGACAGTTTGTAAATGTGAAAAGGATAGCGGGGTCAGTATAACTTCCACAAGGAGTACTTTAGTGAGAGACGAAAATACCATTGCTCTAGGTAGGTTACTTCGTTAAATGGTTGGTGACTGAGGACCTAATAAGTTGCGATATTAGTCTTTAGGGGAAGGAAGAAAAAAAAAAGAAACTACCGAAGGATGACTCTCTGCATGAAATGAACGGAGATGGGAGGATCTGAAACTTACCTCGCCTGGTCTGAGAGTAGACTTTTAAGCAATTATTATGAGTTAACATTTTATTGCGCAGGTTTGGGTTGGTAGCCTGTAAATGATAAATGTTGGTAATCTGTAAATGATTCCCCACGATAGCAAACAGAGGGTCTTCATCGACGTCGGAAAATCGACCGGAGCATACTTGATCGTTTAGGTTAAAAATCACCCTGACGAAACCTGCCAAACCACTTTTTATGCATCCGAACCGCATATTACAGTTGTGCTCGAAAGATTTCTCAGAAGAAAAAAAAAATTGCAGAAATAAATTGGATTTAACCCTTTGCTAACATCTCTCAAAACAAATAAAATAGGAGCCATTTCTGGACTGATACGAGTACAACATCACTCAACGTTACATCGGCGCGGGAAAAATGAGATGATCACGTGACTCGGCGGGAGTTGCAATATGATATATTTCGCAAGGCCAGTGATAACAAACGGAGACCCATTGCTCGTGGCTTCCATTATTTTTTCTCATCGCTTCTTGAATTACAATTTCCGGTTGGCAATTTTGTCATTAACAGCACTGTCTGAGTGCACAGAACATTAATCACACAAACAGAAATTAAGTTGTCTCATCATTTTACAGTTAAAATTGTTAGATTGTGATTGATTTTCTACGGTTTATCAACACTTTAGAGGTTATTTAAAGCCAGAAAATATTTTTAGATTCTAAGTATTTATTTTCTTTTGAGATAATGATTTAGTGATACAAATCTTACTAACTAACCGATAGCTGGGGGAGAAGGTGGCTTCATACGTAAGTGAATATAACGAACAGGAATTTAAACTCGGCTAATATATATATATATATATATATATATATGTGTGTGTGTTTTAAGTTATGCTATATTTCTGTATGGAAGTGCTCAATATTAAGGATAGAGCTTATGTAAATATAAAAGTCAACACCTACACACCTGAAAGAGACTGCCGCCTCTAGGTGTTGACCTCAATGTACACACACAAACAAATAGGAAACTTTTATCAATCTAACATGTTTCATTTTTATTAAAGCTTCATCAGAGAATGAGATGTGGAGGAGAAGACATTCTGGCATTTTTACTTTTGTGTTTTTATTTCCATTAGTTAATCAAGTTTTACATGAATTCGACTTGTTTTTTTATTTGATCATTCTGTCCTTATCCCATACTAACTCGTATCTACCATAATGAGCTCTAAAATTTCCTGTACAGAAAGAAAATGTCTTAATATTTTAAACAACTGTTTTTAGTTGTAAAAATGTATAGTAGTTTAACATGTTTAAACATTGCCAATAGAATTTTATATTTACCTGAATTATCAGAATAAATATATATATTTGTGTGTGTGTGTGTGTGTGTAAATGTTACAATCATTTACCATATTCAGTGACACGGCTACTTCAAAGAATACACATGCTACCTAGAGTCGGGCACGACACGTTCTTCCGATAGCTATTTTTGAACAAATGCTTCTTTAACCCAAGATCAGAAGCGAAGTTCAAATAAATGACGACTTTGTTTGTTTTTCTTTTTTGCCGCTAAACATATGCTGAGAAATCCTTGCGGGACGGATCGATATTGAAACTAATCAATGAAGTTGTTCTTTGACTATTGAGTCTTCTTGAATAAGAGAAAATTGGACGGTCCAGAAATAGAGATGCGGCAGGAAAAATAATAAAGAGGGGTGGGGAGAGAGAAATAAAGAACTGCATGAGATGTGACAGAGCTAGAAGCGAGCAATGAATAAAGGCAAATTTGAATAGAAATATAGAGGAATGAACAGGAAACAATGTAGGCAAGATGGCGGCCAGCTGAGAGATATTATTTAATGTGACGAGTCCTTTGTAAAAAAAAAAAAAATTACTAACACGTATACACTGAATATAAGGGTAAATTCAAATATTCACATTGAAAAGAAACTCTGGTATTGGTGATCTACTACCGGACTGTACTATAAGCACTGCACTATCTCATGCCTGTTTCTTCCTGGTATACCCCATAAGCAGTAATCGTACAGCCTTTTACTCCATCTGTAATCTTTTCTTGCTAGATGTCTTGCCTACCTACATTTTTGTTGCTTAATTACTCGTATATCTTTTGTATTGATCTGTTCTTTTATCCATATTAATCTCATTCTATCTCTTAAAATTACTTTTAATTATATATATATATATATATATATATATATATATATATATATATATATATTTTATACATTTTATGTTTTAACATTCTTTTATATTAAAAGTAAAGTTTAATGGCCTGAATTTATTTAAACTGTTTATTAAAACAGACATTTACTTAAATACTTGTATCTATAAAAAGAATGTTAAAACATAAAATGTCTTTTAATAAATTGTTTGACTTTGTCCATTTCCTAATGTATGACGTCATATATATATATATATATATATATATATATATATATATATATATATATATATATATGTGTGTGTGTGTGTGTGTGTAACCTTTTTTTAAATCTATTTCGTTAAATATGACGACCAAGAAAAACTTTATTAATTATTATTTTTTTTTATTTAGTTTTTCCAGCGTCCTTACATTTTTGTGGTTGCTCGGAGTGAGGAAGTACAAAAACTGTCCATTGCTCCAAGCGATTTCGGCCATCTTCCTTAGCTATTTTCAAGCGAGTTCTGTATGCACAAATCAGAGGAACTTAAATAAACGAGCAAGAAAAATTGCTCGATGCAGAAAGCCAGAGAAAGTTCAGGTAACCGAATTTTCTCTAATCAAACAGGCAGAAGGAAATTGTGACGTCATGGGTCCGAACACTCGGAGGTGAATCTCGTCAGTTGAAACGAAAGAAACAACAAATTGTGATTTTTTTTTTTCTTTTTGAATAGGTTTCGTTTTCTTACAAGCGCCCAAAGAAGATCTTGGTATGTAGGTACCATGCATCGTAGGTAATAAATATCAAATTTCTCCTTTTTTTTTTTAGTTGTTTTAAAATTTTCCAATAAACATTTTTTTCTTTATCATTTTTTCTTCGTCACCCTTCCCACTAGAATTTTCTTTTTGTTCAGTTTGTTTAAATTCTTGTTTCTCCATAGTTTTTCAAATTCTGAGTTTAGATTATGTTATTTTATTGTTTTGTTTGTGGCCTGGTCAGTACTTAGTTGGGTCACCGCTTGGGAATACTAACTGCTGGAATCTTGGATGTGCGGGTGGTGTAATAAATTGCAGTTCGGAATTGAAAATCGAATAGCCGAATTCCAGTCGGTTTTGTTATATTCGGGTACGCGCAAATACTGTTGGGAAAGGCATGAATCCACCTCTTCTCCTCCTTCAAGCTATGCGTTAATTAATAAAAATTGTATCAGTAAAAATATCGCCTGACTTTAAATAACTTGTAAAAGGTTGATAAGCCGTAAAAATCAATCACAATATTTTGTTTGTTTTATTTCTTTTTATTTATGATTTTTCGTCAACGTTTGTATAATTGCGTCAATTTTTTTTCCTTTGCTTTTAATTTTTTTTATCATTACTCTATATGCTTTCTTTTATATATATTTTTCTTTTTATGTGTCGTGTCTCTTCAGGGCGTAGGCGATCATGGCCCTCCACATCTTCTTGTCCCTTGTAGTTCTGTCTTTGTTATTTCTCTAAAACCTTGTTCTACCATCTATTTGCTCAAGCCCACCAAGTACCTTCGCTACACTAAAGTCTTGAACATGGACACATCCACTGACTTTGAAAAGAGTCGCAAGCAGGACACAAAGGAGTCGGGCAGTAGTCGCAAATATTTTCGCACTAACTACGATGCCCATTAGTATTCTAATCTTAATCCACTTGATTAAAAAGTTCTTTCACTAATCTTGTTTTGCAGTGTCTTCATTTGGAATATTATTAACCCGAAGTACGAGTTGATACGAGCATTATAACACTTTCCTTCCCGAAATTCTGCTCTTTTTTCAGTTCTCTAGTATTCCTTTTATTTCTGATTTTCTTCGTGGCATGTTTACACATTTTTCCTTAATTCTCTTAATTTTTCCATTTTTTTTTATTATTTGTTTATTTGTCTATTTCTTCACATTTTTCTCTTTTACCTTTTCTAATATTTTTCTCTAAGAACTTTCAAATCCAGGGGGTTTTCGCAGCTACAGCGTTCCACCCACATTCATCTAGTTATAGATTTTTCTCGAGCAAACACTCCCCAATCTATTTTAAAAAAATCATCGCCCTGATAATACCGACAATCGAAACTTAAGAATACATTTTGAGCAAAAGATACTTTCAGCTGATGCTTTAAAAGGAAACATTTTATTGTAAGGCCAGAAAATGAAGCTTTTAAAACGTTAACATAAACAGGAATACTGGTGATTGGTTCGTTTTCTGGTGCCATGTAATCCAGTACCCGGGAAGGAGATTAGCACCATCAAGTAATCCAATTCTCTCAAGAAATAACATGAAAGAACCAAAACGATACCACGGCGATGTCCTAGTTCAAGAGATAATCTAAATTAGGGGCTTACCTGAATCACAAGAGACGGCCGCTTGATTTTCCACGTTGCACGGCCAGCGAGATTGAGGACGGCGCCAACATGAAGTCAAAGTTTGTTCGGGTCCTTCGCAGCGCACTTCAGCCCAAAGCATTGGACTATAATCTCTACGGAACGTCGACCTCGGTACCACTTTGCCTCCACTGTAAAATAAACCGAGAAAAAAAAATAAATACCAGGAATATTGAAGAAGTGCCGTTTTGTTTATCGGGTTATTCTAGATTTCCTAAGATGAGAAGGATAGTTCGTAGTAATACTGTTTATGTAGGGAAATAGATTCCAAGATAAAGCCCCGGACTGGGTATTTTTTGTCAGTCACTCTATTAGTAGATACTTTTTGAAAGTTTTAGATGTAGCAGCACTTATCAGAGAGTAGATAAAGACAAACCAGATGGTGACAGGTGGGTTGGGACAGAGAAGAACGTAAGAGAACATTAAAAGGAAAAATAAATAAACTCAGGAAATTAGCTCAGTGGGGCCAGGTTGTTCTTATTTGGTTTTCCATACTTGAGTGTTACCACCTGTCCTTTATTGGGCACTTTCCACTCTTGTCACTTAAGGAATTTGGAAGATATATAAAAAAAAAACATTTTCAATTATATTACATACCTGCTGGCATTAAATTACTATTTGCATCATCCCGGAAACTCAGAAAGCATTCGGGACTACTTTGGCTTGTTATCTACAAGGAAAAAAAAATCTTTACACCATACAACTTTTAATTTGGAATGGTATCTACATAGTAAAAAAGGTGCTACATTTGGCTTGTTAGCTTTTCCTTGTAGATAATAAGCCAAAGTGGAACCATGTTTTACTATGTAGATACCATTCCAAATTAAAATTTCTACGGTGTAGACATTTTAATCGTTGTACGTTCTGTTTAACGCTAGAATAAAAGAAATAACATTAATTACATTTTCTCTGTGTTATATGTTTTACTATGTAAATATCATTCTGGAATAAAATTTTTACGGTGTAGCCAAAGTAGATATTTCTTCCTTGGCGATAAAAAGCCAAAATAGCACCAAGCATTTTTTGAAAATAAGGAACGAAACAGAGTTTTACAGAAGAAAATAGAAACAAATAAAAGAATTATTTTATAAAAATGCGTAACTTTTCCTTAGAAAAGAAACGTGTCAAACAATAAAAATACATTAAAATAAATAATCATTATGGGAGTGACAATATTAAAAAAAAATACATCTTTATGGGATAATAATAAAAATATACATTTAAGGTTGCCAATTAATAATTTCTCTAATATTCTTAATTATATAACAGTGTCCCAAAATATTCAGCGTTTCCTGTTGGTACATTATTATAACCGACACTTGTGATTTTATGTTTCCACTTCTTACACATGTATAATTCCATCAACGAAAACATTATTTTAGTTTTATGGGGTCCTTCTCAACCTTTTCTTCCTTGTAGCTCAATTGTGGTACCAAAAATATTTTAGGCCCATGTAAGCACAAAAAGAAGCTCAACGTAACAGGAAATACATTTCATTTCCAGAAGCAAAATGTGGTAGAAAATATAAATCCCGACGAATGAGTACACTGCTTCTGATGTCTGTCTATCAGATCGTCAAGTTGAACTTCGAAGCCTTGGTTCAATTTCAGGCAGAAGTCTCCTCTCTCGGCAATAGATTTTCCTTAGATCAACTCCAGGCCCATTTTACAAACTTTTCAAGTCCACGTTGAGAATCAATGTTCGACGTAACGAAATGCTTGACACAGAATTTTCCCAATTTGTCATTCATTTGCTTAATAGCCCGGGGAAAAAAAAAAATCTAAAAAAGCAACTTTTAACTTCCCCTTGGTTTTTCGATTTCATCATCGTAGTCATCTTTTTGTTAAGAGGAAGAATTTTTTTTCTATTTAGCACTTTCAGTAAGTGAAATGAGAGAGGATCCCCGTTCAAAAAAGTGGCACATCCGGATGAGGATGAGAGCAAAGGTCACACATTGAAAACGGTTAAAATTGTGGGCAAGCACCACGCACATTTACGGGATGGAACGAGACTAATTTATTTGACTGTGTATTTTATTAGCTTCCGCTTCGTTGATAGATTTCCGTTTTGACCTTTGTGGGATATGGAACAGATCAAGACAAATAGCTTTGCATGTTCTGTGTTCAAGAAAAAAAAGTTCAGCATTGTTCAGTTATTATTTTTTTTTATTCAAGTGTAAAAGACTGCTTGTTATACTGGAATCTGAAGTAAAGTTCCTTAAGTAGGAAAGTTTCTTGGAACAAAGAAAAACGAATGACAGATTTATAGAATAAAAAAAAAAAAGACTACCTTGTTTCAAAGAAACGAGACACAAATGACAGTTTAACAGAAATAGCAAAACTTTTCGATTCAGAGAAAAAGGATTACTTAAAGTAAATAAAGTGGTGGGAACATCGATAAATAGAAAGAGCAATAAATATAGTGAGAGGGGGAGTACAGTAATAAATATAGGGATATAGTTGTTCCAATTAGTGCTACAACCGGACTCCCTCCCTCTCTCACATATATATATATATATATATATATATATATATATATGCTCTGTTTATAATAAACAGTATTAAACAGGTCGATAAATGTTATTTTATATATATATATATATATATATATATATATATATATATAACCAAATGTAATGAGAACGAGAAAAATATAAATTCAAAAGTTCATAACGTTAATTTAAAAGAGGGTTCAATACAAAATGAGCAATAGATATTTATTATAAGTTGTTACATACGAAAAAAACAAGTAATCACTACAAAGATGCATATTTGTTTTGATGCCTAAACATAAGCATCTCATCAGGTGGTTAAGTTAGATTCTCTCAATTTCACGGACAATTTTTTTGGTTCATTATTAAAGTAAGAGAGAAAATTATCGGGTTGACAGATGTTACACACAGTAATTTTCTCTCTTCCTTTAATAATGACACCAAAAAGTGTGTCCGTGAATATGAAAGGATCTAATTGAGAATAAGTAGACAAAACTTGTTTGTTGTGTTTTACGGCATATCAACCTCAATGGTTTATTTAATGCCGACAACTTTTTTTTTTCTGGTAATATTTTGTTTTGTCAGAAATCTAATTTCTGGTAATATTTTTTTCCTCAAAAATATATAGCTGGTAATATTTTTTTCAAAAATATATTGCTGGTAATAATTTTTTACAAAGTATTTCTGGTATTAAAACCTATCTTTACACTTTTATAATGCTTTTTACCTTTAGTTTCGAAGTTGACTATTTGCCCATAGCTGGGACCCTAACAGGTGCTACCACACCGGGTCAGGGTGGACCTGCGAACACCAGCAATTAAGTGGTGGTTCCACGCTCTTCAAAACCTCCTGATCACAGACTTGCTGTTGGACGTAGTTTATCGTCTTACCCAGGACGGATAAAACTTGTCTAAAATTATTAAATGAAACAAGTCATATACATATAAATTTAAATGTAACGTCGCCATTTTTCTTTTTTTTTTTTATTGTCCTTTCTTCTTAAAGTTTTCTCATTTTCTTTCATTCTCAGTGGCTTTATCGCTTTGCTTGGAGTGAAATGATAAAAAAGAAAAAGAATCACATATAGAGTACTCGGCAAGAATCAAGATAACTTGGTGATGCCAGGAAAAAAAATAATGAAAAAAAAAAACACTTTAAATATTTCTACTTCCCTTCAATTCATAAACTTTCAAATTTTTGAGGTCCAAAGTTGGTTAAAACATACATTTTGTTTTTAACCTTTAGTACTTCCTCAGTGATTTCGATCGCCGAGCAAAATTCATGTTGTCACGGCAGTGGATGAACGATAGCGTACACAATGACAAAACGGATGAGCGCTACTAAAAATAATTAGACATTGTCTAGAACGGAACAGTCTGTGGAAGAAGTGGCGAGTGGAACGAGAACAGTCTATCCCCGTAGATTAAATAATGGGTTCTGTTCAGAAATTCCTGTAGGTTACCCAGATCAATATACACCTGAGGAAGGCCAAATATAGTGTAAGCAAGTTTCTAAAGCTTTTATACAAGTCTTATGCATGCAAAATCTATAGGCTTCACCATCCCCCAGAAATAAGTGCAAACGAACAAAGAAAAAGAAAAAAATATGTATATAAAAAAAAAAACAAAAAAAACTGTAGGGCAGAGATCTAAATTATCTACCCCTTTTAATATCCGACTTCCCTCCCCCTCATCGACATTTTATTTTGCGACGTCATGTCTGAAAATATTTAAATTTCGTCGTCGCGTAGGGTATGATGACAGAAAACAGCCTTAACTGAAATCAACAATAAAGCTACTTCAGTTGAAGGGGCTTGAAATAACAATTCAGTGGAAGAAGTAATATCAATAATGCAATATATTTAAAAAAAATGATATCGAGAATGTGCCTTAAATTAACGCTAATTAAAAAAAAAAAGACGCTGCTTTTGGCGTAATTAGGATCTTAACACAGGAAGAAACATTTTCAAAGAGAATGAAATTTGTCCAGTGTTCTTTACGTGTAAAATTAATGATAATGCACTATTATGGCTGGTTTTATTCAACCACCATGACTCACCTGTAGCCTAACATTCGGCAGACAATGCTGGCTTCCCTCTCATCCCATTGAAAGTCGCAAATAGTCCACCAGGTGGCGTTGTGCATAACACGCACGATTCCTTCAGATTTAATTCTTCCATTAATCAAACTGACTGACACTGGAAAAAGAGAAAGAGATAAAAGTATGAAATCAGAAGAAACAAGTTAAACAGAAAGAAAAAGAGAGAAATAGAGAGAAATACAAAGAGGAAATGAGAAAGAGAAAAATAAAAACGGACGATAAAGGGAAGAGAGAGAGAGAAAAATAAAAACAGACGATAAAGGGAAGAGAGAGAGAGAAAAATAAAAACAGACGATAAAGGGAAGAGAGAGAGAGAAAAATAAAAACGGACGATAAAGGGAAGAGAGAGTAAGAGAGAAAAATAAAAACGGATGATAAAGGGAAGAGAGAAAATAAAAAACGGACGAGAAAAAATAAAAACGGATGATAAAGGGAAGAGAGAGAGAAAAAAATAAAACGGACGATAAAGGGAAGAACAGAGAGAAAGAAAAAAAAAACGGACGATAAAGGGGAAGAGAGAGAGAAAAATAAAAACGGACGATAAAGGGAAGAGAGAGAGAAAAATAAAAACGGACGATAAAGGGAAGAGAGAGAGAGAAAAATAAAAACGGACGATAAAGGGAAGAGAGAGAGAAAAAAAAAAAACGGACGATAAAGGGAGAGAGAGAAAAAAAAAAACGGACGATAAAGGGAGAGAAGAGAAAAATAAAACGGACGATAAAGGGAAGAGAGAGAGAAAAAATAAAAAAATAAAAAACGGACGATAAAGGACGAAGAGAGAGAAAAAAAAAATAAAAACGGACGATAAAGGAAGAGAGAGAGAGAAAAAAAAAAACGGACGATAAAGGGAGAGAGAGAGAAAAATAAAAACGAGAGAAAAAAAAAAACGGACGATAAAGGGAGAGAGAGAAAAAAAAAAAAAAGAGAGAGGACGATAAAGGAAGAAGAGAGAGAAAATAAAATGGACGATAAAGGAAGAGAGAGAGAAAAATAAAACGGACGATAAAGGGAAGAGAGAGAGAGAAAAAATAAAAACGGACGATAAAGGAAGAGAGAGAAAAAAAAAAAAACGGACGATAAAGGGAAGAGAGAGAAAGAAAAAAAAGACGATAAAACGGAAGAGAGAGAGAAAAATAAAAACGGACGATAAAGGGAAGAGAGAGAGAAAAAAAACGGACGATAAAGGGAAGAGAGAGAAAAAAAAAAAAAAACGGACGATAAAGGGAAGAGAGAGGAGAAAAAATAAAACGGACGATAAAGGGAAGAGAGAGAGAAAAAAAAAACAAAAACGGACGATAAAGGAAGAGAGAGGAGAGAAAAAATAAAAACGGACGATAAAGGGAAGAGAGAGGAGAGAGAAAATAAAACGGACGATAAAGGGAGAGAGAGAGAAAAAAAAAAAAACGGACGATAAAGGGAAGAGAGAGAGAGAAAAATAAAAACGGACGATAAAGGGAAGAGAGAGAGAGAAAAATAAAAACGGACGATAAAGGGAAGAGAGAGAGAGAAAAATAAAAACGGACGATAAAGGGAAGAGAGAGAGAGAAAATAAAAACGGACGATAAAGGGAAAGAGAGAGAAAAAAAAAAACGGACGATAAAGGGAAGAGAGAGAGAGAAAACGGACGAAAAACGGACGATAAAGGGAAGAGAGAGAGAGAGAAAAAGAAAAACAGACGATAAAGGGAAGAGAGAGAGAGAAAAAGAAAAACAGACGATAAAGGGAAGAGAGAGAAAAATAAAAACAGACGATATAGGGATGGTTTGGTTTGTTTTGTTTTACGGTATATCAACCTCAATGGGTCATTTAATGCCGATAACTTTTTTTTCCAGGTAACATTTTTGTTTTGTCAAAAATCTATTACTGGTAATATTTTTTTCCTCAAAAATCTACAGATGGTAAATAGCAAGTAAATAAAGCTATCATTATTTACAATATTATATTCGGACTATTGTCATCATCTTATCCTGGTACTAATAAAAGCGTTGGTCTGTGAATTTGGTGACATAGTAATTGTGAGTTCAATCCCAGGGCCGGGCAGTGTGTACTTGCACTCAGCGGAAACGGGCGAGCAATAACTTAAGATATCCCATGAAACGAGAACAAGCTACCTTTACACATAATCAAATTGAAACAATAAACACAATATCCAAAATATACACTTATTACAGGCTCTTTCCGCTCATCATAGCTGCAGTATAAAAACACAAGCGGGCTTTGTAGATGTTGAATAAGCACAAATGTGCCCGAGCAGGCGTATGCAATGGGGATTAGCTAGCTGCACTAGTAGACTGGCATCCTCGTTTTCACGTCGTTGCGCCATATACATTTTTTTTACAAGCTCACAAATTTAGGTTCCATTTATATGTATATACATAATTATGAACGAACAAGAATATATGTATCAGTCATGTGCCATGCGTTATACACGCTTAAGTGATCATGTATCTTTTGATACATGACTGACGAGGCAGATTTTTCACTATGGCTGCCATTTCTTTCTGCGGTAGACCAGTTGCCATCTGGTCTGTCCTGGGGACAGAAGAAGAGGATTCACACCTTTCCCAAGGGTATTAGCGCGTAAGTAAATATACATGGTAGATGATATTGTTTATTTGGATGGTCGATTTTGTTTAGCGGTATATTAACCTCTACGGGTTATTTAATGCCGAAGTTTAAATATTTTGAACGCAATTGAATGGCTTCAAATTTTTATTAAAAATACGATTATGAGGTTTAATGTTGGTGTTTTAGATTGACTTCGATTATGAGGTTTAATGTTGGTGTTTTAGATTGACTTCGATTATGAGGTTTAATGTTGGTGTTTTAGATTGACTTCGATTATGAGGTTTAATGTTGGTGTTTTAGATTGACTTACGCTAATCTTGACGCTAACACGCCCCTTTGTCCAAAATTAGAGACATTAAGTTTTTCCACTGCATTTAACAGGGTCAGGATTATTACGTGTACTGCCTCTCTTCACCTGAATAACGGTGACAATGAAGCTACACGACTTCTTCACATTATGTGGATGTGCCATTTCCAGAAATAGTTGAGAGTGAAACCATTTAGTTTACTGGTGTCCCTAATTTTTGACATTTCAGTTTATAGATGTCGATCTCTGGGCCATGTTCCGTGGCAAACTCGTAACGCTAACCGCAAACTCATCGTTGTCACTTTTCGAAACGGCACTGCTGAACTTTGACCTTTACTAGTAATTGAAATGTATTAATTCGTGAGTGAAATTGAGGTGGTGGGTAATATAGTATTTACACTTGTCGGTCCCTCGGAGAGCAATGCAGGCACACGAATGAGAGAATGAGTCTTTTCCGCTTACCACAATCTGAGGCCACTATCTTTTAATAGAGCAAGTTCACCGGTAGAGTCAGATAGCAAGTAAATATCTAAATTTATATAAGTTGAGTTTAGTACAGAATCACTAGACAGTCTGTTATTAATGTCAGTGTTTAATAAAATAAAATTTTTCCTTCTTTTTAGAACATTTTCTTTGTAGAACATTAACTAAAATTTTAGATTTAAAAAAAATTGTTATAAATCTTTTTTTTTTATCAGATCGCAGAACTAGTAAATAACAGACAATTTTTAGCTTTTTATTTAGATGATTTTTGACTAATCAGAAGATCCGCAGTATTAAAAATATGTTTTTTTTATAATTAAAATTTAATCTCAGAAATTTATTTTTTTAATATTTATTATCTAAAGCATCCTAAACTAATTGTCCAAAAAAAAAATAACGAAAGTTTTCCTTAAAATAACAAGTAATTTTGTTCACTTAAATGTAAATAATTTCACTTTTCTCCTTCCGTAGAACAAAGTATCCTCACGTAATCCGTCAATATGTCATTCATCACCTGTCAAGTGACGCGAAAGTTTATGACCTGCTTTGTTTTATTTTCAAATTACATCTTTTCGGCGCAAAAGCTAAGTCAACTTTGGTTCAAAATATTTTAAATAAACATTATAATTTCTGATTTTCTTCAAAAAAGTTTTGAAAAAATGATAATTGATATTTAAAAGAATTTCAAAGTGAGATTTCCAGTTTTTTATAAAAGGGAAAAAAATGGTCAATTTTGCCGACTCAAAAAAAAAACAAAACAAGATTTTAAAGAAAATTTCGGACGTGCCAGGAACGATTAAAAAATGGAAAAAAAATACCCCCAAAATACTTTGATCTTTCCTCTTAAAAATGACAAACATTTAGACGATAAAATTTTGTTTTCGTCAAGTGTGGCGTCTTTTTCATCGTGCTATGCTCTTTTTTTAGCGAGCTCGTGGAGGTACCTAATTTAATTTTATTTCTTACCATTAATGCTTTCTCTCTTGATATCGAACATAACAAAGACTACTTGACCTTAAAGATTTATATTAAGGTTTTTGTCGAAACAATCTTTCATGGTTTCAAATATTTAAAAAAAAAATAATTTCAACCCAAGCAAGGCGGTAATGCCCCAAGGGTAAAAAGTGAAAGCGGACACTGAGAATAATAGGATCAAGAATACAGAAGATGGTGATTGATATTGTATTTAATTTTTTGAAGGCTGTAGTTATGAGGGAAGCAAGGAAACGGAAGGTGGGAAGTGCGAGAAAAGAAACTGTTGGGGGAGAAGTGGCGAGAAAAAGGTGGAAACTTGTTGGGGAGAAGTATAGGCGATTCCTGTTGTATTTAATTATTTCAACAGTAAAACGGTGGGACCTAGTTCGCCAATCTAGTATATATATTTAAATTAAAAAGAAGGAATATAGGTTCGATTCCTGTCTGGGGGTATATTTCTTTTTCGTAATGACTTTTCGATTTATACGCCGGTTGAAATAAATTCCAATGTTTAAAATGACATATCAGTTCGAACACAAAGATAATCTTTTTTGTTATGATATATATATATATATATATATATTTTATAACGTATTATAATTTTATAAATATATATATATATGATATATATATATATATATATGATATATATATATATATATGATATATATATTTTATAACGTATTATAATTTTAAATATATATATATATATATATATATATATGTGTGTGTGTGTGTGTGTGTGTGTGTTTAAACTGTCTAGTCTTGAATTATTTTAAAAATGTTTTTCTTTTTTTATAGTAGCATTTTTTTTTAATTTTGTGAAATTTCGAAAAATTAAATTTTGTACCAATTAATGTTTATATCATTTATACGCCCAGCTCCTTGGAGAATTTAAATAATTTTTTTTTTTTGTAAACCAATGACTGAAAATCTGCTCTGGATCGTAAAATAAAAACATTCAATAAAAGACATTATTCAATTAAGAAAGCTTTTAATTGTTTTTATGAATAAGATATATTATGAACACTATTGTCTAAAAAAATCGATCAATAATGAAGTCTTACAAAACTTTTCATTTTTAAAAAAAAATTAGAATAATTTATAAATTTTTGAATTTCTGTATTCATTTTTACCAATTAAGTGATATTTTTATTAAGTAAAAACTATATTTACTAATCATAAATGGAAAAGCTTAATACAAACTCCCAAATTTTTAAGAATTTTGAATTTTTTTTATGTATAAATAAATTTGTAAATAAGGACAACCATACGCAACATTATCTACTAGCAGTAGACCTATCAATTAATCCTATATAATCATTTCATATCAGTGGAAAATCTGAGACTAAGAAGGCGTAAAGTGTTGCTCAATTGGAGGTTAGCATCAGACATGGAGAAAACAAGATGAGAGTTCAATTAGCCATTTTTCGCCATCAATATTTTATTTACCAAACAATGTGATCTTAAATGGAGCTCAGTTTTATTTTATAATCAAGATACCTCACTTGGAAAAGATTCCATACATTCGTCTGCTCAAGAAAAAAACAAAACAAAAAACGAACAAGTTTGGCGGAGATAACATCTACTCACCATAGCCTCGATAGTAACATTTGAATTTATTTAAAGTATCTAAATTTACTATCGATCCAGCAGACAAATGGATATAACCTCCGTGAAATTGAGCTATAAGTAACTTCCGTTTTTAAGAACAAATTCTAATTAAGAAACTATACTCCTAAATACTACTTATACGTTCCAGTTAATAAATTTGAAATCTAAATATGCATCTTTTCGTACGGTAATGGCAGCGTACACAGGGGATTTAAGAACAACAAAAGAAAAATATTTGGAACACGGTTGGTCTGTTCTTACCCAGGAACCATCTTCACCTGACCTTGTATCAAGCTATTATTATCTTTTTCGATCGCTGCAAAACGTTTACATGTGAGAATAAAATAGATTCAAGAGTTCGCCGAAAAAGGTTTTCACACGAAAACCTGTGGAATTTTAATAAAATGGTATCGAAGAGGTGCCATAAATCATTGCAAATTGATGAATATACAGGTGTGTGGCGGAAATGCCCCCCACATAATGGTAAGACATTAGTTTCTTTCATTCAGCAACTCCTTGTGTCTTAGTGGCTCTATTGCCTTGCTTAGTGAAAGGATGTAAAAAAAACAAAAACAAAAAACGTGATAATATTAAGTACACAATCAAAAAAAAAAAATGATGCTGGAAATATCAGCGACATATGCAACCAATTGTGCCAAAAATCATATCTCTGGTTGAAATTTGGAGGTAGCTTGTAAAACAGGCAAATTCAAAACATAATTCTCTTTGTGAAGAAGACTCCCAAGAGATCTTAATCTCTTCTAACCTAGAGTCAACTGATATCTATCCTAAACGTGCTCATAATATTCTAACATCCTACATTTATTCATTGACAACAACCGCATTCAGCAACTTTCTACCTTGAGTGGCTCTTTGGCCTTGTTTAAAAAAAACAGTAAACAATCAGAAAAGTACTGGATACCTAATATTGAGAGATTTAGCTTGATATCCAATAAGTGCAAAACCAGCTAACAACCATATTTTTTTAAATAATGATAAAATTACTGAGGTCTTCAGACCTCAGTAATTCCATTTGTGGTTGGAACGCTTGATTTGATTGGAAAAGATTCTGATATACTTATTAAAGGGATCCCCAGAAGCCTCTGCTTGAAAGAAATACACAAAATTGTTTTCGCAAGTACAGCTCACACTTTACGAATGGCTTTATGTATGTAAAATGGTTGGGATCTTGTTATTTTTTTAATTATATTTTCTTTTATAAAAATATTCAGTGAAAATGTCATGCCATTTCTGATTATAAGTCTCTGTTTTGGACAAGGAAGGAAATAAGTATACAACATAAATCAAAGGAAATAATAATGCTGAACCCCTAAAAGTCAAGATTTGTTTAAATAAATGTATAAAACGTAAGAATTGGAACTCTCCTGATCATGAGGTTAGTGGGACACCGAGGAAGGCGTTAAGGATTTGAAGAGACATGCTTTACTTCAAACGAGAGCGACGCCTGTTGTTAACCAGATTAAATGTACATAATAATGACAATAGCTTTTTCTCATTGTTTGAAAGAAAAACTGAAGACAAAATGTTTAAAATGAGAGAGATAGAGAAAGAACATTTCTCCTTACCATCAATCAATAAAACAAACACAAGTAAAAAATGGAATCATAACGAAATATACAAAATATATATCATGGTGAACTCACTTTCAGTTGGAATGTCACTTTCAGCGGGCGAGGCGACCACAACCGCAAGAACAATTGAAAGGCAGACGAGAACAATGTTAATTCGCGCCATGGTGTTCTTTCAAAAACAGAAAATAAATAAATAAACAAAAAGGACAGTGAAATATTTTGTATTTTTTTTTTGTTAAATTATCATTTTTTTCTTTTTCTGTTTTTTATCGCCTAGACATGTAAAATAAAAATCCTCCCTGTCTCTGTTGTTCGAACTGAAAACTATTTTGGAAAAGAACAGAGAGGAGGGGAAAACGGTTAGGAGCGTTTGAGTGGAAAGTTTGCTTGGGTGTAAAGTGTAAAAAAATACAAAGTGGTCTGCTTGAGGTAGAAGAGGAGCAATAACAAGAGACTATGGATAATTTTACAGAAAGGAGTTAGAGGAAAGAAGTACTCTACCTGTATCCTCATCTTTTAAAGAGAGGGTAGGTTGTAGAAGAGAGTGAAGTGAGAATAAAAAAGGCGAAAAAAATGGCTGATTGAGAGGAAAAAAGGACGACGAAAAAAACAAAAATAACAATGACTCAGTAAATAGGAAAATAAAAAGAACAATAGAACGAATGGAAAACGAAAAAAAATATTTAGAAGGCAACACAGTAAGAGAAAAGAAAATAATGAATAAAAAAACAAACAAAAAACCCCCCCAAAAACCACAAAACAAAAAATAAAAAACAAAACAAAACAAAAAAACAAAAAAAACAGGAAAAGACAATAGGAAGAAAAGAAAGAAGGCTGTGAATTAATTGTATGAAAAAGGAGAAAGAGTTGGTAAAGTAGTGAGAGAAAGAAAAAAAAAAAAAAGAAAGAGAAAGAAAAGAAACACCAGTAACAGATGGCTATGCCCAACTTCCGTTCTGGATAAAGATGGGTGGAATGGGAACCGTAGTTATAGTAAAAGTGGTAAATTATGATGGTGGCCTATTTGGAACAATTAGAACGCTTGCACATCCCAGCCAATTTACCCGCGCTCAGTAAGAGTCATAGTAATACCAGACAATCTATTTTTTTTTTAGGGTGACCGTTCGCTCACTGGTAATTACGCCTCAAAAACTATTTTCTCTTTAATGAGCACAGATATGTTGTTTGGCGTTGGGTTGTTATGGGTGAGGAATCTTAAATGTTTCCAGGGCATTTGTGAGATTTGCTGTTGCTGATGTAGGGTTTCTCAGAGTTAGCTTTTATACGTGTGACCCTTTCGGATCAAATAAAAGTTATCGAGACACCTCGCTCACCGATATAAAATTGTGAAAACTATATGTACTGAGCCATTGTTATTGCAAAATAATATAGTCTAGGCGTAATTTAATAGTAACTAAATCTAAACAAATAAGTACAAAAATATATTTTCGTGACATATGTAACTACCCCTGTATCTTCCTGATCTAAATTCATTCTTTTCCTCCCTGTTTATATAGTCATTGTCTAGGGATCTTCCGGGTCTGTATTCCTCGTCTCTGGAAGTTCGCTATCTTTACCACTGTGCATTATCTATCTCAAACAGTTCACTATTATTTAAACCAGTGTCTGTTGCTTAAAAACTATAAAAAAAATTAAAAAAAATTGGGCTATGTGTTTTTATTCATTGTATGAAAATAATGAAAGTGCATTAGTGACAATATACCACAACACAGACCTAAGTGTTTTGTGATGTCGAACATGTTGCATTTTTGTGAGGGTTTTCATGTATCATATTAAAATAAATGATATGGAAAATGCAAAATAAGAAGAGCAACATGGCATTTTTCCACTGACTTCCACCAATCAAAGCCGATTCTGTCTATGTCAGTTATGCTACTGACACTAATAGACTGGGGAATTATATAAAAGTGACTTATTATTAGATCATCTCCATTAACCTTTGTTTTTAGCCAGTAGAAATAAACTACATTCAATTTCAAAATTTAATTACATAATCGCTATTCAACATAAACACTAAACAGTATTTGGAACTAGTATAGAGTAGATCCTCCATTTGCTAGTTTCAGTGCTTGGATTCGATTTTTCATGGATTTGATTAAGTTATCAACAATCGTCTGAGCCATACTGTACCACACCTTTAGCAATGTTTCTTTAAGGGTTGCCACTATTTATTACCCCCACCATAACTAATTTTATGAAAACTCTAGAAATTCGATCGAGTCCACTTTAGTGATTACAATAGTTTTAAAAGCACAAGGCATTGAGGAATGCAAATCTTTTTTTTTGTTTTTAATTGGACCCCCCCACCTGAAAATCAAAAATAAAATGAAAAATTGTATCATACAAAACTCAATAAAACAAAGATATTATTTAATTTCAAATGCTTTTATTTGCTTTTAGTTGTTTTTATGAATATGGACAATATTTTCTGCAAGAATTCCTCCAAGCCTTGTGCTTTTAACTATTGTAATCACTAAACCCGATGCGATCGAATTTCTAGCGTTTTCATAAAATTAGTTATGGGAGTGGATAAATATAAAATATATATTTCTGCCATGACTTTAATAATAAAAAAAAAAAACATATTTATAATAATTTCGATCATCTGTGAATAGTTCCTGAAACAATTTTTATTTTTGCAAGATTTTCCATATTAATGTGTGTCATACCAAAAAGAAAAAAAAATTGTTATTTTACTAGTTCCGGTGATACAAAGAGAGACAAGTTTTTTTTTTAATCCAAATTTAGAATATTCTAAATAGAAGGAAAAATTTTAAAAAATAATTAAAAAAACTTTAGTCTTTCCTCTTAATAATAACATAAGCATTTAGATGATTAAATTTTGTTTTCGGCAAGGCTGGCGCCTTTTTCATCAAGCTATGCTCTTTTTTAGCGATTTCGTGGAGGCACCTACATTAACACAGCAATAATATAGACAACCATGAATGAACTCCAACGATTTGTTTAGCTTGTTTATTTTGAAATAATGCATCTCATGTAGGACAATGTCTAAGGGGAAAGGATAATCATCGCTGACAAGCTAATCCGATTCACGACAAGAACACATCCTTCCACAACCAATCCGACATTTACCAAAATAGCGTATATTCACAGGGATCCTACGCGAAAAACACGACATAAAAATTTGATAACGTACAAATTGTCATTTTATATCTTTTTATTTTTCTTACAAAAATATATATCCTGAAATGAGGGGATGAACCCGATAACGAAAATGAAAACCAATAAAACATTCAAATTAAAAGAAATTTTCGTAGTAAGACACGTCCACTCCACAGAAAAATAGGAGTGGCCACTGTATTCTGCCAATAAACAGAAACGTTTTATTTCCCTTGCGTAGGAAATCGCACGGAGACCCGCGTATATTCCCTGACATTAAATGTTCTACCATCCATTCTCTAACCAGTGTAAAACACAAGTTAGCACATTTTTCTAAACCACCAATTAAATAATGAACAAAGAAAGAAATCATCAACATAAAAAATAGCTGTTCCTACCTCAAGATAAAACCAAAGTTTCAAAAAGGTTTTTCCACAATTGAAACGACACACGCCTGCTCAGAGACAACTGGCGACCATATTGTTCTCACACAGTAACAGGGCTAGCTTCCGTCAAGCTAAACAGGAACAACGAAAAATAACTATTGAAATATATCCGGGAGGAACCATAAATGCTAGTGTAGTGTACGATCAGCAACCCGACTAACGAGTGGTCTCTACCAGTAGTGTTTGCTTCACTATGACGTCGAAGTAATTTACCATCACGGGTTCGATTTTAGCACGAACGCTGAATTTTTCTTTTCGTTACGTCACAAACAACTTTCTAAACAAAACAAAATCGACTCTGGTATGATTCGAACCCAGGTCGGAAAGCGAACTGAGAATAAAGTTAGGAAAATCTCAAACCCCAGCGTCAAACAACCTATTGCTTGTGAAATTAGGTCACAAGCTGAAGATTAGGAAACGAAAGTAGGTCATCTGTTGAGACGGCGGAAAGAGCTTGCCCCCGGTTAACATTGATACTTTCAAGCCCGTCCGCTTGGCGGATGACTAGTGTTCAGCAATGGATTTGCCTAAAAGGCAAATCCAAAGCTGAACACTCCCCACCCCCAAACATAGCGCCTTCTAGCAATCAACGCTTTTAGCTTTTAGTCCATTACAACGGATTATTACAGTACTCGAACTCTGACTGGAAAATCCAATTCGTAAGAACATACCGCTACCCCACCAAGGGCTAGCTCACCGACCAGTTTTTTTTTATGTACATATAAACCTTGTATTATAAATCATATTTTATTATCATTAAAAAAAAAAAAAAAAAAAGAGGCAGGATTCGAAACCGTACCGAAATAAAACAGCGAAACACCTTACCACTGACCCACCAAGATCCAACCGCACAGTTGGTATTATTTTATATTCTAAACACATGCATGGCAACCCACACGTTTAGAAATGTTTAAATTGTCAGCTGTGTCTCTTCTAGACTTGGATAAATTATGTCTCTCCACAGCCTCCACTCTCTTATAGGTCTAAGCAATGTTTCAGTCTTTAAATTCCTGTTTGTTTCCTCTCTGCGATCTAAGCTTACGGCCGCATCACGTTGAAACACCGATTCCCGTACGATGCCAAAGTTAAGCAATGTCAAGCTTGGTCAGTACCTTGATGGGTGACCGCTTGGGTATACCAGGTGGTGTAAGCTTGGATGTGTGGGTGGTGTAATGGATAATGGCTCGGAATTTGTTAATCGGAGAGCCGAGTTCAAATTCTCGCTGGGTTGGTTATATTTACTTATACGGAAATACCCTTGGGAAATACATGAATCCACTTCTCCAGCTGTGGGTTATTATATTAGAAACTTTTGTATCACTAAATCCTTATTATCTAAAAAAATCTTTACAATCTGGTTTTAAATAACTAGCAAGAGGTTGATAAGCCGTAAAAAACGAAACAACCAAACTATCTTTACAAGAGTTAGATCAGATCAAAAATGAAGATTTGCTGGCACATTTAGCCAGGAACTTTCCAATCCTTGATAGATTTTAAAAGGCCTCTATATGGCCTTGAGGGTGACGAATAGTTTTCACTCTACAAACCCTTTTTCCCAGAGAAAATATCGGCAACCTCTTGCTACTCTATCGCTATTTCCATGGAAAATGTTCAGCAGCTACGTTCATTAGTTCTACCAGTTCAAACCTGCACAGATAAAATCCACTATGTTTGGGACATCAGAACAAATTATTCGCATCCCCTTCCTCGTTCATTGGTAAGAATAAATTCCATTCAGACACCTTCTCCTCAAGAATCGCGATTTTTGGAACAGACTCCCGAGAGGATGCTTCACCAATTATTACAATCTTAACCTCTTCAAGCCTAGGGTTGTTCTTTCTTTTTATGTGCCATGTCTTTTCAGGACGTAGGCGATCATGGCTCTCCACTTCACTCTATCCCTTGCAGCTCTCAACAAGTTCCTTCCCTCTGCTTCCTCCCCTAGACCACATTCTGTCATCCACATGCTTAAGTCCGCCAGGTATGTCACCAGTTGTTTTCCATGTCTTTTTTTTTCTCTATTCTTCCCGTGAGTATCAGATTCTCCAGCCTTCATTATGTGTCCCAGGAACTTCAGCTGCCTCTTCCTGATATTAAGTATAAGCCTCCTCCATGTTTGCAACCGCTCTAAGACCTCATCGTTGCTCACACGCTCGGTCCATGATATTCTTAGCATCCTTCTTTCCCATATATCCTCAGAAACAAGTCAGTAACCAACTACTTCGAGTGGCTCTTGCGACTTTTAGGACATTTCCCCCATATAGATAAATATAAAAGTGGACATTGAAGGCAATACCCAATTTTATATTTACATACCCTATATCCCTGATATTAAGTATTTTAACCCATAAATATAGCATACCATAAAACTATATTTTATCATATATATATATATATATATATATATATATATATATATATATATTTCTTAGCTCCTTTTTATTTTAAACAGTATTTCCGGTAGGATTCGAACTTGCGTCCTCCTTTGCTGGAGTAATCGCCAACGGAACCAGCGGGCTTTAACTACTCAGCTACGAATAGTTTCATATTCAAGCAAGTTTATAATATATGCGCGCGCGCGTGTGTGTCTGTGTGTGTGTGTACAGAAAGAAAAAAATGACGTGATGCCACTAATATACCAAATGCAAATATCAATCCAAATAAAAATGGATTATTAATATACAAATGTAGACCCACGTTGTGATTGTCAAAGTGTTTGTTATCTTCCTTTTCTCATTACAAAATTGCCGAATTTTGGGTCGATTATATGCGCACATGCGCATATATACGACTTAACTTACCTGATACTTCTGGAATCTGCAAACGCATCGTTGGTTTTGCAAGATTCTTATCCTCCTCAACAACAGGACATTGATTGATTGCTTAACATTGTTCGTTTATATATGTACGTATATTTATTATAGACAGCACGAAGTCTTCAATCAATGTAAAGTGACCTCATATGTAACGAATAAAGAGAGAAGGACAACATTTATTTATTTATTTGCATATTAATTATGTCGCAGATATGATATATTATGCACGCGACAAAAAGAATCATTTGCATTTTTATTCGTAATTTCTGAATTGTATTTCCTGGCATTTAGCACGAAGTCCTAATTTGACAAGGAATATTTAGGATACTGGGCGATAAAAATACATTCCACATAATGGTAAAACATTAGTGGCAATGGTGTCTTCATCTAGCTGATGTTTTATCATTATGTGTGCGGTATACTTGGAAAGTATTTCTGTTGAACTATGTATATACGAGAGTGGGATAAAAAGTTCCTAGACTGATTATAAAGGAGTAACCCTCAAATATTGCAGGCATTAATTTCAACACTTCTTATTGATAACTACATTGTTTATTTCCAGGTAAACTGATATCTGACTGTTCAATGAAGACTTCAAATGTAACTTGTAGCGACTTCTCTTGGAAACGGACAAAATTTGTCATCCTAGGGTTATCAAAGTACCTGTAAGAAAAAAAAAAGGACTTACCACCCAGAGACATTCATACTGTGATGATTGCTACATTAGGGAATGATGTTCCAGCTTTATCAACAGTAGGCAACTGAATTTCGGAGGGAAAGGGAGAGAGAGCCAAATCTGTCATCATATCCCGTTAGAGAGTTGAGAATATTCTGCACAATAAACTTAACATGGCGAAGATTTCTGTGTTGGGGTTATCAACGATTCATGTACTGGAAACACCTATCGTCACTTGCTCCAAAGAAGGCCAAGATCGTTTCATCCACCGGGAAGGTGATGATCTCAGTTTTTTTGGTGATGGAAAAGGCATTGTGTTTATTGAGAGTACTATGCCAACTTACTGAGACATTTACGAATAGCTATCAAGGCTAAATTGACGATAGGGGTTTTGTTTCATCAGGACAATGCTCCAGTAAACAAATCCTTGGTTTCAATGGCTGCTGTGCGCGAGTGTAGCTTCAAACTGGTTGATCAAACTCCCTATTCCCTTGATTTGGACCCATCTGACTATCATCTGTTCCCCAACATGAAAAAAAACACTTGATTTGGAACCAGTATCACAGTGATTATGACGTCATATCTGTTGTTAAATGATTTTTTTGGAACAGGATGAAAGATTCTTCAACAATGAGAACCAAGCACCGATGGATGACAAATTGTCGAACAATTGCATCATGTCGAATTGCCCTAAATGATCTTCTAAGCGTAGCTCAGATTTGGCACATGGCCGAAAGAGCACCCAATGAGAATCGAACACATTACTCAATTGTAATTGATCTAGCGAGGCAAGTTTTCTAACCATTGCATCACGTCAAAGTGCTCTTCATGCCTTAAGCTGTGATTAGCTGACTTTCATAATATTGCATTAATAATATTATTATTATTAATTAATAATATTATTAAAATATACCACACACAGAGCCACAAATATTGGCCCGAATTGGAAAAGGGTTTCCGACTGAGAGCTCCAAGTGAAGTGTTTTCATGTTGGTGAACAGATGATAGTCAGATGGGGACAAATCAAGCGAATCAGGAGGGAGATCAACCAGTTCAAAGTTCGTAGGCTGGATTTGAACACTGCTCGCCGATTCTTTGGGAATCAGGGAAAAAATTGTTACTTTCTTTTTTATACGACTTCAGTCGAGATAATACATGTTATGAATAATCAAGAGTGGTCTCCCCTTGTTTCGTTACTCTCTTCTTTGATAGAGCTATTTCTGTTTACTGGGACTATAAAAGGACACTACACGCGAACCTTGTATTCTCAGTTGAATAAAGCTTTCTAAAAGCCTACACTTGCGTACTTTTTTGTCATTACAATACGGTCTACAACCCCGCATCATAGTTAACTGCGAACTTCATCATCTTGTCTATGGCTGTATAACATATGTTTGCCTGGGCTACATACGGTTTTGATTTCAACCATAGCTAGATAAACTATTTCGCCATGATATTTAGCCCATAGCTAGTGGGACTGGAGGTAGGGAGAGGGGAAGCGATGGATTCATATCTTTTCAAAGGGCATTTGTTCGAAAGGGAAAATTCGGCCGGAATTCGAACTCGACTTGCCTTTTTTCTATTCGATCTGATAACCCGCACATCCATAATTACACAGTGGGTTTTCACTAGTCAGTCTTTTTTTTAAACATATACTAGACCTTTGGTTGACCTTTTATTTCGGCTTTTACAGAAATTAAAAACTATAAAATATATTAAGCGCTACGAAGAACAGGAAGTTGTGGAGAGTCAAGATCATCTACGTCCTGAAGAGACACGACTCATAAAGACAAAGAAGAATGAAATTAAAAATTAGCAAGAGTATTTTATTTTTATTTTTTTGTCGAGAAAGGTAAAGATAAAATTAAGACGTTGCTTGAAAGATTGAAAGCGACAAAACAAAAAAGGTTTATTTATTTTTTGATGTAAAAAAAAAAAAAATATATCTTTTTATTTTCATTTAATCAGCCAAAACACTGTCTATATTTCCGAGATGAGGTATTATGTACATTATTTACATTATTCGGACTATTGTCCTCATCTTTGTCGCCATATTTATCACAACGTTTCGGCCGTTGTACGCTCCGGCCTTCTTCAGGCCTCCTCAAGAACACATGGCACAGTGGATAAAGGCGTTGGTTAGATCCAGTGACAGGACCCAAAGAGTGTGAGTTCAATACCCGGTTAAGGCAGTGGAGAAATTTCAGAGGGAAAATTAACAGGAGATAACTGATAACCGACATCCATCAAAACATGGCACGTGGAACTAGAACAGTCTACCGCAGTGAGCGAAATAACGGGTTCAGTTCGACATTCCAACCACCTGAAGAAGGCCGGAGCGTACAACGGCCGAAACGTTGTGATAAATATGGCGACAAAGATGAGGACAATAGTCCGAATAATGTAAATAATGTACAGCCAAAACACTTTTGGTTAAAATGTTAGGATTGTCCCGATGAGGATATGTCTTCTTTTACTCTTCATGCTATTAGAAAGATTTGTAAACAATTCCCGTTTTGGATTTTTTCTGTTAATTCATCCCAAAATAAAAAAAGATTTTATATTTACTAAAATTCATACAATATTCTCCCAGACAGAGGCCCTTCCATTACACTCCGGTTGGGTTGAACTTTGCGATCGCCCCAAATGTGGGACACTCGAGTGCGCTATTTCTAAGTGTGGGGTCTATGTTCGTGCTTATACCCCATAAACACGGCTAAAACAGATTTTTTCTTCTTTTTTTTAAATTGTAAAAAATCCCTGTAAGTACTTCGGATATCATCCGTACTTACGAAATGTGAATAACTCCCTAATTTTCTCTATTTTTTTTTTATTCTAACGGTTAGAGTTGTTACGAAGCAAGATAAACAAATTTTGATTTTAAAATTTATAATTTCTTGAAGTGAATTAATATTTGCGATATGTAACTTTAAATTATTTTGGGGAGAATTAACAGAAAAGATACCCAGTTTTAGTTTACTTAGTTTTTTTTTTTTTAAAAGTACGATTCTGTTTTATTTAATTAATAGTCACTATTCTTTGCAATGACATGTTGCCACTTCTCAGGCAGCTCTTCAATAATTTTCGAGTAAAATTCCGCTTTTCGACAAAATATTGAATCTGTTTTTTTATTAGTGAAAATTTATCCAATCAAAATACATTAATCCTCAAATAATGAACAAAGAATAAACCATCAACATGAAAAACAAATGCTATTCCTACCTGAAGATAAAACCTCCAAGTTTCAAAAAAGGCTTTCTACAACTGAAACAACACACGCCTGTTGTTCCTGAATCAGAGACACTGGCGACCATCTTGGGCGTTTAGCCTTGATAGACTTTCGTAAATGTCACAGGAAGTTGGCATAGTACTCGCCGTTCGTAGTGTGGCCATTTTGAATAGTCAATAAGTTATTTTCCAATCGTAGCTTAAATGTGGCACAAGACCGAAAGTATGGGGGCACCCAGTGAGGATCAAACTCACTACCTAGTCGTAACAAACTTGCTAACCATTACTATGGTGCCCGCGATGTGCCCTTTTTGAAGAGTCAATAAACACAATGCCTTTTGCATCACCGAAAACTGTGGATGAAACGATCTAATCTTCTTTGGAGCAAGTGACGATAGGTGTTTCCAGTACATGAATCGTTGATGAACCCAACACACAAACCTTCGTCATGTTAAGTTTATTGTGCAGAATATCAATAACTCTATAACGGAATATGATGACAGCTTTGGGTCTCTCCCTTTTCCTTCCGAAATTCAGCTTCCCACTGTTGATAAAGCTGGAGCGTCTACAGAAATACGTCAATCTAGACAAAAACATTTTTCGCCAATGAAAAATAATTATTAAATTATATCCGGGGGTAACCAATAAACGCTCGTCTGAAGTAAGATCATCCAGCTGCAGGGTGAGTGGTCTCTGCCAGCACTGTTTGTTTTGCCAGCATGGCGAATAAATGCACCATCTCGTGTTCGACTTTAGCACACGTACTAAACGTTTCATTAATGCCCCAAACAGCTTCAAACAAAACCAACATACCTGTCTCCGATGATACGAATTTTGAAACTTACCTCCTAGATTTCTGTCAGAATTTCTGGAATGAGGAATTAGCATTATTTACACTATTTACATTCAGACAGTTGTCCACATCTTTGTTATTGTTATCATCACAGTTCAGCCTTCATCTGGTGTATATATTGGTAGCCCACGCGTAAGTGGACGTTTTGGGGAATGTTTTCGTCGCCAGCTCATACATTTTCAAAGAACGAATGAGGAGGTATTTATCTATACCTACTCGCACAGCATATGACACAAGGTTGAATTTGAAGTGGGATTTGGTAACCGTATAAAAATTGCTCATGCCTCTCGGCACATCCCGTTTTAAAAACGCCTCAGTCACCGGGTAATGATCTCATCTCCTTTCCGAAGAAGAATTACTATCTGGAGGAATAAGATTTGTTAGAAGAATTACCGTAATTCCCCATGAATAATACGCCTTCATGCATAATACCCATCACTAAAATTGTGCTGAAAATGTGGGAAAGTGCTTCTACTCATGCATAATGCGCACTCCTTGTTTGGTAATCAAACCCTATAAATTGTCAGTCAGTTATGTGCCATGCGTGATAGACACTTAGGCGATCATGTATTTTTCGACAGATGACTGACGAGGCTGATTTTTTCCTCGCAGTAGGTTGCCATTTCCTTCTGCGGTAGACCAGTTGCCATCCAAAGCTATAGAACCCAGTCTGTCCTGTTATTTACCCATAGCTGGGGGGAGCGTAAGAGGATTCATACCTTTCCCAAGGGTATTAGCATGTAAGGGAATATAATGGATTCAACTGGAATACGAACTCGGCTCTCCGATTCCTCAATCCGAACCGCTGTCCATTACTCCACAGTGCCTCCAATTCCTTACCTCTCCAAATTTCATTACGGCCAGCATTTCCTACTCTTATTAAAAAAAAATGGTTAAAAACATAAGAATATTCTTCTAATTTAGTTTTATGATAATTCTTATTTTACGCCAATTTTTTAAAGATTTTTTTATAGATGTGCATAATATACACTCCAGATTTTGCTTATTTTTTTTTAGAAAAAATGCGTATTATACATGTGGAATTACGGTAATGACTAAGAGGAAAGAAATGTTTACTCTCATATAAATCGTTTAAAGACGAAAAATCTCTGAGAAAGATGGAAGTTAAATTGTGGTTTCGAATTTGTACATCCTGTCATCATGACTAACTGTAAAGTTAAGACTAACTATACGCAGATTTAAGATGTTTCTGTATTTTATTTTTGAGAAGAGCAATAGTCAATATCTTCTATGTGCCGTGTCTTTTCAGGACGTGGACGATCAGGGCTCTGTAAAATTTCCTGCCATTTGTATCTCTTAGTAAAGTTTATCTTTTTACTACCTCTCCTAATCCATTTTCTGCCAACGCTTTATTAAAAATTGTTAGCTAGATTATGCATTGTTGTCCTCTGTCCCTATTACCTATGAGTGTTAAATTCTCTAAGCCCTCTTTCCTCGTTATATGCCCTAGAAATTTCTGATGTCTTTTTCTGATATTTTACCCGTTTCCAACTATTCTTCTCATCTTGGTTGTTAGAGCTGTTAGCATTGTTGTGTCTATAATAACAGCCAAGATGAGAGCAATAGCTCAAATCAGGACGTGGGCGATCATGGCTCTCCACAACATCCTGTCCTTTTTCCGATCCCTCCCAGTCCATGTTCTGTCAACCATTTGCACAGATATGTTATTTGTTGCTTTCCTCTGTTTCTTGTGCTTTTAATATGTTTTATGAGTGTCAAATTCTCTAAGAATTTTTTCCTCATTATGGGTTCCAGAAATTTCAGTTGTCTCCTTTTGATATTAAGTATAAGTGTCCTTTTTGTTTTCATTTTTCCCCAAAACTTCGTTGATGCTCACATGTTATTCTTAGCATCCTTCTGTAGAACCATATTTCTGTTCCTTCAATTCTCTTTTTAATCTGTGGGGAGATTGTCCAGCATTTACTGCTCTATAGGAGGGTCGATATTACACAATAGTTCAGTACCTTTTTCTTTGTTTCTGTTATATTCTGTGCTAATAGGAATATATACTTGAAAGACAGGGTGGATAAAATAAGTAAAGGTTTATTGTAAAAAAAAAACAGTACATTAAGAATAAATGTAAAGAATAAAGACTTTGTCCATCGGCATAGCCTCGTCTGGTCCTCTCTGCCCGAAGGCAGAGAGTTCGACAACAGCTAAGAGCTGAGTAACAGATCCCAGCAAGTAATATTTACCAACCTCCTCACAAAGTAAGATGTGGTACAAGGCCGAATTTAATGTGGGGAAATCCGAGCCCGTAGACTCGGCCCCAAATCCCCCGTAGACCCCATATAGAACGGGGCCAGGTAGTTGTTTCCCGAGACGAGACTCTATCCTTCGGCATAACCTTGTCCGGATTCCTCTCTGTTCGAACGCAGAGAGTTCGACAAGAGCTATGAGCTGTGTAACAGGTCGCAGCTAGTATATTTAGCTACCCGCCACGAGGGTTGCATATAGCACGAGGCCGGTTTAACGTGGGTTCTCCGAGCCCGTAGACTCGGCCAAAATATATTCCCTTTTTGAACCCGCATAAACGGGTTCAGAGTCAGTCTACCTCCCCGAACGAGACTCTGCCCTTCGGCGGAGCATCGTCCGGTTTCCTCTCTTGCTGAAGGCAGAGAGTTCGACTGTCTAGCTGGAACAGGTCGCAACTAGTATATTTAGCTACATCCCCACCCACGAGGGTGGATGTGACACAAGGCCGGTTTAACGTGGGTTCTCCGAGCCCGTAAGCTCGGCCAAAAATATCCCCTTTCGAACCCGTATAAACGGGCTCAGGGGCAGTTTACCTCCTCGAACGAGACTCTACCCTTCGGCGGACCCTCGTCCGAGTTCCTACAGGCAGAGAGTTCGACTGTTTAGCTGGAACAAGTCGCAGCTAGACCCTGTATTCCGTTGACTTACAGATACTTATAGGTAGTTACTACCTATAGTGTATTCACTCTTCTTTTACTAGATTGGTAGTTAGGTCTCACCCTTTTACAGGTGAAATGGCGAGATGTAATGGTAAATTCTATGCTAACAGTTTCATCTATTGCACATTTTTGCCTGTGGAGTTCTCTTCCGGCTTCTTGCTCCCCAGTCAACATTGATCTTCAAAAATTTAAATGCAATGTAAATCGTTATCTTCTGTCTTCTTAATTTTTTTTTAATTGTTCTCTCTCCTTAATAGTGTTTTTTTTCTCATATTCTTTTACACGCAGTAACCGCTTGCATCTTAATGGCTTTATTGCCTTGCTTGAGATGAAATGATTAAAGAATTAAAAAAAAGAAAAGGAAAAAAAAAGAAAAAATCAATAAAAACAAAACAATAGTTCGTTGAGAAATTAAAGTGTATTTCTAAATCACGTACAATATTCGCTTTGTTGTTGGAAATATCCATGAGGGACAAGTCTATAATATAATACAAGGGAGGTCAGAAAGAGGAAAGGTTAGCTGGGCTGGAGGTCAAGATCACAATCAAAGAGGGAACGAAAACTGGTTATGGAAAATGAAACGACGAGAGATTTGGAAGATCAATGAAGAATGGGGGCTGGGTTGGGGCTTCATGGGGGAGACGGGCATGGCGACTTTAAAATCATGTACATCATTTTTTTTTTCCCAAAAATCGTTTTGACATAATATTTAAATTGACAAATTCTTACTTGTTGGTTTCAAAATTCAAATATAAATTACCAGTTGGAATATGGTGAAGATTAGGATGAAAATTAAAGATTAAAATTGTTTAACGTTAGCATTTAAATACTCCATTTAATAATATTTGTAATTACGTAATATGAAGATGAAATTAATATTTAAGGAGTAATATTTGGTTGTATTAAATATTGATTTTAAATAACGAAAAGTAATTACTGAGATTATTGGTAATTTAAGTTAATAAGTTTTAATAATTATATTTGCACTATATTTGGACTATTGTTCTCATCTTTGTTGTTGTTATCGCAACGTTTCAGCCGTTGTTCCCCCTGGCCTTCTTCAAGTATATATCGATCTGGTAAGCTATAGGGAATTCTGAACTTAACCATTTATTTAATCTTCGGGGGACATACTGTTCTCATGTCCATGGATATCTCGTCTAATTCTTATTTTTATTTAGTATTGCTTAGTTATTGCTGCTCCTGTTTCCACTCAGTCCAAGTACACACTGCCTAACCCAGGGATTGAACTCACAATCACTATGTCACTAAATTCACAAACCGGGACAATGGACTCGTGGTTGGTTTGTTAATTTGGCGACACAGTAGTTGTGAGTTCAATCTCTGAGTCGGGCAGTGTGTATCTGCACCCCGTGGAGACGGTCAAACAACAACTGAGCACTAATAAAAATAAGGACTAGACGAAATATTGTTTGAAAATGGTAAGAGAACAGCCTAGTCCGGTAGATTAAATAAACAGCTCTGTTCAAAATTCCCTGTAGGTTACCCAGATCGATATACTCCTGATGAGTGCCAGTGAGCACAACGGCCGAAACGTTGTGATAACAACAACAACAAAAAAAAAAAAGAGGAGGATAATAGTCCGAATATAGTGTAAATAATGATAACTCCTCATCTCAGTAATTCAGACAAAAATTAATAACTTTAATGTTATCTAAATGATATAGAAACATTTTTATGAGGAGTATTCTGGATTTGACTTAAGTTTTACCGTTAAGAATAGTAAACATAAAATGAATTTTTTTAACTTTAAATTAGTTTCAAAATAATTACTGCACCCTCCTACTATTTTCATCATTAGTAAAAATACTTAAAAAAAATGATTATATTTAAAGTAAATAATATATATTTTCCATTTAATTGCCAAGATTAAACATTTAACATGATAAATTTCGAATAATATTTTTATTACACTTAAAGCCCAAATTAAAAGTTATTTAAAAAAAATTAATTGCTAAAATTAAACGTTTTAAATGCTTCATTTCAAATAACAAATTTTATTTTATTTAAAATAAAAAGAAGATTGCATTAAATTTAATAGCTAAGATTAACCATTTTAAAATACGAAATTTGAAATATATGTTTTACTATTTTTAAAGCAAATAATAAAATATTGTTTTCCACTTAATCGAGAAGATTAAACATTATTAAATGCTTAATTCCAAATAATATTTTTAAATTGATTTAAAGTAAAAATTAGATTGTTTTGTATTTAACAGGCATGTTTAAATATTTCAAAATGCTTAATTTCAAATAATATTTTTAAAGCATACAATAAAATATTGTTTTCCATTTAATAACTAAGATTAAACATTTTAAAAATGCTTAATTTCAAATAATTTTTGCTATACTTAAAGAAACAATAGTAGAGAGTTTTTCGTTTAATCGCTAAGGTTAAAATTTTTAAAAATGCTTAAATTTAAATAATTATGTTTAAAATAATCGTCGTTTGTAAGAAAGACATTCTATTTAATTGCTGCAATAAATATTTTGAGATAATAATTGATTTTTTTTTCACTCCCTTCAAAAATAGTCTTTTGAGCACAGATTCACTTAAATAACTACTACTTGAATATTTGTATGTCTCTTTTCTTCCTACAAATGTAAATTTAAAATTTATTCATAATGATTGAACGATATCGAATAGTACAAAAATATATAATTTAGTTTTTTTTTAATATAAATGTTAGTGCTGAATATTAGTTACCTAGTATGTAATAATAATAATAATAATAATAATAATGAGAATAATAATGATGATAATAATAAAACAAATTTATATTGCTATAGAAAACACATTGAAACTATAACTTTAATGAAATTTTAAACAATTAACCATTGCTAATTAATGATTTAATTTAAGCTAGAAAGCTGAACATAGTTTTCTATGTGTGAACCTAAACTTATTATTTTCAATATCGATTCTTTTGGCATAATGGTCGGAGAATAACGACCTGAGAGCTTGCGATAAAAATCAATAAGAGGAAAGAACTATTGGTTGAAAATTAATAAAGGCAATGCTTCAATCAGGAATTTTGACTATTTTGCTTATTTCAGATAATGACTTGTCAGTCATAAGAACGAATGTATTTAGCAGTAATGTTAACAAGTTTAAGAATTTCGATGAATCAATACGAATTATTATAAGTCATTCTATTCGGATTAGTATGCGCATCTTTGAAGTTAGACACACAACGTTTCGGCCATTGTAACCTGCGGTCTGTCATACTCAGAAATCTGCCAATTTGGAACTGAACGTTGTAATATAGGAGGCGGTTATCCCCCACCATCTTTGTCCTTTTACAGGACAAATTTACTAAGGTCCCTAGGGCCATTAGTGTACACGTGACAGCCAGTTGGTATAAATAAAACAGTTGCAGTTTAGCACATTAAAGAGGCAGATGTGACAGCTATATGAATTCTATGACCCTTTAAATAAGAACATAAAAGATATCACAAGGGATGTACCTCGTTCCTCTTAGGGGCATGACAAGTAAGAGCTTCTTTTCATTTGTTCTTTCACATTCTGCATGTTTTTTTTTTCATATGTGCTATAATTTACATGTGCCAGACATACAGTGACGATTGAAATAAATATATATATATATATATATATATATATATATATATAAACTCTGTATTTTGAATTTATACCCCAATAGTATATTACATTTATAATAATCTTGAACTTTGAATCTACATACAGTGTAGGTATTGTTCCCATGAGACCCAGAATTTAAAAGAAAAACAACCGTATTGAACAGATCATAACCTTTTGTACCTGATGATTGGGTAAACCATAAAAATATGAGTCGTACTGTAAACGTTGGTGTATATGTAATTATATATATATATATATATTAGAGAGAGAGAGAGAGAGGGGTTGTATATTTTTTTGTACCGGATGATTGGGAAAGACATTTTATAGCTGTGTTTTACTACAATGAGCACTGCTTTGTCTATGCCACTGATTAAATAAATAGTTCTTTTCTCACCTGTATGTGTACGTAATTGCTCACATATATGGTTGATTGTATCTCTTTTTTTAGATCATTTTTACATCTATCTATGTATATGTCTTACCATTATGTGGAAGGTCTATGTAGGAGGTATTTCTGTCGATGTATGTATGTATGTATTGCATTTTTGTATGACGTATATTTATGCTTCAATATTGTATTAAAAATATTTTCAGGAATAACTCATTTTTGAATTAATTTCTTTGGGCGATTTTAGTCAGTTGTGCTTATCACGGATAAACTAATACGTATAGTAGACCACGGGGGAAAGTGTCAAGGAACAAGATATTTCTTCTCTATTTTAACACACTCCATTACGAACACTTTATCCAATTCACAGAGGCAGACTGAATAAAGACTTGAAACGTTGTGAGTATAACATCAAAGATAAACATGACTGTTCAAACAGAAGGCGCCATAATAATAATTTCTCATATCAGTAATGCCGAAATAAATTAATAAAAACTGATTTAATGTTTTAATATTTATATTAACATTATTCTGTTTAATAACGATTTATTTAAGCTTGTGTCAGATAAATTAATATGTCCGAAAGGTTGCATTAATATTAGTAGATATATGCAGGAAATCCCCGTTGTTCAATAGTATAGTCATTTTTATTCCTCATGCAGAATTAACAAATATTAATTTACCATTAACCGTTCACTTATAAGAAATTTGCTATATTTTTTTTGTATGCATAGAAACATTTATTAGTAAGTAATTCTTTTAGGAATGCTTCTCCCTATTTTTTCAGTTTCAAGATAAACAACAACAAATTAACAGAAATTAAAACAAGAAAAAATAACCAAACAACAAAAAACATCGGATTGTAAAATTACACATTATGCTCCTTGATTTTCGTCCATTTTTAAAGTTTTTTTTTTTTTTTTTTTAAATTTAATTAATTTTTTTTTTTTGTAATGTCATTTCGAGTTTTAATCATTCTTGGATTGGTATGACATCGGTTTATTGATCCCTATAAAATTATTTAGACGGATGAAAAGAGATCGGTTATTTTCGTGATGCAATTCGCTTTATTTGATGACGTCATCGTTTCAGATAACGCGTTTCGTGTTTTCTTTCTAGTTTTCTCAGTAATTTTCATTTTAAAATTTAAATATTCATTTTCTTTTTTTTTTTTTTTTTAAGATTTGAAAATTTTTAAATATAGTTTCGAGATTTAGTTTTTCGTTTTCTTCTCTCAATTTAGTTTTTACCACCAATATTATTATGAATATTTTAATTATCGTTTTTATTTTTGAGTGACGTGTGCGTCTGTCAGGCTTATTGTAGTAGCTGAAAAGGATCGGGGTGGGTACATTGTATTTTATTTTTAATTTTTTTTTTTTTAAAGACGATGAGCTGAATATCATTTAAAAAGCAAAAAATAAAATTGAAAAAAAAAATCGAAAATCAATTAAAAATAATAGGAGAATCACAAGATTTAAATTTATCTCTCCTCTTTCAAGCATCATCAAGATAATATATTTTTTTTTGACTTGGTATCGATTTAATTTGTATTTTTTCTCTTTATCAGTTTTTAATAATATTAATCAAATATTTTTTTTTTACGAGATTTTTTTAATTTGTTTTCTGTTCCCTTTTTTATTTCATTTGGTGGACAAAGTTTATATTTTGTAAAAAAAAAAAAAAAAAAAAAAAAAAAAAAAAAAAAAAAAAGCCTTATTTACAGCAGCACCTGTTGCTGCCGCCGCCGCTGCTCGTGGAACCAGATTTTATCCCCTTGTCCACTTCTTAGAGGACTTCTTCGTCAAAATCCATGGATCCCTTGCTGAATGGGGAGACAGGTGGGGTCTCACCAAGACGCATTATCATTATCCCGGAATCAGAGCCTGATGAATCGTGGCGGTCTTTGCTATCCTGTAAAAATATGAAGGCAAAATATACTCATTAAAAACATACACGGGACATACAATTATTTCTATAGCTCTTCAATCATTGTATCTTATACAGACATACCCCGATTTTCAAAATGTTCATTTTACGCCACTTCCTTCGTTTTTATATTATGGGTATTTTATTAAGACATATTTTTCAGTTTTCCTAAATGGCATAAAACGAAGAAACAGTTACCATTAATCTATATGAGAACATTTTTTGGTCGTCACACGCACACACAATTAACAAGCAAAATTAAATGTTCACCCTATTTTTCCCTAATCTGAGTTTCTCGGATATGGTATCCACTTACCAGGAGCCTGAGAGTTTTTGTATCCTTAAAGAGGTTACAAACAGACCAAGGTGGTACTCAAGTGAAGGAACAACAACATGCGTGTAGATGAAAGAAGAGAGTTTTATTGTAAAAGAGAATACACTACTGAAAGACATGGAATCGGGTGGAAGGCTAGTAATTCCCGAAGCAATGATATTACCCCACGCGGTCAGATGTGGCACAAGGCCGAATTTAATGTGAGGTACTCGAGCCCGTATGCTCGGCCAAAAATTCCCCCTATAAAACGGGGCCGGGTAGGTGTTTCCCGAGACGAGACTCTGCCCTTCGTCATAGCCTCGTCCACCCGGAGGCAGTGAGTTTGACCAGCACATCTGGAGACGAATCTCCAACTAATTTCTGAAGCATGCCCCCCCCTCCCCAGGTATATTCTGTGCTCACTATAAACACCTGCCGATATAATCAGTCCACAGTAGGCGACATGGAGTGTGGGACATTCCATTACAGCAATAGTAAAATTGAATTTAATATTAAGACCTTTGACGTGTGAATACTATATTGGCGAAACTCCGATTAGGGAAAGCTAAGTTGAATATTTAATGTTATTTATCGCTATTAAAGATTTATCTTTTGATATTGAGCACTTCAGTTATAAAAAAAACAAAACAAAAAAAAAAACAAACAAAAAAAAAAACAGTCTGAACCACTCCAGTAAATACCTGACTCTTTTTGATCAGACCGAAAATGGAATATTGCTGCCATATATGGGCAAGAGTTGCCTAGTTTTAAATTTCCAGTCTCGATAGAGTTTAAAAGCATCTCCGCGTCCTTGTAGGTTATGAATTATTTTCCATTCTTCAACCCCCTTTACCACAGACGAAGCATCACAACTCTCTCACTGTTCTATTGCTATTTTTATGGAAAGTATTCAGGCGAACAACATTCTTTTGTTCCACCATTTTTAACGTTTACGCCTAAGACCCGCCATACCACGCCTATTGTCGCGAACCACCCTCATTCTCTCCGTATTCCATTGGTGAGATATAACTTCCATTCGAACAGCTTCTTCCCACAAACCACTGCTTTTTGGAACCGACGCCAAAGAGAATGATTCCCCGATGACTACAACCTTAAAGTGTTCAGGTCTAGGGTTTATCGTAATTTTCACCACATATCCCATAATCTGTGCCTCTTACATTATAACCCTTAACCTCGAGTGGCTCTTGAGCCTTATACAAGGTGAACCTTATTGCAAAAATACAATATAAAATATTCTATTCTTTTGGGAACTCAGAGTTGGTGTAATGGTTAACAAGTTTGTTTCGTTTTGCTACTGAATAAATACTCCATAATTGTGACCTTGTGCCGCATCTAATCTGTGCTTAGTAAGTCACTATAACGCTCTTGTAAATCAAAGGTCGATGTACGTATTCCACCGTTGTTCATGTAGAACGCTTGAAATATGACAGTGTAAATGACTGATTAGTTTATAAAAAATTCCGTAGGCATTTTAAACATTTTCCATACCTGTGGAAAACGTATGTGCCATTTTCAAATTCAAGTCATAGTTATCCGAAATCATTACAGTACCTTCAGTCGTAAAGTAAATCCTACACAAAATTATTTTGGGGTCTGGTAATGCTAAAACGTTTTCCGTTGTAAATTACTGCTAATTTCTTTTTTTCGTTGTACGCCATTTCAGGTTATGAAAGAATTCGAAGGCACTCACTATTTTCGGACAGCCGAAGAAGACTAGGAGAATTTTAAAGGATATATCGACAAGAAATGTTCATATATATATATATATATATATATATATATATATATATATATATATATATATATATATATGTGTGTGTGTGGTGCGATAGGTAAATTGTTGCCATTTTATATTTGTAATTTCACGCATGCGTGATGTTTGTTTTTGATTTTGTCGACTACATAGAATAGTAGGATCAGTTGGGAACTCTCTGTGAGAAGAGCACCATAACGCAATTTCACTCGGCCAGAAATTTGAAAACGGCATGCTGTACTGCTTGGCATTCGCGCCGGAACCTCCAATACGAACATTTCAGTGTGTTTTGTTGTCAGCCTGAAGACAATGCAGAGGATTCGGAAAGAGTTGGATGAAGCGATTATGAAGGTACGGCAGCTCGGAAAATTCACTCTGATCGTTCTGATAAGAACTCCCGACTCAACACGGAGACCTACATCAAGTGTCTTGAGGAGGTAGTGCTGCCCTGGATCAACAACATGTGTGCTGGAAGACCCATTGCCAGGAAACAGGACTCTGTACCATGCCACACAAGCAGGAGAACCTAGACATGGCTGACAGTTTTTGCAAGTATATCACACCTTACATCTGGCCACCTAGCTCCTCAGGCTGCAATCTCATACGAGGAAAGTTTGAAAAAAATGTATAAATCAACGTTATTGACTAAATGAAAAAAAAAAACGAAGAAAAAAAATCAGTTGCATCTGCGTTGAAATCCTAGCTACTGTCACTGGCACGAGTCTTACACAATACCATAAGTTAAAATCGAATCGAGAACATCGAAATATATGTAAGATAATTATGACAATGTATATTTGAGGTTGCAGCTATTCCCAATAGAAAGGGATATGATTCAACTCTAAAGCAGAAATCTCTTTTTATGCGTCATATTACTTCAGGACGTGGCCGATCATGGCTCTCCACAACTTATCTTTTGTGGCTCTTAGTAATGTTTCTCTTTTTATTATTCCTCCTACTCACCGCTCCGTCAGCGATCCGCATAAGCTCGTCAGGTGGAAGGCCCGCTACCCCGTGTCCCTTTTGCCTTTGCGGTATCCTGTAAATGTTTAATTTTTCAACTACCTTTTTTCATTATGTATCCCAGAAATTTCAGCTCACTCTGATTCTAAATGTGTCCTTTTCGTTTCCATTAAAAAAAAGAAGAAGCTGAAACGTAGATCAATCAATATATCCGTGATGTGGGCTTACGGTCATATCACGTTGAAACATTGCTTCTCGTACGATCACCAAAGTTAAGCAACGTCGATCCTGGTGAGAACCTAGATGGGTGACTGTTTGGAAATACCAGGTGCTGTAAGCTATGGGTAAAATAGCAGGACTAGGTCCACCTGCTGCCTTGTAGGTCCTGCCTGTTTCGGCAAAGACTAGAAGAAAACATCGAAAACAAATCTGCCTCTGCGAGGAGGTAAACGGTAACCTTAACATCCCTGGTGCAAAAGGAACTGGCAAGACATTGCACTACTCTGCCTTGAATGTCACTATGAACCCCAATGATAAGATGGAGGGGAGTGGTGACCACAGAGGCGGCGCAAAATACGCTAGCTGAATAAATGAATGATGAACATTCAGCCGTATGACGTAAGTAGCAATGGACACGTCATGACTGTCGTCACTTCCACCGAAAGGCGAGCTTAAAGGTTTGCATCGGGGTACTAAAAATTAGAACAGGTCTTGCCTCTTTAACTCAAGATGGACGAGGTAACCTCAACATCTCCGGTGCAAAAGAAACTTGCAGACCATTGCACTATTCTGCCGTAAATGTCTCCATGGAACACAATTTTAAGATGCAGGGGAGTGGTAACCACACAACGTCACAAAATGCGCTAAATGAAAAAAATGGAAATACCACGACACACTGGGTCCTATAACTATTAAATTATTCTGCCCTGAACCTCAATTGTGAGATGGAAGGGAATGGTGACTACAGCGGCGGCGCAAAATAAGCTAACTGAATAAATGAAAGATGAACATTCAGTCATATCCGTAAATAGCAACTGACACGTCATGATTGTCGTCACTTCCACCGAAAGGATCGATATGAAGGCGAACTTAAAGGTTCGCATCGGGGAACTAAAAATTAGAACAGGTTAATCGATTAATGCCAACCGAAAAATCAGAAGCACGTTTGAATAATGAGTACATGAATAGGAGAGCCGAGTTCGAATCCCACTCGAGTTCATTATATTGAGAGAAAACAGACAAAAACAGAAACTGTTTTTTTTTTTTGTTTTATGGAGGTAAATCGGGGCAGAAAAAAAGGAGTGGAGCCCCGAGGGTGGATAGATGTCAACACTGATAACTTCCCGGTAACTACTGCCGCCAAGCCGTCCCCAAATATAATGCCCTTTTGGATCTTGTCAATACGATCGAGATGAGGGGCTGTAGTCTGGGCAGCGTACAGTCTTCATATACTATCGCCAATCTAGGAGAAGGAAAATTTTGAATTTAAACCATTTGCTACCTTGTAGGTCTTGCCTCTTTAACTTAGGATGGACGAGGTAACCTCAACATCCCCGGTGCAAAAGGAACTAGCAAACCATTGCAACATTCTGCCTTGAATGTCACCATGAACAACAATTTTGAGATGGAGGGGTGTGGTGACCACAGCGGCGCAAAATGCGTTAACTGAATAAAATGATGAAAAAAAAAAGTAAGCTTGGATGTGCGAGTGGTGTTATGGTTAATGGCTCGGAATTTTTAATCGGAGAGACGAATTCTAATTCAAGTTGGGTTCGTTATATTCATTTACGCACTAATACCCTTGGAAAAGGTATGAATCAACCACTTCTCCAACTATGGGTTAATCAGACACTAAAATCATAATTATCTCAAAAAAAAAAAAAAAATCTTATAATCTAAAAATATTTTACGGCTTTAAATAACCGGTATATAAGCTGTCGAAAACGAATCAACCAGTCGTAGCCTAATGATAAAGAAGCATTTATTTTACTCAGAAAATATTTTTCAACATAATACCCTTCCTTGTTCATGTACTTTACGCTTTTCCATTAATTACACAGACCAAAATTATACAGTGAAAATTACAGATCAAAACCCCACTGATAACTGTGTCCTGCGATGGACTTATTGATCAACCTCAGAGCTGATATTATTTCTAATGCTGACCTCCCCCATCAATACTGGAAAGAGTCATAACAGTTACTGGATTTTTCCTTAAAAATTACTTTCATAGAAATATTTCATAAATTTGAACTGAAATTAGCAGTGGTTGATTGGTCAATGAATACCAAATGTTTCTTCATAAGGTGAGGGGAACAGGTACTACATGGTCAGTGGTGAAGAAAAGCCTAACTCGTGTAGCACTTGCTTTTCGGTCAATGGATGCCAAATGTTTCCTTATAAGGAAGCAGCTAAAATTACCATTACTTCTACCATTTGTAAAATATAGGCAGGACAATTCAAACAAAGTATACGATAATATGACAGTTCGAGATTTGATCAGACCTACTTTGAGTCGACTGCTACTGATCACTCTGGTGTAAATATGAAGATTTATTTTTACTCGCATTGTACCAGTTATTTTAGGGGTTCAATTTCAGTGACTTTTACTTCAACCGTTCTTATCTAGGTCCCGGAGATTCCAACATTGTGGCAGCACCTCACCACCAAAATTAAATTCAGACAGGACTAATCAAACAAAATATAATCTGACGGTTTGAAGTTCTCAAACATATTAAAGTTTTTTCTTACCTTGTCGACAAAATCTATGATTTCCAGGTTTACATTCCTCCCTCTTGCGATCCCAGGTTTCTTCACTTCCTTCCTATTTTTAATTGTCATCTCATATTTTTGTCGCCATTATGATCGGTGTGGTGTAACTCGGAATGAGAAATCGGAGAGTCGGGTTCGAATTCCAGTCGGGTCCATCACAATCATTTACGCACAAATACCCTTGGGAAAGGTCAGAACCCATCTGTCCCCACCCATCAGATATGGATGGAAAAGCAGGACAGACTATAGCCTTGGTTGGCAACTAGTCTATCGCAGAAAGAAATGGCAACAGACTGTGAGAAAATCTTCTGCCTCGTCAGTTATGAATCAAAAGAGACCCAAACGTGTATCGCTTATGACACTTACCTGACTGACTGAATTATGTTTTATACGCATGTGTGAAATACCTGACCCGCTTAAAATTCTTCTCTTTAGATTTGAAATTCAATCTGTGAGAACCAAATGTATTAAAACGTTCATCTTGCCGTACAGAGATACAATTGCGAGACAATATTTGCATATAAGTGTTTTTTTCTAAGTTTCAGGTTGCATTACCGTCTTTGCAATCTTAGTTCTTTAATTTGGGGTTATGGTAAGTGAGCTAGTGTACCAATGCATTACTACTAGATATTAAGTTTAATCCTTACTAATTTCTCGTACTTGTAATCCTATGCGAGACGAAGCTAACGATGTCAAACAGATATGGGCAACCTTTTTCGAGCAATGGGCCGCATGATCTATGGCTCGTCACAAGGCGGGCCGCACTACAAAAAATATTCAAGGTCATTTTTCGTAGTAGGTACCTCAGCCACTTTCACTACAGAAGACCATAAGCGTAAGCATATACCTTAGAAATAGTAGGGAATATAATTTACAATAAAAAAAAATGAAAACTTGATATAATATTATCCCCGATGGCAATGTGATTATCCCGTGTCGCTGGATGGGATTTATTTCTAATTTATTCATTTGAAAATGAAAACATTTCTTCCCTAAAGAAAATTTTTATAAATGTTTCCAGTTTCTGAAGCAAAAGATGTTTACACGTATGATCTTCCATAGTGTAAACTGCCAACGTTAATTTCCTGGAAAGATTACAAAATTCAAGAAACATTGTACTTAATCATTGTTTATGTATTTGGTGATGTATGAGAGAGTGTGTGAGTGAACAAGTGAGAACGAAACAAAAGAAAATTTTAAGGAACGTTATTTTCCTAATGAAATTAATCGTGCCATTCAGAAAGACCAAACGCGCCACATAGGGCCCGCGGGTCGCAGTTTGCCATGACTGGTGCAAGAGTTAGCCAGGCTAGTCCGGTTGACTGTAAGTACGGAATAAGTGAATAAGCAGGAAGTTAACATTATGAGGATACGGAGGATAGATAACGATTGACCCTAGATTTGATTGTAGTTATTGGAGAAATATTCGCGAGGGAGTCTGTTCTAAAAACTATTGGCTGTTGGTAGGAGGATGAGCAAGTGGAACTTCTTTCTTTAAAATGGAATACGGAAGAAGTGGGAGTGATTCGGCTCCGTGGACGTAGCCTGGAGGCTCTTAGTTGTAAAGGTTTGAACTGGTGGAACTAAAAAATGGAGCTCGTCTAGAATGCTTAATCTATATGAAAAAATGATTTTGAAAGAGGCATTTTTTATTTCTAGTCGCAGTACCCCTTATACAAATCCACCAAACAGAAAAAAAACGAGAAGTTGTGAAAAAACCAGAAGCTGTGATTAAACGGAAAACGAATCAAATATATTTCAAATTCAACAGATTATTAATTATGCTTAAAATAGACATCGTTTGTAGGAATGACATGCTATTTAATTGCTGTAATAAATATCATTCAAAAATAAATGGACCAGAGACAAAAAGAGTAATCAGAAATTCTATCAACTCGCTGATGTCGCCGTTAAGCAAGTCAAAACATCCGAGAACTGAACACGACGGAATTTAAAGTTGGCCATTAAACCCATAACCGTTAAAGAAATGGGTATAGGCCACCAATGCTTATAGGATGAGGTGAGATTGATGACTAAGGTATTTGGAGTTTTGATAACTCCTTCTTTCAGTCAGCCCCATTGAAAAGCAGATCACTATAGCATAAGCAGAGTACAATATTTTTACCCGCATTGTACCTGTCAGATTTTAGTAACTGCTCCTCTACATCAGAAGTGGTCACGTTTTTGGAGGTGGGAGGCTCTTTTCGTGTTCTTATCTAGGTACAGGAGATCCCAACATTGTGGCAGCACCTCACCACTGCACTAAAACAAAGGTTCCGGCGCTAGTTCTTCAGAGATATATCGTTGGCGAAAAAAATATTTTTCATTAATACTGACAAGAACACTGAAAACATTTAGGGGACTAATAAGGTAAGAGATCCCACTGGTGCACGATAAAACAATTAAGCCTTTGAGCCCTACGTTTCTGAACACTTTTAACCCTTTTGCCTGAGCTCCTGAGTCCAAATTCGCAAAATAATTGGTATGTGATGTTTCACGGTAGATATAAAAATAGTTACAAGTGTTTATCCACCGTTCAACCGGTAGCCGGGTATTAAGTCATTTTTCTCTACAAATGTTTAACTGGTGGCTGGGCATTTTTCTCTGTCATGGGTAAAGCGGTGGTTATGTCTCAAAGGATTAAGAAACAAATTTTATTTGTGTAAATAAAAACGAATGAAATTGATTACAAACTGATGCAATGAATATGCATACACCTGCGTTTCCCCTCACAGTAATATGATTGGCTGGTGTCAGCCATAAATACAGAATGATGACGACGCCTATTGTCTTCGCCTATTTCCTACGCCTATTGCTTACCACTACGAGGAGGACCAGTCCATTACGGTTACCTGCTAGATTGTTCTTCTCGGTTACACTAGTCCAAAACCACTTTGCTACTTCGAACAAATATATCCCTTTTCGGGAAATATCACAAACCCTAAGAAGCAGCAGAAATGGAGAAACAGAGATAAAGATTATGAAGACTGATTAGTGTTTATTAAAGAGGAGCAGGGAACGGCTAATGTTCTCTTTTTGCCTACACAGGGTAAGTCTTTTTTAACTTCATTGCAACCGCCTCAAAAATTCTCAGCATACGCCGAGAATGCACCCTGTGTAATATGCTGAATCAATTTTCTCGATATTCATTTGCTCACACGGGATTATCGACCAAATGTTGGTCATTAACAAACTCTAGAGCCGACCGAATCAGCCGTATTAAACTGCGCGACCTCTCACGTCTCATGTAAGTCGGAACATATTGGTTAATTCTCGTAACCAGGAGCTGACTGGTTCGACCCACATAGTCAGCATCACATCGACCCTTAAAATAGTAAACTACTGCGCTATTAGAAAAAGGGCAAACCTTGTACTACTGAAAGGAAAGAAGAAATAACACATATGATAGAGAAAACAACCAGCATTTTAGTGACCAGATACTATTCAGAAATATAGAACTTTGTCAGATCGACCAATGGTTGACCACTTTCCAAGGCATTTTTAAATAAATGTAACATTTGTCAGGATTCTGCATGGGAAGAGAATTAAAGTTGGGAATTTTATGCGCAAAGATCCGCACAAGAACGTCCTCTGGATAAGAAGCACCCAGAAGAATTCCTTTACGCAAACTCCTCTTTCCAACTTTTCAGTGGGAGAGATCATAAGAACACGATATACCAAAGTATATACCAAATTAATAGGTTTTAGAGAACTCATTACTAGATCTTTCCACAAGAACGTCCAGGAAAAGTAAGAAGCCATTATTCTCCTTTTCCATCATAAATCTCATGGACGAGTGCAAGGACGGATAGTTAAAGAATTTAAGAGCCTCAGGTTCATAAATCAACATTGCAAACCTGTCATCCACATATCGATAATAAAATGGTGGTTTTTAAAAATTTTCGAACAACCAATCATGAAAACGCATAAAGATATTGGCCAAGACTGGACACCATATATTTAATTAAACATGATATTGTTTTCGGTGTTCTTGTCAGTATTAACAAAAAAAAAAAAAAAAAAAAAAAAAAAACGCCAATGATATATCTCTGAAGAAGGATTGATCAAAAAAATTACTTAGAGGTTTTTTAATAGAATTAAGATACTTTCACTAGTATTATTTAAAGCTTTGTTATATATATATATATATATATATATATATATATATATATATATATTATTTAGTTGTATTGATGTGAGTTTTTGACCTTAAGTTTCACGCTAATTGCGATCGTCAGACAAAAATTTGTCTGACGATCGCAAATAGCTTGAAACCCAGGGTCACAAACTCACATCAATCAACTAAATATGTTAGCTCTATCTCTGATATTGAGCGCTTTCCAATAAGTATATTTATATACACACACATACTAGTATAAGATTGCTGTATACAGAATAAATGCCAATAACCAAAAATGCTATTCTTAAAAGAGTGCTCAATATAGAGTAGAGCAAAATTATAACATAAACATGTTGTAGAATCACTACAAAAATAGTCATTTTGTTTCAACACTTCTGATGTCTTATCAAGTGATGATGTTGAATGTAGAATAAATGGCTATTTTGTAGAGATTTTATAACATGTTTATGCTATAATTTTTGAATAAATTATATAATCATATTTATATAAATATATATATATATATATATATATATATATATATATATATATATATATATATGTGTGTGTGTGTGTGTCTGCGCTTGACGTATCACACTGTTTCAGTACTTATTTAGCAAGAGCATCCGCTTAACGTAATATAGATTTTATTCTTATGGAATAAAATTATTTTTCTGACAAAGTTTCATCTGTTAAACTTATTAAAGTAAACGTTTTACAAATAATCAAATATATATATATATATATATATATATATATGGCTTCCAGTTACTTACAATAACAATTAAGACAAAGCAATTAATCAACAGACCAGAAATGTATTATTTAAATGGTTCTGATTAATTCTGGTTAATAACAATAAAATGCTATGGTAAACAATAGTAAATTAATTACCGATACTGTTCGAACTGCAAGTCACCTGCTTCAATATTTTATTATAAGTAACTGTCTTGTAACTTTATTACCAGCCTGTATGTATATATATATATATATATATATATATATATATGTGTGTGTGTCTGTATTGCGTTCCATCTATGTGGATTATTAACAAATGCACATGCAAAAGTATGTTTATTAAGCAATGAAGTCCAATAAGAATATTTTGGCTTCGTTTTCTGAGATATCAGCAAATTAAATATTTAAATCAGCGGCATTTCTCTTTTTACGACAATGTATTGGACATGCATATCAGGAATAAAAACAAATATGCTTTTGTTTCTTTTGGCATCAAATTATCACAATATGAAACATTCAGTTCTAAAGAATTTTACTCGAACGATTATGCTATTTGAACACTCAGAGGCTGAAAAATATTGCGGTTAAAGCACAAAGATAACCTCAGTTCTAACTTAATAAATAGTAACTGAATCAAAAAGTCATGCACCAAACTTTTAAGCCATATTTTCTAAAACTAATTCCACTTTGAAAAACATGCTGAATTACCGTGATAAGAAATCAAAGCATTCTGGGCCAAAATGGAAAATAATAATGAAAATCAAAGTAGCAAGATATGGAATTTCAAGACATTTCAGCCCAGACAGATCATCTCATTGAAGCACGAAGATCTGGCTATATAATAGAAAGTGTCAAATTATTGACTTAGCTGTTTCATGCAATATAAGAGTGGATACGAAAGAAACTAAAAATGGTTAGGGAGTTAAAGAAACTATGGAAAATAAATCTAGAACTAATTCCTACAGTAATGGGGTCGCTTGGAACACCAACTGGACAAATGAAAAAGTGCTTAGGGAGAATTGGAACTGAGACCAAGACTGCAGATCTCCAGAAAACTGCCATCATTTTCTCTTCGAGGATTCTTCCAAAGGTTCTTGAGATGTGAGCAGTCTTGTTGGCACCTTGCCTCAAGAACAGAATTTCAATTGACTACACCAACATACTATTACTACTACTACTACTACTAAAAACAATAATAATGCTTGTCAGTTAGTCGAGCATGTCCCCTTGAAGCTGATAAACCGTTCATCTCTGTTCATGAGCGGGAGTAGTGGAGGAGTATGATGATCGGTTGTCAAGAGGATGTTTATTTAAAGTTTGAAGGATGAGGCAGCGAAAGCAACTTGGGAGTCCTATTTAGATACTTTTCAATATCTTCAAACGAAGAACGTATGAACGGGCTGGGTTACCTTGTTAAATAATGGTTTAGTAGAATATTAATTTTTAGAGGAAGTGTATCGCTGCTCCGACTTTCTGGATTTGACCTTTGAGGTCAGATGGAAGACAAAACAAAGAAATGATTTTGATTGACTCAGCCAGCGTGGAACGATAGATAGAGGAAGTGATTTCAAGGAGTCGAGTCTTACCGTCAAACAATGTAGTCGTGTTTTTTCTGTGTCTTGAAACTGCTCCCCAGTGGAGGGAGAGAGCGACCCCTCTTGCTAGTTAGAAGATGTATACGTCGACATTAGCTAAGTTAAATTACCATGTGTTGAAATTCTTTCATCTCTGAACCCAAACCAACTAGCACTCACCACCGAGAAGACGAGAGAGAGATCATATGAAATTTTAGAAATGTCGAGATACAGTCACGACGTCTGTCGAACTCTCTGCTTTGTCAGAGAAGAACACGGACGAGGCTTTGCCGAAGGGCAAGGTTTCGTCCGGGGAGGTAGACAGGGCCTGAACCCGTCTAGGCGGGTTCAAAGGGTATATTTTTGCCCGAGCCTATGGGCTCGGAGAAACCCACTTTAAACTCTGCCTTGTGCCACATATATTCCTCGTGGGTGGAATATTAAATACTGAGAGAGATCATATGAGGGAAGCGACGCTGTCGACCAAGACTACCCCCACCAAGGGGCTATGTAACAACCTGTAATGAAGATTATTTCTAACTATGCCCACCTGCAAAATTATGCGCTGCTTTTCATTTTTATTAAAAGCATATCACCAAATTGTGCGTATTTGGCTGTGTTACATGTGCCTGGTGTACCTTGGTGTAGACTGGGCGTCATCAAAATGGGTATATTTGGGCTTCGTATATTTGTAACCCAGCGTCAATTTGGTGATCTGTTGTAAGCTCATTCAATTATAATAGTAATTATTAATAATATACACAGGTAAGGAAAAGGAACAAAACGTACCAGACATATTGGTGGAAGATAAAACAGAAAAAAAGGGTTAATCGCTAACCCTTCGCATCCTTTTCATACAAGGATAGATGAAAAAAATATGAGAAAGTAACCAATTATGACCTATTGAAGTTTGAACTAACAACGCATTGGAAATTGAAAAAGGTCATATTCAACACCAGTTGTTAATGGTATACTTAGTACGGTGACTGACAGAGTAGTGATATGGATAAAGAAAATTGGTATTGATTTCACAGTGGAAGTGTTACAGAAAGGGAGCTTTTTAAAAACAGAAATAATAATCCGGAAAATGATGAACACACAGACGAAAATTATATAACGAAGACAGCTGTTTGTATTCCCCTAACTGTGCATTAATCACCAAATATCTTATTTGGAATAATAATAATAATAATAACAACAATAATAATAATAATAATAATAATCAAAATGCCCTAATTTTTGTCTGAATTTCTGAAATGAGGAGTTATCATTATTTACACTAGTTATATTCGGACTATTATCCTCATCTTTGTTGTTGTTATCACAACATTTTGGCCGTTGAGCCCTCCGACCTTCCTCACGTGTATATCGATCTGGGTAACCTACAACTTAACTCTTTATTTAATCTACTAGGGTAGACAGTTCTCGTTGCACTGGACATATCTCTGTATATCGTCTAGTTCTTATTTTTATTTAGTCGTGTTCAGTTTTTATTCGCGCGTTCCCACTGAGTACACACTGCTCGACCCAGTGATTGAACTCACAACCACTTTGCTACAAAATTCACAAAACAACGCTTTTATCCACTAGGCCATGGTATGTACACCCGAAGAAGGCCGGAGAGCACAATGGCTGAAACGTTGTGATAACAAAAACAAAGATGAAGACAAAAGTACGAATATAGATAGTGTAAATAAAATGCCCAATGTGAAATTTATTGAAAATTGGCGCCTGTTGCTTGTGATAGTATCCACTAAGTCGGAGACAGCTGAAATAATACCAAAGAGGAGTCAGGAAAAGAAAAAAGAAAAAAAAAAAGGTAGAAAATGTGTTCTATTGTCTAATCTATAAAACAATGTGACTTTATATATTTATCGATCACATAACCTGACTCAGGAGACACGGTGGCGTAATGGATGGCAGCTCGGATTGAGGGATCGGTTAGCCGAGTTCGTATTTCAATTACATTCACTTACGAGCTAATACCCTTGGGAAAGGTATATATCCTCTTCTTCTACTCCCATATATGGGTAAAATAGGACAGACCGGTTTCTATAGCCTTGGATGGCAACCGGTCTACCGCAGAAAGAAATAGCAACCTACTGCGGAAAAAAATCTGCCTCGTCAGTGATGTATCGAAAGATAGATGATCGCCTAAGCGTGTACCACTACATTACCATTGCAGGAGATATATTCTAGAGGAGGATGAGAAGGCTTTCTCTTCCTCTCTTGTCGAACAGCGGGCGGAGAGGAACCCAGACGAGGCTATGCCGAAGAGCAGAGTCTCGTTTGGGGAAGTAGACATGTCGGATCCCGTGTTTACGGGGTCTACTGGGAATTTTTGCTCGAAGCTACGGGCTCGGAACGCCCCACGTTAAAACTGGCTTTGTGCCACATCTTGCTTTGTGGGGAGGTAAATGGAGAAGATATTCAGTTGAAAAATTGCTGAAATACTAATATAATTTTTAAAAGTTGCAGTTAAACAATTTTTATTAATATTAATAAATAGTAACATTAATAAGGATTATGATATTTCACGTCTTATTTAAAAAAAATAAAGCTTAAATTTTGTCTGTGTGAAGCCATGAAAATTAAATTTATCACTATATAAAATTCTGTGACGTCCGTTCATCACACTCTCTAAAACAGCCATACATTGACCGTTCGAAACCAAATTTAGGGGAGAAGTGCAAACAGGGAAGGAAACACAAAGCACAGATGGTTTTACTGGCATGTGTAAAATCAGCGAAGTTGGGTTTTTTTCAATTTTTTCAAACAAAGCTTATTCAAATTTCATCGATTGGTTTGCGAAATTCAATCAACTGTAAAGATATCAAGACGCATCAGCGCGTTGCAAAAACTTATATAAACTTGCTTATATATGTGTGTACAAAAGATTTGGTAAAACAGTAGCATCAAAGAAATGCGGTTCGAGATATATCGTGCCCACAATCGAAGGCAATAGGACACAAGGTCTAGTTTAAAGAGTGAGTTACACGTGTACATGTAAACAGTGTCTGAATGTAGTCAGGCCCTCTGCGCATTTTTCATTTTAAGAACGCCTCAGGTGTCAGAGATTAAACTTATACTGATTCCTCGGAGATATGCTGTCTGAGGGATGCCCCCCTCCCCAGTGGATGTGAACATAATAAGAATTGTAAAAGGGATATGCGGGCAGTATAACTGTTATCGCCGGGAAAGTTGGATCGGGGAAGCAGGTTAAAGTTCCGGTCTCGGCTTGGACATTTATTTTTTCCCTAAATATTTTGAGAAAGACAGGGGCCCATCTCTTCTCTTCTCGGTTATATATTATATAGTAGGATAAATTAGTGTCTCTCGCCTTGGGTGGCAACCAGTTTAAGAGAAAGAATTTTTTTTACTATAGAGAAGGCAACTAGAAATCATTCCATTTTTTCCAAGGATGCATGACAACCTACAAATGCAGGTATTTTTTTTTTTTAAATGAACAATTTCGGATTTTGGTCACTTCTTGGGTTGGCTAGTTTGTTCTCAAGGATAGGTACTTAAATTGCTCTAATGTTTGTTAAAAATTTTATGCTTGGGTTTTAAAAAAATCTGCTTGCTTAATTCTTTTATTATTCACTCCTTTTTACAATATTTTTACTCATGCTCTCTAACACTCAGTAACTCCTTACGTCTTTGTGGCTTTATTGCCTTGCTTGGAGCGAAATGATAAAAAAGTAAACTAGTAAAACTTTCTGAAGCTACACTGACGTCAGTGATGGAGTAGCTTATCAAAAATATTGTAATGAAGAGGAATCTGTGGGGAATCAAGGAGCAACAACGCCCTGAAAGAATATCGCAGTAAAAAAGTTATTTTAAACCCGCTTAAAAAGTCAAGTTTTATACTTTATATCTTGACCAATTTAGTTGTCCTTGCTTTCTGGATATAACTAATTTGCATATCCAGTTTTACAGTTTAAAAAATGTTTGAAAATAAAGGTGTTTTGCTATTTTTTTCAACCTGGTCTTTCACAATTTTTTTTCTCCAAAAAATGTCGATTGCTTTATTGATGTTTATTAACTCAAGTAAAGCTATTTTGAAAGTAGTAACGCCCTTAGCATTTAGATCAGTTAAGAAATAAAGAGAATTGTCGATATTTTTAAATCGAATATTTTTAAATCTAACAATTGTAAATTTTAATTTCCGAAACATTTAATTAAATTTTATTTAAAAAAGTACTAAGATAAGTTACGCGATTTTTAAAAATTATTTATGTGAATTTATTTATCAAGTTTTTTTTATCGTTTCACTCCAAACGAGGCGATAATTTCACTAAGACGCAAGGAGTTACTGGGCGTAAAAGAGAATGAAAAATCTTTAGTGAGTAGTAAGGACAATAAAAGAACGGATTTCAGGAAGACAGAGAAAAAAAATTGGAAGCTTGGTCTTAGAAAGACGGAAGTTGGCGACTGGCATTGCATTTAAAATTGAATATTGTAAGTGACGAGCAAAAAACCAGAAGAGAGATCCACAGGCGAGAAGTGGGAGAAAAGAAGTTACATATAGCTAGTTCAAAATTAAAACAGTTTCTTTAAAGAGCGGGCGGGGGGCGACACTTTTTATCGTTAAAAACTCACCAACGACCATTTGGTTACAATGCCAACAACTCCCATCATTGCGTCACGACATCTGCATACTGTTTGAAGAACAAATTATTTAAGTATACCGAATTGCTTCATCGACGACAATCTCCTTGATAGCATTGTTCGGCATCCACAGTAGAGAGGGCAAAAGAAACTTGACCCGCACTTCACCAGGTGTTATTGCGAAGACAAAATGCTCTCACCAAATAAATAAACTGAATGAAATAAAATAATCTGGATAAAGTACTTACTGTATTTTCAGTGGACGGCTCCACTTTTGCACGAACACAGATACTAATACCTAAACGAAAACTAGACAAATGCTGCTTCTTGAACGGAACGATTTTAAGGCTAGACTCTTTACTCGACTAAATATTACGCTTACTAGAAACACCGGTTTGCCGAAATTAAGCGACGTCGTGCTTGGTCAGTATCTAGATGGGTGACCGCTAGGAAATACCTAGTGCTGTAAACTTGGATCTGAGGGGTGGTCTAATTCATAATGGGCTTGGAATTGTTAATCCAGCCGAGATCCAGTTCCCCTCGGGTTTGTTATATTCCCTTACGCACAAATAATCTCCCTCAGTTATGGGTTAATTAGTAAGACTTGTATCAATAAACCATTATTACCCCCCAAAAAAAAAGAAAAATAATCTAAAAATATTTTCTGGCTTTAAATAACCTGCAAATGGTTTATAAGGCGCAGAAAACGAATCAATAATTAGGGATCCTTTTATATATTGATTGTAATATAGAACTGATCCCTCACTTTATATCTATATAATTTCTTGTTTGTTTAATCAAATTCTGATTAGGTATGAATCCACCTCTTCCCTCTCCGATATGGGTTAATCAGTAAGATTTGTATCACTAAACCATTATCTCTAAAGAAGAAGAAAAATTCTTACAATCTAAAAATATTTTCCGGGCTTTAAATAACTTGTAAAGGATAAACCGTAGAAAACGAACCAATCAAGTAAGCATTTTGTACAAACACACAACGACTATTTTCACTCTATCAAATTAGAAACAAAGTTTACCAAAACTGATTTGTACTAGACACTTTTTTTGACATTTTATTAAGAGTAGAAAAAGAGCTTACATGTAAGTACTCAAATATAAACAGAGCCCAAAATTTGAAAATTGACTTATCGGCATTGTACTTGGCGAAATAAGTTGGAAGATTACGTTATGCCATACTTCCTAGCAGAGATTAACTGTCTACCTTTAATTAATTCTGACACATGTGCGAAACTATTATTAACCAACCATAAACCAGGGCACATTTCTGCTTAAAAAAAAAAAATCATTGTCCAGTTAAGTTTGGTTTATTTTTTCCCCAAATCAAACTATTTGGTACTTTCTCTTTTCGAATCAAAAGTTCGTGTCAGTATCAAGAATTATTTATTGTGGCATGACAACAGTTTGTGGAGTCGAAAAATAGGGAGTTTTCTTTCAACATACGTAGATAAATACTTATCCAATTTTTACTCGGAGCGTACTAAGTGAGATAAAGAAAAAAATGTAAATTGTTGTGTGTAATAAAGAAATACTGAAACCTGATAAAGCAATAATTACATTCTATGTCTCTTGTCTCCACATTATTATTTTTTTTTCAGCAGCAGAAGCACTCACATTCATCTAAGCAAGCGTGTTATTAAATATGTTTGTGCACAAGAAGGCAGCAAGACAAAAGAAAGCTGAGACAGCCATGTTTTACAATAAGCTAAACAATTGAAGAATACAAGAAAAAATACAGGCACGTACACACCAAAAACAGTGGCACCAAGCAACACCAATGAACTAATTAACATCAAGACATGAAACATGTTTGTTGATTCTTACGTTTCTTTTGTGCTTAGGTCTTTTTACCTTAGAAATTTCCAGCTGTGGAAAATTTGCAGGAAGCAGACGAGAGGATTGTGTCTGAAATCATCACGAAATGTCGTCAGTATCTTCTTCATCTTCGAAACTTTCCCGTTGTTCGTTTGGTTACGTTTTTCTTTTTTTTTTTTTTCCTTAGCTTTCTTGGTAATTTTGTACTTTATGGCATTTTTACTTGAGAATATTTTGAAATGAATGTTTGTCATTTGTCTTGGGTCTGAAAAAATCTTAGATTATTTCAGTCTTTTTTGCTTTGAAAACGTTTATATTTTCACGTCTCTTTCTCTCTCTCATTTCTCTCCTCAATCTGCCGGACTTCTCTTTCATTTCATTTGTTATTCTCTTTTGGATTTGCTTATATTTTTCGTTTCCAATTACCGTCATTCTTGGATTTCCAAGTTATGATGACGTCACAGTTTGATTTTTCCCTGAGTTGCTTTCTGTGCTTCGTTTGCTGTTTACCGAATCTTAATTAAAAAAAACTCTCATCTCAATAAGCGATGAATAAAAATACAATAAATAAAATGATTTTTGCTTTTCATGGCGTCCAGTTAGTGCAGATTTCATTCATTTTCAATTTAATTTTTAAAAAAATTAAATAGAATGAGTTTCTCTGTCTTTTTCCATTTTTTACTGCTCGGTATGAAAATAAAAAAAAAGAAAAAGTTTATCGCACATGGCAGTCAAGGGCACCTTTTATTCCTTCGTTAAGGATTTTTTTGAATATCTTGTTTTTTTTCAATGATTTTAAAAGTTTTTGTTTTCTTAATCTTCATTTGCATATTGTCAAACGAACTCTCAGATCGATTGGACCTTTTGGAAAGGAATAAACAGAAAAAAAAAACAGACAGAAAATGACTATATGAAGAAAAGATCTTAGAATAGAACCCGAAGAAAACCTGTTCGAAGAAAAGAGATTTAAAAAAAAAAGTCCACATACAGCACACATGCACATTTATACCACTCTTAGTAATCTCCGCTACAACTAGTTTTCAAAATTAGACAAGAAATTTGGAATGGTAATGAAGTGGAAGTCAAAACAAGCTTTAGAAAGACTGGCATCTATTTACACTATTTACATTGTTCGAACTGTTGTCCTCATCTTTATTGTCATGTTCACGACGTTTCTGCCGTTGTACGCTCCGGCCTTCTTCAGGATCTGTCTGTATTTCAGAGATGAGGTATTGTAACTATTTACACTATTTACATCGTTGAAACTGTAGTCCTCATCTTTATTACCATATTCACGACGTTCCGGTCGTTGTACACTCCGGCTTTCCTCAGGTGATATTGGAATTAGAACATAATTTAGTCTTCATAGATTGATTGTTCTAATTACATACCTTTTGAATATCTCAGTTTCAGTTAAAGAAGGCCGGAGCGTACAACGGCCAAAATGGCGCCATAAAGATGATGACAACAGTTCGAATTATGTAAATAGTTACAATATCTCAGAACGATAGACAGAGACTGGCGTCTATGTTATAAAACAGAATTCGACTTTATGTATATTTATTAGTCTATTTAATGATGATTAATAGGTAGACTTATAAGACTCCAAGAAGCGACTATACCTCATGCCATTGAAAAAATGGTTTACCTTATTTGTAAATTGTGAGAATAGCTTGCGAATACACTGCTATTTATTCCCCTTGTTCTATGCCTTTTACTTTTTCTTTTTCTTTTTTTAATGTTACTTTGGATTTTTTTTACTGTAATGAATTAAAGACCATAAGTTTTTCGTATATGCAATAATAGGTATGTATCCTTGGCGTAGCACACACAATGCAACCATCAACACAATGATGGAGCTTACAATGATTATAATCTCTATTGGGAACGTCCTATAACTGTGAATAATAATAATAATAATATTAATAATAAATATTGTTACTAAATGCCAATGAGTGAATAGGTCATATTACGATAACGATGGAATTAGTAAATAGGGGAGATCAGGCTGCTGATATATTCAAAACCGGATGTAAACTTGATGTAGCCCATACAATGCAGCAATCGATAAGATAATAGAGTTCATAATGTGTCTATAATCTCGATTACAATTGACTTACATCTGCGCCGATGTATAATAATAATAATAATATTTATTATTTAATTATTATAATGATTATAATAAACAGCATTAATCAAGTGAATAGTTTATTTTACCATAACGATGGAATTAGTAAGTAGGGCGATCAGGCTGCTAATATATTCAAAACCGTATGTATCTCTGGTATTACACATACTATGTAGTCATCGACAAGATCATGAAGTTCATAATAATGCTGTAATCTCTACTGCGGTCGACTTAAAATTGAGCCGATGTACTATTATGGTTATTATGATGCAACAATAGAGTTAATTGTGCAGATAAGAACCTGTGAAGAGTCATATAGAAAATATAACCAATGCAATTGCAAAATCACTTAAATATTATTTTTGGCACTACGGGAAAACTAACAAAAACATAGATACTCCAGGGTGATTGAAAAGTAACTCCCTATTTTAAGTATGAATGGACAACCAGGAGTTCTGGCTTAACATCCTGTGACCTTTTTTCTTTGGGGGTTGGTTAAAGGAGCAAGTCTACCAAACCAAGACTTTGAAAGAACGTCAAGGGCGGATACAAGAAGTTCCCGGTGAAATCAGTTAACGCGATTCCTGGGTGGCCCGAGAAGCTGGTAGCGAAATCTGGTGCTCATATAGAATTTTAAATAAAACGTCATGCTAAACGCTTTCCTCTCATATCCATTTCTTGCAAAAATTATAGTTAATAAATAAATTATAAGTATTTTAAAATGAGGAGTTACTTTTTAGTCGCCCTGTATATACACAAGTACAAATTATGAAAACTGTGTGTAAAATAGATTTGAATGAAGGTATTTGAAATTTTTAAAAATTTAAGTCTGTGTATCCATTGAAAAAGAAAAGTCTACAATGTTTACAGGTAGTTATATTATACAACAACGCTGTTTTATAATTTTGTTCTATGACACCTGAATCTTTACACTTTATTTATCCTATAACCAACAGGTAACCTATAACCAAGAGGTAAAATCCTATTTGCCAATACCACTACACCTCTCTGAACCGAAAAGGTTTAATGCCTTTTGCTGTTCTTGAACATCTTATCCAATCTTTAACCTTGCTGTCTTTCAATTTTTTAGCCCTAGCCCGGGCTGCAAAACACCGGACCCAAGCCTCGACAAATTCTGGTTCGTCTAAGCGACTTAAACATGCTCTCAGTGACGCCATATTGTTGTATAGTGTTGTTCTACATTTGATCAGTAGCCAATTTTCTGTAGTCTGACTCTTTTATCCTACACTATGTTTATTATCCAACATAAGCAAATAGGTAAAATGTGTTTGCCAATCCCGCTGCAAATGCTTTTAATGTACACAGGTAATTTTGTATGTAATTTGAGGAAATATTTTTTTACAATAATAAAACAGCTTAATTTCATTAAAAAAAACACAGTCAATAAAATCAGAGAGTCAAATGGTAATTTCGCAAATGCAAAACCACACACAATTTTTTTTATACCAAGTTTCACCCAATTCAAGGCTCGGGGGCTATTCAAGGAAGAAAGTTACAATTAAAATAGTAATGATAAATGACATGATATGAATGAAGGAGAGGTGGTAGAAAAGGAAGAGGAGGAGGATTGAACCTTGACTTGCGGTCAATATTAGTGTTAGGAGAATCTGACAGAGTGGGTCGATCTCATGTTTACATGTTGGGGGGTCAAACGGAGAACATCGAGTGAAACGCAGATCTGCACCTGATGGCTACTAGGACACCTTTTTAGGTCAACTCACCGATTTGTACCAGTTTTCACTGAGGGCAAAACCATTTTGACAACATCTGTGGCGAGTCACATACAGCACCTCTCAAGATAGAGGGTAACAGTGGATATAGTAATGATGAGTGAGATGTCTGATATGGACGAGAGAGAAACGGGTGTAGCTAGGTTCGGCTGTAATCCAGTACACACTTTTCCCTGTCTTTTGAACAAGTGTAGGGGTTTATCCCCTGTTTTCTGTTTAGGACTGGGTTTTTTGGTTCCTTCTAAAGTCTTTTCATTCTCTTTCACTCCCAGGATCCTTTTGCGCCTTGCTTGTGGCGTTGTCGCCTTGCTAGGGGCGAATTGATTAAAAAAGTGAAGATTATGAAAATGAAGTTTAGACACAGAGTGATCTTTACGTCCTGGGTATGACGATAAACTACATCCGCGTCCTGGGGAAGACGATAAACTACATCCGCGTCCTGGGGAAGACGATAAACCGCGTCCTGGGGACATCCGCGTCCTGGGTATGACGATAAACTATGCCCAACAGCAACGCTTCTGATCAGGAGGTTCTGAGGATCGTGGAACCACCTCTTAATTGCTGGGGTTCCCAGGATCACCCTGACCCGGGGTAGTAGGAGCTGTTAGGGTCCCAGCTATGGATAAATAGTTAACACCCAAACATGTCAAAATACCATAAAAATGTAAAGATAGGGTTTAAAAATAATACTTTTTTGAAGAAAAAATACCGGTAATACATTTTTGAAAAAAAATATTACCAGGAATAAAATTTTTTATCGGCATTAAATAACCCATTGCGGTTGATATACCGTAAAACAAAAGAAACCAAATCAGAGTGAACTTTGACTTGAAGGGGTCAAGACTGAAGTGTTCAGGGAAACCCCCACTCGAGAGTCTGTTCTAGAAAGTATCCGTTCTTTGGGAAAAGCTGCTTCAGGTTTTTATTTGGAGTATTAGAAAATTGAGTTTACATCTGTTGTCCCACTTCGGGAGACCGTGGTATGTAAATCTTTGGTTTAAAGAGTGGGCTGAGACGATTCGTAAGTACGCCGCACCTCAACAGAACTTAAGTAGTGCCTACCTAAGGGCTATACCACGTTCCTGCAACGAATGTAATAGACACTCCTAAATTTTTGTTCGCGAAGTCAAACTACGATTGTAAATACACTAGGAAATCCATTAACATTTCTGGGTTAATTTGGAACGAAGTGGGAGATCGATGTGAACTGGCGCCCTCGACTAATATCCTAAGCACTTTTAGCAAAATTAGCTGAACTAAAATACTTAGCCACTTCGTTCTCCATCTACTGTTTTCATGTAAGAAGTAAAATATTTCTAAAGATATTTTCAAGATAGAGCACATTGATGGTAAATTTATAGCAGACTGATTTACCCAGAAACGAGTATCCATTCTTATTGTTCTTTATTATGAATATATCCTGGTCCTTTTGTTGTGTCGATGTCTTTACTACCAGGGAAGATACTGCCTGTCAAGTCACAACAAGGGACCCAGGCAGACACTATTTTTCGAAGTGTCTTTGCTGTATTTAGTAATGGAGATCTTTTATAGCATTCGCAGAGGAGATTAAACATCAAGCTCTTCGTCATGTTATTTAAACTACAATGAAATGGAGCCGAGTGCTCTAATCACCATCGGGATGACACTTTTCTCGGGAATTTCGGGTTTGAGTAGTGGCTGATTTCTTCTATTAGTTTCGCTGTTATATTGTATCCAGCAGGTTTGGCCACATCTGTTATTTGGCATTCATTTTCAGTTGTTTTGAGGACGACTATATCTGGTCTTCGGTGTTCAATAAATATATCTGTTTGAAAGTCATAGTCCACTTTGGATAGCATTCATCCATTACTCACAATTCTATGTGATCGTATCATTTATCGGTATTATTATTATTATTATTTGTTTGAAATTCAAAGTCTGCTTGCCCAAACACACTATTACTGAGTTTGTTATTTTTGTTTACATAATTTGTGCATTTATAAACATAGAAAACAACCAATTTGAAAAAAAATTCAGTGTTGTCGAGGTTCGCAGCAAAATACAGGACATCGGTTTTTCTTGGTGCAGCAAGGTGTCAAAAATAATTTGTTTTCGGTCTTCGCCTCAGAAATCAGTTGATACGGCACCTCTTCGAACTTTGGGTTGTCTAGAGGGCGGATCCATTTCTTGGTTTTTAGTTCAAAGGCAGAGTCGGCCAATACGTAACATACAGCGGGATGGCTATCGAGTTATTTTTCTAAGGTATGCTGCTACTACTACTACTACTAGTAACATCAACAACAACAACATCAACTCGACAGACCTGTGAAAATTTCAGAGTTTTTCTATTTTAATTTTCTGCTGAATTTAACTCTTCAGTTAATGGTTGAATAAGCTCACGGTGAGATCTATGACAATAAAATATCCGTAGCAATTCCCCTATCGCATCGCTAAAGATTTGGGCTTAACACCTTTAAAAATATACTGTAATAAACAGAAATATAAATGCTGGTCGTTATTTTAAGAAGTGGGTTCAAATGAAACGATTTGACAACTTTTCCATTTCACTTAAAACAGACGTTAAACATTTCTATTTTCCCTTCTTTCTTTCATCCATTTATTTTCCCACTGAAACCAAGTAGTGTTTTTTCCTCTCTTTCCACGCCATTAAAACAGAATAGTCTATTATTTATGAGGTATTGGCAGGGCGTAACGATCGTGCGAACTAAGCAATGGAGGGACAATCACGAGAGGATAATAATAGATAAGTAACTAGAACACAACAAACCGAACATATTGTTGATAGATAAAATAGGAAAAGAAGGGTTAATCATTGACCCTTCGTGTCCTTTTGATCCAAGGATACCGTAAAAGGAAGAAAAGAAAGTACCAATTTAACTTTGAACTTACAAGGCATTGTAAGTTGAAAAAAGTCATAATTATAATGTCAACGGTATGCTTAGTACGATGACTGACAGAATGGAGACATTGATTAAGAAAACTTGTATTGATTGCACAGTGAATCTGTCGCAGAAAGAAAATTTCTTAACAAAAATAAGAATAATCCGGAAATTGTTGAACACACAGAGTCAGACGAAAGTTACACGATGCTTAAGGCTGCAGAGTACGGCCTGCTATCCATGAATTAATTATCAGATATTGATAAAATACAGAAATAATAATATTAATAATAATAATTCATACTACCAGCTCCTATCCCACGAACGCAGGTGTTCCCCAAGGCTCCATCCTAGGCACTACTCTGTTCCTTATCTTCATCAACGATCTTCCAGACGCCATTGATTCCCAGGTGGGCATCTACGCTGACGACACTACAATTTACTCCTGCCTAAAAAACAAATCTAGTGTCGTTGATAAAAACTAACCTGGCCGTTCGTCTCGAAAGTGACCTCCAATCGGTTGTGAACTGGGGCAGGAATTGGCTAACTTTAACGCCTCTAAAACAAATCTGCTCTCTATTAATCACCACAGAGATCCTTTCCTGCCCCCACATTAGAATGTCTGACGCTCAACTTTCCGAGAGCATCTCTCTGCGGCTGCTCGGTCTCACGTTGTCTACTGACCTGAGATGGAATAAATACATTGAGTTTTTCCTGTAAGAGCCGATGATAAATTTTCAATTATAAATTAAGAACGATAAAGTAGTGGTGGTGGGACAAAATAATCATATATAAAAAAAAATAAGCACTGTAACTTTTCAAAAGAAATATTTTGTTGTTTCTATGTCCGTAATTTATGGGACGTTAAAGTAAACAGATACGTAAAAAAGAAAACAAATAATCCGTCTTTAATTCGAACATCTAACCAGAAAATAAAGTAGTCAAGTGATATGTCCATTCTGTCACCGTTCTGTTGCTCAAACAGAAGGGCAAAATTAATAAATAAAGCTTAAGTTCGGAAGAACTCGCAGCTGCTACATTCATCTTGACTTTTATTGTCGGCATTATACAGAAATTAGGCAGAATTCTCGGAAAAAAAGTGATTGTGAGAAAGAGTTGGTCATTCAGTCTAATCCGGAAAGTGACACATTAATCTAGGTAAAAAAAAAAAAAAAAATAGCATGATGAAAAAGACGCCAAATTTGACGAAAACAAAATTTTATCGTCTAAAAGTTTATGTCATTATTAAGAGGAAAGATCAAAGTATTTTGGGGGTATTTTTTTTACATTTTTTAATCGTTCCTAGCACGTCCGAAATTTTCGTTAAAAATCTTGTTTTTTTTTTAAGTCAGCAAAATTGACAGATGGCAACCTTTTTTTTTCCATTTTATAAAAATAATGAAAATCTCAGTTTAAAATTCTTTTAAATATCATTTTTTCAAAACTTATTTTAAGAAAATCAGAAATTATAATGTTTATTTAAAATATTTTGAACCAAACTTAACTTAGCTTTTGTGCCAAAAGGATGTAATTTGAAAATAAAACAAAGCAGGTCATAAACTTTCGCGTCACTTGACAGATGATGAATGGCATATTGACGGATTACGTGAGGATAATTTGTTCTACGGAAGGAGAAAAGTGAAATAATTTACATTTAAGTGAACAAATTATTTACCTCGTTATTTTTAAGGAAACTTTTTTTTAGTACTTAGCTTTCATCTTTACGTTTACGATGCTTTATGGAAATTTTATTATAAAGAAATTAAAATAAGGCTGTTAAGAGTTAGATTAAATTTCATAAGAAAGGTATTTAATTAATTTATGGGTACCTTTCTTATGAAATTTTATCAGAAGTGTACATAAAATACTATAATTTTATGTACATTTACTACATTTTACTGTGTTATTTGTATTTCCATTCATTTTATTATTAATTTTGATATTTCATTTATGGAAAAATGCCATAACTGAGTTTAACATAAAAATAAGATCATATAAATTTCATAAGATGATACTGATACTTGTAGGTACCCTTCTCAGTTGAAATTGAAAAGTCAAATAAACTTCTCCACACGTGTTTCGCAAAAGTAAAAGCCTTAACAACGGAGAACAATGATTAACTCAAATAACGCAACATAATTGTATTCTGGTTGGTCTTCCGTACTTTATAATTAGAGCCCGAGTATAAACACAAAATTACATTTCTTAATTACTGCGGGTCTTCTGATTAGTCAAAACGATACAATTTACAACGCGTTAAAAATATCTATCTCATAAGGACACTTACGAAAGTGGATGCGGCTTTTAACTAATGTTATAATATTTTAACAATTTAAATGTAAAAATCTATTATAATTAAAAATTAACAAATAATTGTATTTAAAATTCATTTTTCCTCGAAATTTTTTTTGCTTTCAGAAAATATTGTCCATATTCATAAAAGCAAATAAAAGCATTTGAAATTAAATAATATATTTGATTTATTGAGTTTTGAATGTTACAATTCAGAGCTAATTTTCAGGTAGGGGAGCCCAATTAAAAACAAACAAAAAAAAAACAAAACAAAACAAAAAACAAAACATGATTTGCATTCCCCAAAGCCTTGTGTTTTTAACTATTGTAATTACTAAAGTGAACTCGATCGAATTTCTAGAGTTTTCATAAAATTAAATATGGTGGGGGAGGGGGGTAATAAATATAAAAAATATTTCTGCTATGACTAATAAAAGAAAACATATTTATAATAATTTCGATCATCTGTGAATAGTTTCTGAAAATTTCATTAATATCCGACAATTATTTGTATTTTTGCAAGATTTTCCAAATTAATGTCTGTCATACAAAAAAAAAAAAAAAGAAAAAAAAAAGTGCTATAAATTCTATATGTTATTTTACTAGTTCCGGCGATACAAAGAGAAACAAGGATTTTTAAATGAAAATTCAGATTGTTCTAAAAAGAAGGAAAAATCAAAAAAAAAAAAAAAAAAATCAAAATAAACTTTGATTTTTCCTCTTAATAATAACAAACATTTAGGAGATAAAATTTTGTTTTCGTCAAGTTTAGCGTCTTTTCATCCTGCTATGCTCTGTTTTTAGCGATCTCGTGGAGGTACCTATATTAATCGCAACCAGCGCGCTCTAATTCGAGGCAGAAAGACCCATCCATATTTAAATAAATTCGTCGTATTTTTTTTACAGGTAACTAACAGTAAAGATTGGCTAGCAAAACGAATCATTTGAATAACGAGTCATCGTTAAAGACGCAGGTAAAATCGTCTGTTCTCTGTACCTGTCTAGTAAGTACCTGACTCCACATGCTATGTTCTACATTTACAAGAGGCAGATCAAGCCAAGAATAGAGTACTGTTGTCATATATGGGCAGGAGCTGCCCAGACAGCACTTTCCAGCCTCGACAGAGTCCAAATGTGGGTGACGAATTATTTTCAATCTTCCAACTTCTCTCTCTCTCTCACACAGACGGTAAGTGGCAAGCCCCTCGCAGCTCTGTCGCTACTTTCATGGAAAGTGCTTGGACGAACAACAATCTTTGTTTCCGTCAGGTCTCACCTTCACGGCAAAGACCCACTGTGCTTCTTAGGTTGTAGCAAACCACCCATATTTCCTCAGTATTCCACCGGCGAGAAGTAAGTTTTACTCGAACAGCTTATTCCCGCAAACCACTGCTTTGTGGAACCGACTTCCAAGAGTCGGTTTCCCCGATCACTATCTTGACCTGTTCAAATCTAGAGTTAACAGTCATTTTCCTTTCCTATCCGTAGTAACTGCCTCCTAACCTAACAGTCTACCTCTAGTCGCCCCCCCCCCACCGGGACTTGTACAGGGTGAACCTGGCTGTTAAAAAAAAAAAAAAAAAAAAAAAAAAAAAAAAACACACAGCTCAGCTCACCGTCCCGACTATTTCGTGAAGAGTTAGGATATATTTGATTTTTTCAACCCCCGACGTCCTGTGGTTCGTACCGGCTCCATTCTGGTTGGACAACCATTTTCCTTTCTTTTTACAGAGACAGCAAAGTGTTCGACTGACGTGGGGCGGGTACTGTTACCAGTAGTGGTAGGAATCTCGTTCTGCGTTGTGTTTCCACTACAGAAACATTTAGGAATTTTTGCCATTACAATAAAGTAGCGGACAGAAGATCCATTCTGACCTTAAGTCTTAGTAACCGTAACATAGTTTCTATTTTCTTTAGGGTCAATTATGTAATCGATCCTGACGTGTCGAATTCAGTCACTTTCCCATTGCCGCCTCAAAGCATTCCTCCACCTTTTCTACAAGCATTTTCATGGCAGTTTTTCTCATAAACTCTCCTCCTTCGTAGGTTGACAGCATGAATTTAAACGTATTACTAGATTGGCAAGTAGGTCTCACTGTTTTATGTTGAACTATCGAAATGCAACTCTGTTCCTCGTCTCCAGTTTCTCGTCTCCTCTTTCTCGCTTGTGGAACTCTGTTCCGGCTACTTGTTTCCCTGCTACTTAGAATCTTCAAAATTTTAAAACTGCCTCCTAAAGTAACACTCTATCTCGAGTGGGTCCCGGGCCTTTTACAGGGTGCACCTAACGCAGAACAGCTCACCGTCCCTGCCATCTCGTGGATGAGATGTGATATACAGGATGACTGAAAAGTAACTGCTTATTTTATGTATAATGGACTATAGTTTGTTTTAATTTTCTTTAGGCTCAGTTATATAATCCTGACCCGTCATCTTGACTGAAGTCACTTTCCCACCGTTGCGTCATGGCATCCCTCCACCTTTTCTACAAACATTTTCATGGCAGTTTTTCTCATGAAGTCCCCTCCTTAGTAGCTCGACAGCATGTATTTAAACGTACTACTAGATTGGCAACTAGAATGTTAAACTAGCGAGATGCAATTCTATGCTTTATTTTGATAGTTTCTCTTCTCACACTTCTCGCCTATAGAACTCTCTCCCGATTTCTTGCTCCCCTGCTGCCTAAAACCTTGAAATATTTTAAAAGTAACGTCAATCGTCATCTTCTCTCTTCCCGAATCCTACTCTTTTATTGTCTTTTGTCCTCACTAACGTCTTCTCGTTCTCTTTCATTCCCAGTAACCCCCTTGTGTCTTAGTGACATTATCGCCTTGCTTTGGGTGAAATGATTAAAGAAAAAGTCAATAACTTTCACACCTTTCCCATAGAGGAAGCCTTTTTTCGACATTATCGCCTTGCTTTGGGTGAAATGATTAAAGAAAAAGTCAATAACTTTCACACCTTTCCCATAGAGGAAGCCTTTTTTCGACATTATCGCCTTGCTTTGGGTGAAATGATTAAAGAAAAAGTCAATAACTTTCACACCTTTCCCATATAGGAAGCCTTTTTTCGACATTATCGCCTTGCTCTGGGTGAAATGATTAAAGAAAAAGTCAATAACTTTCACACCTTTCCCATAGAGGAAGCCTTTTTTCGACATTATCGCCTTGCTCTGGGTGAAATGATTAAAGAAAAAGTCAATAACTTTCACACCTTTCCCATAGAGGAAGCCTTTTTTCGACATTATCGCCTTTGCTCTGGGTTTTAAAGAAAAAAGTCAATAACTTTCGAGGAAGCACATTATCGCCTTGCTTTGGGGTGAAATGATTAAAGAAAAAGTCAATAACTTTCACACCTTTCCCATAGAGGAAGCCTTTTTTCGACATTATCGCCTTGCTTTGGGTGAAATGATTAAAGAAAAAGTCAATAACTTTCACACCTTTCCCATAGAGGAAGCCTTTTTTCGACATTATCTTTTGTCCGGACTATACGAACAGCTGCCATAATTTTTTGTGAATTTTGAGATCATTATTAATTAAAAATAGTTTATTTCTAGGGTTGACCGAGGATAGGTTAAACTGTAAGACGCTAAACCTTAAGTAAGAGAGAAACCTAATGTGCATCAATAGAGAGGTGCTATACATACACACACATACACACGCAATGTATACGTTTCGTTTCAACCATTTACACAAGTCACTTATCTACGAAATAATTTTAAAATTAAAGAACGTATTCATCATTTGACATCTGCAAACATTCCAAGCTAAGGTCACTGTATATCTCAGTGAAGTTTGGAAATTAATATGGACGAATAGGAAGGAAACAGAGTTTTGCAGAAGAAAGCAATAAAAAAAAAGAAAAAAAAAAAGAATTATTCTATGACACAAAAATACATAATTTTTGCTTCGTAGAAGAAAGTTATCAAAGAATAAATAATACATTAAAATTACATTTTCATAGGATAACGATATTAAAAGAAAACATATTCATGGGATAACAATATTAAAAGATATCTTTATGGGAGATAACAATATTAAAAATCACATCTTCATGGGATAACAATAAAAATAAACATTTAGGGTTGCCAACCGTCGTTTATTGGAAAGGATAATTCTTTATTTCTTTCTTTCTGTCATTATTTGAGGAAGCACAATGGAAGAATGTATAGCGACTTCTATTGAGGTAATCAAAGAGCCGACTTCGAATTCCTGTCGTATTCAATGTATTCACTTGGGAAAGATTCATCCCCAACAGGACAGACTGGGTCTTATAACATTGTTTGGCGATTAGTAGAGGAGAATGAAAACTCTGAATTCAAACAGCCTGGAGTGGGCTGGACTCCGTCAGGCTATCTTTCCCAGGAAACACCACTGCTAATATGGTTCCAGTATGTGTCGTGCCCCTTAGACCCTGATGGGTTACGGGACTCGTGATTGTCATTGCCCTGGGCTGAATTTGAAAGGTTAAACAAACTCATTTTCCATTCTGTCGTGTAATTATAGGTATCAAATTAAAAAGATCGTTATTTATATAAGTGTTTTTCTCTATGTCTTTCAGAATTGACAGAATTGGCAACCCTATATACATTTAAAGCCAAAATAGTTAACATATAATTTACAACAATTGATAAAAAATGACATAGAACAAATTGGGAGAGATACAAAAAAAAGTACATACGAGGTATGATCAAAAAGTATCGGAACTGGTACTATAAAAAGAAAACTACAACACAAATCAATTCGGTATTTAATCTCCTTCGAAGTAGTCCTCTTCTGAAGCCACACACTTTATCCAGCGTTGATTCCAATGATGGAAGCATTCCTGGAAACCATTTTTTTGGATAAAGAACAACTGCCTCGTTGCATTCTTCTGGGTTTCCTCGGCGTCTTGAAATCTTATTCTTTTCCCGTGGGGATTTGATTTTTGGAAAGAGGGAAAAGTAGCAAGGGGTGAGATCTGGGTAATATGGTGGTTGTCGGACCTGGGGGAGGTTTTGCTTGGCCGTAAAACTGCTGCGAAAGCCATAGTCACCGATGGAAGCCCTGTAGTGTGGTAAGACGACCACACTCTACACACTTTCCTTCCAAGTATTGCTTTAAACAACGGAAGTGAGCGAGAACGTTTTAACTTAGTGTGCAAGCATAACAGAGCTCAAGATCAGCCTGTGCCAAGCATCTTCACTCCGCGGACTTTAGCTTCGTTACCATAGCAACAGTCCCGATACTTTTTGATCAAACTTCGTATTTAACATTCATGGCTTTGTGAAAATTGAAAAAAATATGAAGAAAAAGGAATAACAATATTTTGGCTAAAATTTTCTAAGCCACAAAAGTGTGATAACTTCTTTTTCTTCACAAAATTTAATCAGACGCAAAAGCATGTATGAATTTGCAAGAGACAATAGGCACACCCAGGTCAATAAATGTGCATGGGGAAACAAAAGCTAAGGATGAAATAATTTTGAGGTAGGTTTAAAAAAAAAATGGAAAGAGATAAGATCGCTTAATACAGTTTAAAATCGTTCATCCCGACCGACCTCCAGGGTTGCACAGCCAAATCGAATTGTCAAGTACCAAGAAATCAAGAACTGCTATCATACTGTAGAACTCAACAAGCCATTTTAGCCCACTTACCGTATATACTCGTATAACGCGCAATGCTTATTTTGAAATCAATAGATATATTTATAGTAAATGGATAAATAGTTTGGTCAACGACGTAGCCAGGGCCAGCATTACATACGCTAATTTTATATCTCGTGTATGATAGGACCCCCTTAAAATTAGGTCTGCAAAAGTCACATGATACGCGAGTATATATATATATATATATATATATATATGAAGAAATATAGTCTTCAGAGGGCCTGACGATTGCATCTAGCATGAAATAGACTGTCGCCTCTAAGTGTTGACTTCTATGTTCACTCATATATATATATATATATATATATATATATATATATATATATAAATACACATTTTAATTTATTGTTTGAACTTTATTTTAATGGATACCCACATTTGATTAGATTCTCTGTTCTTATTTATTTATTTATTAAACAGTATATTTATTTATTTATTTCTATTCACCTGCCTGAATATTGGAGAAATCTTAGAAAAATATGCGCCCAACGGCAGGATTCGAAACCGTCATTAGATCTGACGTGCCTTGATCTCACGGCCACGAAGAACCCTCTTCCTGGCCGAGAGATCAAGTATTATTGTTTTCATCACAACGGTATATATTATGACATTATTATATATTATATTGTCATATAGATTGAAATATATTATGACGTTATTATATATTATATTGTCATATAGACTGAAATATATTATGACAATTATGACAGTATACATAGATACCAAAGTATATAACTATATATATATAAATGTTGTTAACTTTGACATTTTTCAATTTGGAATTTAGCACAAGCAAGGCAGTAAGGCCACTAAGACATAAGGACTTACTGGCTTTGAAAGAATTAGAAGAAAGAGAACCTTATGAGGGAGCGAGTACAATAGAAGAGTAATCAGGAAGACGGTAGATAGCGAATAACATTGCATTTAAATTTTTGAAGATCAAATTTGGCAGGAAAGCATGAATCCGGGAGAGAGTTCTACAAGCTGAAATTTTTTTTTATCGTGACTTTACTCTGGTCGTACATCTGCAGCAGTGAGAAAGCAGTGCGTGAGCGGAAGTAAAGTGAGTTCGAATCTCGCCGAGAACCTATCTTTTATTTCCGATCGCTGGCACGAGTAAATCTACGATAAAAAGGCAATTAAAATATTAATATGAAAGTAACTTAATAATTATAATATTAATTCAGCTAATAAAGAAACAATAATGATGTTTATATAATTGCTACTTGAAATTCTCGGATGAAGTATATTTATTGTTCCAGAAATTGCTGACAATTATATCATTTTTGTTGTTAATCATAAAATTGTGATCGATGTGTTCTTCCAAGTGGATGTGGTCGCTAGTAGGACGAAGAACACATCGATCGAAGCTTCGTGATAACAGCGACAAATATTAACAGTTCACAGAAAAAAATGATAACGACTCCTAGAATTTCAGAAAGAAGTCCAATCTCGATTTAACGGACTATCTATCGAAAGTGCATTAAATACGAAAGGATTTAAAAAAAAATCATTTCAATCCAAGTAAGGCAATAAAAAGCACCAGGATTCAACGCGTTAGCGAGAGTGAAAGAAACAAAGAAGGCATTAATAAAACAGGATTCAAGAAGACAGAAAATGACGATAGAAGTAGAAATTATATTTTTGAAGATCGTAGTTGAGAGGAAAGCAAGAAGGCAGAAGAGAGTTCCATAAGCGAGAAGTGCGAGAAAAGAAACTGGCTGTTAAAACTAGCAATTTCAACAGTGACATTACGAGACCTAACATACAATTGAGTATTGAGCTTAAATTCATAAAGTCGAGATACGAAAGAGGAAAGCTCATCAGTACAATTAAAAATATTTATATAGGGCGCGGCAGAAATACCTCCCCACATAATGGGAAAACATTAGTGGCAATGGTGTCTTCATCTACATAATGTCTTTAATTACTTAGTCTAAACGCTACAGTAAAAAGAAAATATTTGAATCGATGAACATTATTAAAAAAATCCCCCAAAATCTCGAGCATAATATCAATATAAACATTGCTAAAGAAAATATAATTTTGGAGAAAACTTACAGAAAATTTGCTGTAACCCTAGTGCAGACGAGAGTTGCTAAAATATGATTTACATTTATTTTAATAGTTATTTCGTACTTTGTTGCATTTGCGTGCGATTATTTTCCTTTTTGACTACCATAGAAAAAATAAGTAAACATCGCCACGTAGAAAAATTTGAGAATTCAATTAAACAAAAAGATTTTTCTGTAATATCTATATTTTTAGTGGATATACGTGTTTGTGTTGCTATCCTCGTTTTTTTTTAATTACTTTTTATCAACGAAATTAATAACAACCAGTCTAACAGCTGTATGAGAAAATACATAAAAACAAACACGTGTACCCAATAAAAAATAACGTTTATAGTAATGACAAAAACTATCGGATTAAAAAATCCATTTAAAAAAGTAATTACTGTATAATGCGCAGACATTGCTGTTTTAAAAAATCATTCTGCAATAATAATAATGCCATAGATCATTATTTTATATAATTCATCTTCTTCATATTATTATTATCCTTAATCTTATTATTATCCTTCTTCTTCTTATTATTATTATTATTATTATTACCCTTCTTCTTATTATTATTATTATGCTTCTTCTTATTATCCTTATTATTATTATTATTATTATACTTATTATTATTACGATTCTTCTTCTTCTTCTTATTATTATTATCCTTATTATTATTATGATTCTTCTTCTTCTTATTATTATTATCCTTCTTCTTCTTCTTATCTTTATTATTATTATGATTCTTCTTCTTCTTCTTATTATTATTATTATCCTTCTTCTTATTATTATTATCCTTATTATTATTATGATTCTTCTTCTTATTATTATTATCCTTATTATTATGATTCTTCTTCTTATTATTATTATCCTTATTATTATTATGATTCTTCTTCTTCTTATTATCCTTCTTCTTATTATCCTTCTTATTATTATTATATTATTATTATTATGATTCTTCTTCTTATTATTATTATCCTTATTATTATTATCATCGTTGTTATTATTATCCTTCTTTTTCATCTTATTATTATCCTCCTTCTTCTTCTTATTATCCTTCGTCTTCATATTATTATTATTATCATCAGTCTTCATAATAATAATGATAATAAACAAATGGGCACGAAGATAGGAAAATCAAACTTAAAAGAGAAATCATTCTGTGTCGTTTTGGACGCAATTGATGTTAACAGCAGACTCCTCGACGCCATAAAGTTGAGAGTAAGTTTTACCTTCTCAATAGTGCGTTCGACCCTCACTGATTATTGTCGTCTCTGGATCCCCACGACAGTACATAAAACGTTATCAACGAAAAGGACCATTTCTTTTTGTTATTCGTTTTATTAAGACTGGCATCTTGGATTCTAAGAAGCAGTAGGAGGAATGACGTCACAGGAACGCGTGTCGCACGTTGGTTCAGCGTCCCTTCACAGACCTATCCTGGGTGTGGGAGGCGTATCGATGCTTCAGAATTCTTGAGACCCTCTGCTGAATTCGCATCCTTCTGGACTTATATTCAAAACCCAGACAAAGGCAATCCATCATTGTCCGAATACCCCCGCCCTCGCGGTACACTGGCCAATCGCTGACCACTCTGGCCCTGGCCTTCGCATTCTCTAACAGTACCGGGCGCCTCGTCGAAGTGGAATGATCAACAAGCCAGCCGTGCTCGTCATTACAACGGTAACGAGTTTGATTCTCATCTCGTATATCATCCATAGGCGTAACAAAAAAATATCGCTTCTCTCTGCTCAATAGTGGTTTCGAATTGTCTACAGAAATTGTCAAGGAATATTTCTTGGACTTTCTAGTTTCTTATATAAAGAGATAGATAGATAGATATTATAATAGATACAGAGATCTCGACTTGGTGGGTTTATGTTGCAGCCATCCCTGGGTTTGATATGAATTATCAAATCAGCATAAATGGCAAGGACAACTCTTGTCTTCGCATGACGAACCCGATTCAGATGACTCTATATAGTTTATTTTTCCAGTGAAAACTATTAGGTTGGTGCAAAAATAATGACGTAATAATGTCGTTTTTGACGTATTTTTAACGTCAAAAAACGACATTAATACGTCATTATTTTTGCACCAACCTAATAATAACGAAGTGAAAGTTAATGTCACTGTTGTTCTTGCATCATATTTCTTTTATTATTAGATACTTGGTCTTCTTGTCCTAATGCATCAAAACAGAAAAAAAAGTACGAACAAAAATGACTCATAAAATATATATATTCCTTGGCAAATATATCGTTTCTTAATATTTCTGCTGCAATTTCGATGTAGATGTCATCATTTCTGGAGCAAGAAACCTAGACCTATATCCGTCTATATTTCTGAAATGAGGTATTGTAACTATTTACATCGTTCGAAATTCCAACGTTATATCACCTGAAGAAGGTCTATGCATACAACGACCGAAACGTCGTGAATATGACAATAATGATGAGGATAACAGTCCGAACGATGTAAATAGTATAAACAGAAACCCCTATATTTTGAATTCAACATCAGCATAATTGCTTGGCATAACGAATCAAACTTAGCTATCTTTTTATTCAGTTTTTTTTTTCTGTATTAGCTTTTTCAAAGGAACTCAAATCCTTCAAATCTTCCTAAATCAATGTGAAGACATAGGACTTCATCGTAGCAGAAGTCTTCGATGAAGAAAAGAAACTCAACTAGGACAAGATCATCAACAATTTTAAGCCACCCTTCCTCTGTTCAGCATAATTTTTCTGAATAAGATTGTATAGAGAGTTGAAACATATCATATAATACCTTTCATGCAAATTTCTCACAGAGAAGTTTTTCCCAAATCTGTCTTGCGAATTTGGCAATCAATATTTTATATGTTCTATAACAAAGTTTCTTCTCCCGCACACCTCGCTTAAGGAACTCTCTTCCGGTTTCTTGATTTCCAGTCAATTTTGATCTTTAAAAATTTAAATGCAATGTCAATCATTATCTCAGTCAGCTATGTGTCATGCATGATACACGCTCTTTCGAGACATGACTGACAAAGCAGATTTTTTCCCGCAGTAGGTTGTCATTTCTTTTTGCGGTAGACCAGTTGCCATTCAAGGCTAGAGGGCCTGGTCTGTCCTGCTATTTACCCATAGCTGGGGGGATGAGAAGAGGAATCATACATTTCCCAAGAGTATTAGCACGTAAGTGAATGTAATGGATTCGACTGGAATTCGAACTCGGCTCTAATTCCTTACTCCACCGTGCCTCCTCGTTATCTACTGTCCTTAATTCAGGTTCTTTCTTTCTTTAATAATGACTTTCTTTATTGTCGAACACCTGTACACGTACGATCAGCGAAGTTAAGCAACGTTGGCCTTAGTCAGTACCTAGATCGGTGACCGCTTGCGAATATCAGGTGCTGTAAGCTTGCATGTGCGAGTGGTTTAATGGATACTGGCTAGGAATTGCTAATCGAAGAGCCGAATTCGAAGTCCCGTTGGGTTCGTTGTATTCACTTCCGAGCAAATACTCTTGTGGAAAGGTATGAATCCACCTCTTCTCGAGCCAGCTATGTTAGTTTAATTATTAAGAACTTTATCACTAAAACCGTTATTATCTCAGAAACAGATACAACTAAGTAGTGATTATTTAGATTTCGGCATTAAATAACTGACAGCGATCAATATGCCACTAGACAAAAACAACTATTTTTTTTTTCTCTCATATTGTTTCACACTCCGTAATCCCTTGCGTCTTAGTGGATTTATTGCTTTGTAAGGGAGGGGGGGGTGAAATGTTTAAGAAAATGTTCTAGATGTTGAAACATTACAATTTAGAACAGCCATTTTGAAAACGAGATAACTGCCTTAATGGTAGTGAGATTACGTGAGATTTTATGTGAAATTGCATAGAAAAAAAAAAATCTACGTGTACTTTTATTTTCCTTTTACTTTTAAAAAGAAATTCTGAACGATTTTTACCTAATCTACATTTCGTGTCATAAAAGATCCAAAAGATGGTGAGGAGAAGATAGCATGGAAAAAATATATTAAACCTAAATAGAACGACTTCTCACATATTCGGAAAAAGTAAAAATTCAACTCTAGAAAGAAAATCTTTTTGATTATTAGTAATAATGATAAAGTGTTTCTCCTTAATATATAAAAATGTATTCACTTACTTTTCTTTTGTTTGCTTATATCTGGCATCTTCTTTAAACTTTTTGGTAAAATTTGAGTATGTTATTTTTTTTTGTTTCATTAATAAAAAAAAATAAATAAAAAAAAAAAACATGATGACGCCCAGCCCTTAAAAGTTGTCAATTGTAATTTTTTTACTCGTCTTGCTGTCAATGGCCAAAGTGGGTTCCTCATTTTTATTCTTATTTTGTTTTTTTTTTACTGAAAGAAACAAAATATGGAAATCTTTTCTATTCAAGCAATTTGAATGAAAACTTTAAGAAAAAAAGAAGAGTTAAATTGATTATTACTATTATAGCAAAGTGAAAAAGAAATAAATGTATGATTTACGTAACTAATTTTTCCATCAGACTATTCACTAACAATGAAAATATGACTTTTCAGCTACCTATGAGGCTTGCGGCCATATCACGTTGAAACATCGGTTCCCATATGATCACCGAAATTAAGTAATGTCAAACTTGGTCAATAGCTAGATGGGTGCGTTTGGTGTTCGCTCATTCTTTTTGTAACCTTTCTTTCTTTCTCTAAATTAAACAGCGTCTTGACGAACATTTAAAATTTAGCAGGCTATATTTTTTTTCGTGGGGGCGCTTCGGCGTAATGTTTAGCAAGCTTGACTCGCTAGATCAGTTATGACTGAGTAGCGAGTTTGATCCTCACTGGGTGCTCCATACTTTCGGCCTTGTACCATAACTAAGCTACACTTAGTAAATCGCTACATTTCTCTGCATGGAGGTCCCCTATAATTTTTTTCACAACTTTATAATGATGGGTGCGATTCGATTTCGAGGAAGGCCATCGCTTGATTTATTCTCAAATATGGCCATCGCGGCTCTTTGGTCCTGCTAAGGGTTTGCATTTCTTTGCGTAGATGTGCCAACATTGGATACCTTTTAAAGTAATTGTTATGTTAATATTTTGGTAAACTTATTTATGCAACGAAATGCGTTATGCAGATAACTAACATTTGAAATTTAGCAAGCTATATTTGTTTGAAGGCTCCTCATAGTCCATTCACTAACTTCATAACACAATCATGTAAAGACATCAAGATAATAAAACTAGACATTACTGTTTGATTATATAATATTTAATGCTCTATTAGACACTTGTGAGAGCGAGCTTGTTTGGTCAGTCAGTCGCTACCATGGGAAGTTCTAGCCTCGCTGCTTTCTGGTGAGCTTTCCTCAACACCACGAATTTAAACGCAGCACTAGATTGCCAGATAGGTCTCAAGATTTTATTTTTGAAATTGCTAGATGTAAGCTCTATGCCGATAGTTTCTTCTCTTCGCACTTATCACTTGTGAAACTTTTTCGGTGCATCGAAAAATAACACCACCTATGTGCCATATCACTTCAGAACATTGGCGATCATGGCTTTCCACAATTTCCTGCCTTTTGTAGCTCTTAATGAATTTGGGTCAACTTCCCACTCAACTGCGATCTTCAAAAAATGTGAATGCAATGTCAATCGTCATCTCCTGTATCCTTTAAATCATGTTCTTTTATTGTCCCCATTGTTTTTTTTTCATTCTCAGTAACTCCTTGCATCTTAGAGGCTTTTATTGCTAAGCTTTAGGTGAAATGTTCGCAAAAAAAATCTTTGTTGTAGACTTGTGGCAGTTAATGTAAATATTAATGTGTTTGGAAAGTAATTATGTTTTAAGAGAAAGGATATAGAAAAATAATTCTAAGTTAAATTTGTATAAATATTCTTATGAAAATATACGCAGATCTGTCCTATTAATTCATCCCAAATAATGTAAAGTTACTTATCGCAAATATTAATTCACCCCAAGAAATTATAAATTTTAAATCAAAATTAGTTTGTCTTTTTTGTTTAAATTGTGACACGCTTTTGAAATTATGAATTTTAAATCAAAATTTGTTTAGCTCCAAATCTCAGAATGTAAAATTGCCAAAAATCAGGGGATTTATTCACATTTCGTAAGTGCAGATGATATTCGAGGTACTTACAAGGAATTTTTTACAATTTCAAAAAAAAATCTGTTTTTAACTTGCTTATCAGAGTGAGCGCGAATGTAGACACCACACTTAAAAATAGCCCACCCGAGTCGCCCACATTTGGGGTGATCGCAAAGGTCAACCCAACCAGAGTGCAATTGAAGAGCCTCGCTCTTGGAGAGTCTGGTGTGAATTTTAGTGAATATAAATTCTTTTTTATTTGCGGGGAATTAATATTTTGGCGTGAATTAACAGAAAAGATCCAAATACGCTTATTATTTTTCAAGAGATTTCTCAGCATCATTATCTATATTGGCACGTTTATTAAACTTACATAAAAATTCCCGACGGAACGTTCATTTGAGCCAGCATGTTTATTTTATAAAAAAAAAAAACAAAACAAAAAAACAAGAAGCTTCCACCGACATGACTATTTCAAACGGCTCTTGTATTTGGTACAAAATAGTGCCCGGATACCTAACATTTAATAAAAGGTGAACAATCCACTTTTTAGAACTATTACGAATGTCCCATTTAATTCGATTTTGCCCAGGCTAAGACAAGAAAATTGCGAGATGGAGCAATTCTCATCAAACTCATCTGAAGTAGTTTCCTTTCTCACAGGGTGCCTCATACTTACCACCCCTTGTCGTGTTCGATTAATGACTATTTACACTATTTAGATTGCCCACTGGACAAAAAGCGTTGGTAGAAGTAATCCAAAAAGTAACTAGACCCAAAGAATTCTGAGTTCAATACCTGGCCACAGAAGAGGGAACAAAAAGTTGAAGAGTTGAATTACTAAAGGGAATTAACTGAAACAGATATTCAGAAAAGACATGGCACGTGGAATTAGAACAATCTGACCCCGTGGACTAAATAAAGGGTTCGATTCGAAAATCCAACGTATATCACCTGAAGAAGGCCGGAGCGTACAACGGCGTAAACTTCGTGAATGTGGCAATAAAGACGAGGACAACATTCCGAACGATGTAAATAGTTACAATACCTCATCTCAGAAATATAGACAGATGGCAGTCAAATAAACTGATCATCGGCAGTGTTCCTACTAAAATACTCTCTCTAATAACCTCGTATTCTAAGGTCTTTGTCAGGGCGTGGCAAAAAACGATTGCTTCTCAAGCTCTCTGCTTTCTTATTAATGTGGCTATTCCGGGTAACCATCATGTCAAAGGCAAAGAAAGATGACAAGCTCAAAAAAATACGCCGGCTTCCGGACTGAAATCGCTAGAATGAGGAATGTTCAGGCGATTAATATCGCCATTTCCATTTGGGTATGGGGGATCTATACTACCGATATCTGACATACAGAAAATTGAAATAAAGCCTAGTATTCAATCGTTTCAAAAGTCTACGTTGCTTGGCACTGCAAATATTCAGTGAAAGATACTTCTGTCTACGGTCATACGACTTGATGGGGAGAGCTGATAATGAAAGATCTCTGCTAGAAAAAAGAATCCGTGTGAAAGATGTCTTTAATAATTGTTTTTTAATAAGCGCATTAAAAATAACACCTTCTTCCGCTTTTATGTACCGTGTCCCTTCAGGACGTTGGCGATCATGGTTCTCCACAAATTCTTGCCCTTTGTAACTCTTAATATCTCTCTTATGTTTTTGTTATCTCTCTTAAACCTTGTTCTGCCATCCATTTGCTCAAGCCCCCTAGGTAGATTATGCCTATCAAATTTTCCAAACCCTCTTTCTTCATTATGTGTCGTAGGAATTTCAACTGTTCCTTTCTGATGTTAAGTTTAAGTGTCATTTTTGTTTCCATTTTCTTTAAAACTTCGTCGTTGTTCGGTCCATGGTATTCTCAGCATCGTTCTGTAGAACCACATTTCTGCTGCTTCAAGTCTCTTCATCATCCGTGAGAAGGTTGTTCAGCATTCACGGCCGCATAGGAGGACTAATAGAATTTAGTACGTTTTTTTTTTGTTTCTAACGAAATTTTCCTTTTTCTTAATACTTTGCCTAACTTTTAGAAGGCATCTTTTGGTGTTTCACTGCGCACTTCTAACAGTAAATAACACCGTAATGAACATAGATTTGCTGAATAAAAGTATTTTTAACGCTAATTTTTAAGGAAAAAATATTCAAGGGATATAATACCCACCTTTTCAACTGTGAGACCAGTAGACTGGTTTCTTTTAGTGTGTATGAGGGGACTTCTTTTTAGTGTGGGGGACTTTTGTAGGTCTGTAGAGACTGGTGCCAACAGCGTATTCTGGTGACAAGAGGCAGCATTTCCAGTCTTTTCAGACGTCATCTGGCCGGTCAGGTACATCAGAGGTATCTTGTAGATGTTTGTAGTGCAAGGATTCTTGGCTGGAAAGAAGAAGAAGAATAAAATAAAAATATAAATCCAAATGAGAAAGTTTATAGAAATGGTGAAACTGTGTACGGAGATGTTGGAAGCGACCGCCAAGATGTAGTCACATTTTGATAGCAATAGGAAAAAAAAAAAGAAGTAAAGATGAAAAAATAGAGAAAAATGCTTCAGATATTTAGATTGCCAAAACAGGAACAGCAAGAGAAAAAAGAAGAAGAAAAAAACGACAAAAACAGGGGTAAAAGCGAAAAGGCAAAATCTTTGGAAATTCATACATACGATACTTACTTTGATCTTTAGTTAAAACATGCAACAGAAGTTTCTTCTTAGCGCTGGACTCGGGAAATTGCGATGCGTGCAAAAAGAATAAACTGCCTTTTTCTTTTTAATCCAACTAATAGGGACCAAAATGTCATACCTAACTAACCATCTTCTTTAAAATAACAACAACAATAATAATGTGGAGTAAATTTAAGGGGAAGAAAAAAGAAATGTACAGAACTATCGATCACTAATTAGAAGAAAAAAGGACAAGTCGAAAACCATTATCATTGTATGAATATTCAGATGAATTAGTGAACTCATGCACAGTGATTTTCCAAGCGTAGCTTAGATGTGGCACAAGGCCGAAAGTATGAAGTACCCAGTGAGGATCGAACTTACTACTTAGTCGTAATTATTCTAGCGAGACAAGCTTGCTAACATTACACCGCCTGTAGGTGCCCAAATAATTTTCCAAGCGTAGCTTAGATGTGGCACAAGGCCGAAAGTATGGACCACCCAGTAGAGATAGAAATCCCGTTTCAGTCGTAATAGATCTAGCAAAGCAAGCTTGCTATCCATTACATCACGTGGAAGCACCCATTCTCATACGCACACTATACATACACGTGTGCATCTGTTTGGGTGGGTGCTTTTGTATATGTATGTGTGTATATATGGGCATGTGTGTAAACGTATGAATATAAGCATATGCATAATAATTCAAACAATAATAAATAAATAAAAATCTAATTATAAACCTAAACTCCTTCAATTAATACCCTAATAGTACTTAAGATACCACCAAATTACCTAAGAAAATGAAATAATGGCGAAGACATATGTAAATATTTACTTTATTATTTCAGCATTAAAATTAATTATTCATGTAAAAAAAAAAAAAAAAAATGAAATACAATTTTCCTAACTCAAGAAAACACTAGAACGCTCAAGAATTACCAACGACAGTATATGTCTAGAAAACCCCAAGTCAAAATGGCTACGACTGAAAGAATAGAGGAAAAAGAAAGAGAAGGTTAAGGAGCGAGTGTAAAGTGAAAACCGACGAAAAGAACAAATAATCACAACATTCTACACGTACGCATGAACGCACACATGCACCAATGATAACAGCATATAAAAAAGAAAAATCGAGATGTATAAGCAGTCAATTGTTGATATCCCTGACGAGTGGACGGAGTGATTCACGGAGAGATCGTCTACGAAACACTGGAGTCGGGATGCTGATGGTCACATCAATCAGCTAGGTGACGAACCTTTTACTTGTATTTATATTTTTTCAAACATATTTGGTTAAATAATATTTAAATTCTGTCTATAATGTTTTTTTTTTTTTTAAATTTTCAAGTTTTCGAATCACTTGTTTTATGTTGTCAGTAAATTTGCCAAAGTTCATATTTGTCTCTATTTTATATTATTTTTTCCGAATACTTTCGAATGTTGGTACATTTCTTATCAAGGATTATTTTGTTTTGTGCATATTTACGAAACTGTTTTTTTTTTAACTTTGCCGTTGTCACGCTTGATGGAACCAATTTCAAGTCACTCAAGGTAATTATACACACACACACATATATATATTATACATCGTCATCCCATAGAAAGATTTCATAAATTTCAACTGACGGAAGCACTGGCTGCTCGGTCAATGAATAACGAATATTTCCTTATAAGGAAACAACTATTAATAATTTTACCATACTGACATTGATTAAGCATAGTACAGAAGGAAGGCAAAGAGCTATACTAGGTGTATACTGTAATTGAATAATGAAGCCTAAGTCAAAGGTTATAGCATGTTAGTCATACTGTACCAAGATGCCGGCGGAATAATTGTCATATTAATTAGAACTCGTGAATTGGGTATGATGATTTATACAGACCTTGGTCGGACAGATCAAGCTTAAGAAGCCGGCCATCGGGACGTCACGGCTTATACTGATATTTTAGATTGTTATAAATCCGACAGAATTTTAATGAATACCTAAGTGGATTACGAGTTCTGAAATCGTCAGCTTTGGCAAATTTTGATTGGTGGATTATAGGAGAAACTTCTAGAAATCCAATATAGGGTTAAATTTTAATTGGAAGGTAATGACTGGAAGAGGCCTCATAAATATGAACACAGGGTTAAAGGGCATAAATTTTAATTTGAAGCTTAAAACAGAAAAAAAAAGGTTTCTTACGACCAGAAGATATGGTAAAAATGGAGAACATTACATTTTAAGCTGGCAACAAACAGAGACTTCTAAGTCTCTGAACACAGGGTTAAAGGGTATAAATTTTAATATTAAGCTTCTTAAAATCTTAACTTAGAGCCAAAGTACATAATTTTTTAACTGGAAAATTAGGACACGAACAAGCGCCTTAAAATCTGACCATCAGGTCAAAGATTGGACCTTTTTAAGTCGAAGGTGATAACAAAAAAGATGCGGTGAAATAGGAATAAGTTTTTAAGTGGAATGTTATTACAATGAAACTTCAGAGAATTTGAAAATATGATCAAAAGAAGTACATTTTAAAAATTAATTTACAATGTGAAATCTTGTCTAATAAGCTAGTCAAAGTTACTTCAGCTAATTTACTATAGGTTTTCTCGTAATTGTATAATGGACAACAGGAATAATTCAAAACTTTAAATCCTATGGAATAAATACTTAATAAATAATGGACTATTCCGTTTTGATAGCGTGGAAAGAGCGGAAAAGACACGACTCAGAATCAGATTAAGATGATAAGAACAGATGCTATACTTTGATCTTAGCAAGAAGGTCTAGAAGAGATTGCATTTTCTTGCCGCTCTACGCTCGCAGGATGTGATACAAGGTTAGTTTAAAGTGGAGAGTCCGAGTGCGTGCACCCGTGCCAGGTCCCAAAATAGCCCAACCACCACAACCATCGATTGCGCTGGCATCGGTATTAATACAGTGAGGGAGGTACTGCCGAAGACATTTGTTTCCCATGACCGGACACCTCTCAGTAACATTTTCAGTTGCGCTCTGTCCGAAGATAGCGACGCATCTGAGAGATGAAATTATATGTTATCCTCTCGAGAGCGGATACTACACTTTGATCCCAGCCAAAAGACCGAGAAGTAATGGCGACCAGCATAAAATGACATTTTTCAGACGCACAGTATCGAAAGAAGCAAACCAAGTAAGGCAATCGCCAAAAATCCAGTTACCATAATGCATATAACACCGTCTGCTGAATTATTTTTTTAAAAAATTATTCAGAGAAAGGTTCGTAAGGCGGGGATTTGTCTCGTAAAAATAAGTTTCTGTCGCCTTGCTAGAATGAAAATTGGAGAATGGGAGAAAAGAACATCTGTCTATATTTCTGAGATGAGGTATTGTAACTATTAACACTGTTTGGACTATTTTCCTCATATTTATTGTTATATTCAAGGACACATGACCTATTTGATAAAAGCGTTGTTTGAAGCAGAGGTGAACAAAAAACTTGGAGAGTTGTGTTACTATGAGATAACCAGAAAAGGCATGGCACGTGGAACTAGAACAATCTACTCCAGTGCACGAAAAAAAAATGGGCTAGGTTCGAAATTGCTAACGTATATCACCTGAAGAAGACCGGAACGTAGAACTGCCGAAACGTGGTGAATATTACAGTAAAGATGAGGACAACATTCCAAACAATGTAAATCGTTTAAATAGAGAGAAAATAATATTAAAGACTAGAGAATGCCGGATACATCAAGGGAAGACTAGTGAGCTATTTCCAAATTAACGTAGACATATCGTAACGTAAATTATGACCTGTTCTCTGATGTTTTTATTGCGAAGTGAGGGGTGAATGGATATTGGTGCAACTTTAAATGGCGCGACTCTCACATTTCTTCTCTAAAGGATCCCGGACAATAACGTTTTGCTGATAAATTTCCAGATACACCTGCTCCACATCGCAATGCAGTTCGTAACCTTGTTGATAAATTTCGGGAAGCACAATCAGTGGACGATGCCAAACATTGTGGAAGGCCAGCAAAGCTATCAGATGAGAAACAGTTAGATATTTCTGACAGTAAATCATTACGAAAGTTAGCGCAAAGGCAAGATGCTGGTCTTGGAACTTCTTATAAGGCCACCAATACAAAATACCTAACGGTGTTCAGAAGCAACATAAGGGTCCAAGCATTAAATGATGCTAACGGGTGTCACTTTCAACATAATTATTATTTTCACTCATATTCTCCACCTGTATTTTACAGGGAAACATATCTGTTAATAAAAATACAAGCGCATAGTGACTTTCCGGACATACTGTATTAGCATATTACCCGTCAAAAGTGGGGCTATTTACGAATGGACCAAATTAGCTGTACGCTCTGCTTCAAAATGTCGTTCATCGCATACTTGGAAAATTATTATTAACACTGCTTCAATTAATTCCAATGTATTGTCAATATCCGCAGGAGCCAATATTTGTTTTCTATATCTACCTGGGAAACAAAATAATTTAGCGGGAATGGATTGCTTATGTGATTACGCATCTGTCTACCATCGGTGCGTTTCAAAGACAAGATGAAATAAAAGTTAAGTGTCAAGGGAGACGATATGGGAGGGTTAGAATCAGGCTCTGCCTAAGAGAAATAGAGCAAAACTGACACTGAATGAGTCGCAAGGAGGATGCGAACTCGCCACTTCTTTTAAGCCGTTTCGCACATGCTGTTAATCCCGTTACAGAACGACGAAAAGAAAAGAATTGTGTTTTCGAAGAGAACATGAGAAAAAAGATTAATGACAAACAAAAGAAAAGGAATTGCCATATAAAACACTGAAAAAACAAACAAAATAAGCATTAAAATCATACAAAATATAATGTTAATAGAAAATATATAATAAAAGGAAGATGTCTTATAGATTTTTTAATGAGATTTTTCGTTTTCGTATTAACTGCACACGATTTCATCAAACTGTCAATCCTGTAATTATTTCTATGCGTGTTGAAAACTAAGGTCTCCTCATTACTTTGGCGTATATACTTCTGTAATTATTGACAGAATAGGGCTGTTATATGAGAATTAGATATAAAATTACGCACCTAAAGTTAATAAACAAAATTAGTAATAATTAATGTTCGGTTGGAAGAAAGGAAAGAAAAAGGAAAAGAAAGAAAAAATGAAAAAGACAAAAGAAATGAAAAGAAAAACAGTGAGAAAGAAAAGAAATAAAAAAAAAAAAAGAAATAAAAAGGAAGAAAAAAAAAGAAAAAAAAGAAGAGAAAGAAAGAAAAGAAATAAAAAAGGAAGAGAAAGAAATAAAAAAGGAAGAGAAAGAAATAAAAAAAGAAAGAAAAGAAAAGAAAATAAAAAAGGAAGAAAAAAGAAAGAAAAAGGAGAAATAAAAAAAAGAAGAAAAGAAAGAAAAAAGAAATAAAAAAAAGAGAAAGAAAGAAAAGAAATAAAAAAAGAGAAAGAAAAGAAATAAAAAAGGAAGAGAAAGAAAGAAAAGAAATAAAAAAGGAAGAGAAAGAAATAAAAAAGGAAGAGAAAGAAATAAAAAAGGAAGAGAAAGAAAGAAAAGAAATAAAAAAGGAAGAGAAAGAAAGAAAAGAAATAAAAAAGGAAGAGAAAGAAAGAAAAGAAATAAAAAAGGAAGAGAAAGAAAAGAAATAAAAAAGGAAGAGAAAGAAAGAAATAAAAAAGGAAGAGAAAGAAAGAATGAAAAGGAAGAGAAAGAAAGAATGAAAAGGAAGAGAAAGAAAGAATGAAAAGGAAGAGAAAGAAAGAATGAAAAGGAAGAGAAAGAAAGAATGAAAAGGAAGAGAAAGAAAGAAAAGAAAGAATGAAAAGGAAGAGAAAGAAAGAATGAAAAATATAAAAGAAAGGAAAAATAAAAAAAAATGAATAGAAAAGAAAGAAACAGAAAGGAAAAATAGAAAGAAAAAAGAAATGAAAAATAGAAGAGAAAGAAAATAGAAAGGAAAGAAAAGAAAAAGAGGAAAGGGAAATAGAAAAGAAAAAAGAAAAGGAAAAAAAGAAAGAGTGTGTTAATATGAAGATCAATGGTCTACTTTTGGCGTCAAAGACATCAATGATGTCGGTTAAACAATGGTTATCGAGTCTTGCGATATTTATAAAGCATATCAGTGGTATATACAAACAGGTACAATAATAATGCAATTGTTAATATCATTGGATTTATTTCTGTTTTTAACTGAAACTGGCTGACGAGATATCACGCCGGCACGCCAGCTGACGTCATCTTCAGTTGATATGACGTCACACCTTAACACTGATCGTCCAAAAGCAATCTTTAGGAGGTGAAACTGATATTTTTTGCTAACATTAAATCCCACTGACGGATAAAAAAATCCATTCAGCTTGTAAACTACAATAGCTAGGTTGACTGGATCAGTTTCCCAAATATAAAATTAAACATATTATTCCTTGATACTTACGGTATGTACTTCGTCCTGTAAGAAGTAAAAAAAAAAAAAAAAAATCAAACACTCCTCATGAGAAATGAGTTTACGAGCAACAATTTGTGGGAATAACAGCTGAAGAACGTTCTATAGAAAATACTGGGAAGAGAATTACCCAGTTTAACCTCGTCGGGTACAAGGCCTCAAGAGTGGAGTAACTTTTTAGAATCATTCATTACTTGTAAGAAAATTTGCTTCATAACAGCCTCATTACAGAGAGCGCCTCTAGACATTTTGTCGCCCTGACATAGTGTGTCACAGTGCCTCAGAAAAATAGAGTATCGAATGTACTAGTAATCGGTGATGAGACCAGCTCGTTAAGTCCTGCCCCCAAAGATACCTACCTAGCTGACCCTATCACAACACCATAAAGCACTGGATGAAACCATAATGCAAGATATTGTTTTCTTGACATTATATCCGATAAATGGGAGTCTAAATTAAAACTAACAGGAGAAAGAAAAGGTAACGCTGTTTATTTGAGCAGACCAGTCCAGATAGACGGAGAGAAATAAAGCCACGTCCAACGGATACTATGCCTGAAATCCATGCATAATATATTTGGATTAAACACACACACATACGCACACATATATATTTACATAACGTCTCTTTCGCTCATTTATAGTAACAACAGAACTTGTCCCACCGGGCCCGTACTGATAAACATTACGCTATCCACACATCTTAGGAGTCAAGTAGGTATTTACCGGTACGCCCGTTTGATTTGAATAGAACAAAGTCGAGTTTAAAGTAGCTTGGTAGACCAAGCATACGTGGACTGGGAACAAGACATTGCTCAAAGCCATCGGCACTTACCCTTTCGGGGATGGCTTAGGCACCAGGTTATGGACTTAGATTTCTCTCGAAGGATAGGTATTGACTGGTGGCGTTCCTCCAGGGCTCGAGCTAACATTAAATTTTAATTCACCCAGACAGGGGCAAGGCCCGTATCTATTTACATCCGTTTTTCAACATCCTGTCAATGAAAGTAGAAGCAATAAGCTTCACTTATTTTTCCTTAATGTAATTAATAAAAAATAAATGTATCAGTTCAGTTGAGCCGAGTAAATAAAATACAATTGTCACGTAAAGAGAACAAGAAAAACTGGAGTTTGAGCTGAAGTATTGAGGAATAATGATGAGGAAACACAGGTGTCCACATAGGCTTTTTAAACTTTACCTTTGTCTTTTCTTCTGCCCGGAGTCAATCTCTTTTTCTAATGGTTAAAATAAATTTTCGCATAAGCTCGCGAATTTGAAAAACATTCACCACAGCGCTATACACATTTCTATTATTTGTGTTTTTTAAACTCATCATCATCTATGTGCTGTGGCTCTTCACAGCTTCCTATCTCTTGTAGCCCTTAGTAATGTTTGCCTTTTCAACATCTATCCCACTCTCTCTTCTGCCATCCATCTGCATAAGCTCGTTAGGTGAGTCACTCGCTGTAACCCTTTGTCCCACTCATCTTCAATACGTCCTCTGAGTGTCATATTCTCCAAGCTTTCCTTCCTGTGTCCTAGAAATTTCAACTAATTCTGATTCTAAACATAACCATCCGTTTTGTTTCCGTTATCGTTCTCATGTGTATTCATGGTATTTTCAGCATCCTTCCCTATTAAAACTTCCTTATTATTCTCATGTGTATTCATGGTATTTTCAGCATTCTTCTCTAGGATTCTTTTCTGTTGCCACCGGTCTTTTCATCTGTGAGAAGACTGTGCAGGTTCAAGGCTCCGAGATATCCACTCGGGATTGTCCCACGGGATAATAGCCTAATTCTCCTTCAGAAGAATCAAACCTATTGGACTAAAGCATTCGTTTGTGAATTTGATGACACATTGAATGTGAGTTCAATACCTGTGCTGGGCTGTGTGTACGTGGACTCAGTGGAAATGGGTCGAGCAATAACTGAGCAGTGCTAAAGAAGAATTAGGCGAAATATCCATAGATGTGGTCAGCGGAACGAGAACAATCTGCCCCCGATTGAAGTTCCCCGTATCAACACACAATGACAAAAAAGATATGGACAATAGTGCGTATGTAAATGAAGCATAATAAAAGTGTCTACGTCAGACATTATATCAGCCCCATCCTAAGTAAGAGTGGTATAAATATTTATCACTGAAATAATTTTCTTTCTAATTTTCAATGCATAACGTATAGAGACTTTACAAAAATTGTTCCACCAAATTTTCAGTAAAAACTGCAAAAGTCAGTGCTTACATTATCAAATTCGACTTATACATGCAAGTGATGGCGATTTTAATTCGTAGTTCTATTGATTGACAGATTGATTGATTGATTGATTGATTAACCCATTTTTTACGGCATATCAACCCATTGCAGGTTATTTAATACCAAAAAGATGTTTTTAGATTGTAAGAATTTTGGGGGGGAGATAATGATTTAGTAATACAAGTCTTACTAATTAACCCATAGCTGGGGGTAGAAGAGATGGATTCATAAGGGTATTTGTGCGTAAGTGAATATAATGAACCCAATTGGAACTCGACTCTCCGATGAACGATTACAAGCCATTATCCTCTACACCATCTGCACATCAAAGCTTGCAGCACTTGGTATTCTCAAGCGGTCACACATCTAGGTAATGACCAGGCTCGATGTTGCTTAACTTTGACGATCGTACAGGAATCGGTGTTCCAACGTGGTATAGCCGTAAGCATCATTTGTAGTTAGCCCTGTGAAAAATACTTACCTTCTCTAAGCAACACCCAGTAAAGTGGGCGGAAAGAATTTTCTCCGTGGAAAATAAAGGTACAATTCCCACACTCAAGACAGTTGCCGAAAGTTTTTTTTTTCAGAAGAGATAAATATGAAATTGTTATATACAGTACATATGAATACTAACGGGTATGTCCCAATCCTCATAAATACGTTGGACACTATTATAAGTGAGGGTAATATGCTGTCTTTTGTAGTACACCGCTAGCAGTGGTTTACCTACTTTACGCCGCTGGCGAGTATTGTATTTTGTTGATGATATAAAGATTACCTTTTCATTTCCAACCTCCGTTTTGGTAATTTCTAATTCAGTAATCCTTCCTAGGTTACAACAGAAATTTATTAATAATGTTAGATTCGCAGTATCTTTTGATTTCGTATATATTCTAAGAAAATGTTGCTCTCTACTTAGTTGATATTTGCTCTATACGCCATCATTAGAGTAAATGAGAATTTCGATGTATCTAATTTTACATTTGCGATGTTATCCTCTGATATCGTGGATTGCAACAAGAGTGTGTTATCTATAAAACGCAAAAAAAAATTCGATGAGTTTTTATGAAGAAAATTGTTTCTCTTGTGACAAGTTTCATCAAGAAAAAGAAATAAATAGAAAACATTATTAAAAATACATGCACAACGTTTCAAAAATACCTTTAGTCTTGAAAAATTTTTAAAAATGGAAGAAGACAAATATGAGCGGAAAAAATGACGATAAAAAAGAAGATGACGGTTAGCGATGGTAAAAGAATGACATCAAAAATTTACAGGCAGGAAATGCAAAGGTCATGTCATACAATGGCAGCTATAAAAACGCGGGAAAATCGAGAAAGGAGAAGCGTATATTGAAAGAAACATCCAGAACAAACACCGAACACCAATTGTTTGGGGTGGTTTGGTCAGCAGGAAAAGGACTTGATTAGGGGTAGTAAAAAGCAGATTGAAATCCCTGAACGCAATCGGTTCTTTTATCTATTTGTAGTCTTATCTCGTTCAGCTGGGAGCGAAAATAACAGAAAGAATTTCCTAAAATCCTAATTAAGCCAGAGTAACTTATTTAACCTTTGTTACATGTTTAGTAAGTGAAATGTGTATGCAGATGTAACAATTGCTATAGAGCACCGGTGTCGTCCTTGTTCACACTCCTCCCCGATCTTTCGAGCAGTTTAGGATTGGCTTTCCGATTCCTTCTAAAGTCTAATTCAACTCTATACTTTTAGCATATCCGTCTGAACTCTGAAATTTTATTTATTAATTATTTATCTTCTCCTCAATAGGAGGAGATAGGTTTGCCTATCGTCTGGTTCACTGCTAGAGTTTTTTCATTTTCTTTTACTCACAGTAGCATCTTGCGTCATAGTGGAATTGTTGCCTTACTTGGGGCGAATTCATTAAAAACAAAAGTAAAAATTACATGAAAAAACAAACAGGATTCGAGTAATATGTATATGTTAGACGCCCTAACAGCTAGGGCGTCTAACCAATCCCTGTTGGAAACACCTACTCAGGTACATTTTTATTTGTTCAACATAGACAGAACTGAGGATAGTTGCAGTATAAACATCAGGTTTATTCTTCAACTATCTTGAGCGGACATTAAATATAGTTTCTGGAAAAGAGTGAATAATCTGGAGCGGTTGTTATTCATATTTACTTTAAAAAAATTACATAAAATATCTAATTTAAAGGCATTTTTTTTTTTTTAGAGAAATGCAGAGTGGTCCCAAACTTTTTGCCCGTAGTGTACGTTCATCGCAGTGGAAGCATTAATGACTAAGAGAATATCTTCAACTGTAGGAAAACGTCGCTAATAAATTTATTCATGCGAACAAACGATTTTAATCTGTGGGAAGATATATTAGAAATATCGACTGGATATCTTCTGTCGTTTTTCAACAATCTAATGTGGAGATTTAAGAAGCTGTGCCATTATTTGGCAGCCGTTTTCCAGGCAATTTTCTCTTTGATCATTGTGTCTCTTGGTGGAATCTATGGAGACGATAGCTTGCCCAAGGCAGCATATACGTCTCGATGATTTGGTCGGAATTTTCATATTCGCAGAACTGAACAAGTAAAAAGTTCTATACAGAAAATAAAAAGGAAAAGAAAAAAAAACAACTTTCGAATGAAACGTATACAAAATGAGGTTCTCACGTATTTCACAGGATTTTTAGGTGTTAAAATTACTTCATCGAATATATATATATATATATATATATATATATATATATATGAGTGTAACCCGGATATAAGAGTGTTGTCGGGACCGGAGAAGAAGTCTCTTATATCCGGTTTGGTCTAATCTATATACATTAACACAGGCTCTAATTTGGGACCAGAGAAAATCTCTCTTACACTCTATATATATATATATATATATATATATATATATATATATATATATATATATATATATGAACGGATTTTTAGTGGTACAAAACTTGAGTATTGCCTTAAAAGTATTAAGTCTAACATTACAAGGCATAATGAGGGATAAAATAATAAAAAGAGGGAAAAAACATTCGGTTTCGCTCCCGAACATCAAATTTTCTTTATCAGGAGAATTTAAAGTAAAATATAATAAATATGAGATATGAATTAGTCAGTGTTGGGAATGCAGGACAATAACAAAAATTGAACGCCTAGATACTGATCACAACAAGAGCTAGAAAACACTCTCGCTTTTTACACAGCGAGGGTCTGTGAGACTTGATGTAAACCGAGCTTAGTACTTTCATATGAACTAGTAAATGTGAATTGGCGAAAACAGAGAACCAATCCACACTAAATTCCATAGCACAGTTTCGGCTATTTTATTAGATGTTCACAAATTGAGGAACAAGAAGTATTGCGGATAAGTTCATTTCGTTGCCAGGTATGGTTCCGGATTTTCAATGGAACATGTTGCTTAAAAGTATCAAGCTGTAGTTCTCCCTAGGTAACTGACTCCGCAGCTACAATCATATTTATAAACTGTTGTCTTTCCCACCATTTATTTTTTTTCTTCCTCATTATGCCTTGTAATGTTAAACTTAAACTTTAAAAGCTATATATATATATATATATATATATATATATATATATATATATATATATATATATATATATTTATATATATATATTCGTTATTTTATTTTTATAGATATAATCTATTCAAGTAAATGCTCTGTTTTTTTGTTTTTTTTAATTAAAGAGTATTAATTACATTTACCGTCCTGAATGTTCGATAAATTTCGTAGAAAATATGCGCTTCTCCGACAGGAATCGAACCTGTAACCCTAATGGGAACAATCCTCTGACGTGGTGTTAACCATTAAACAGAAAATATTTTAAAATTCATCATTTTTTACGTTAAGATATGTTTCGTGAGCAGAAATGATCGATCGAGAAAAATTAAAAAAGAAAAAAAAGAAGAAAAAAAGAAAAGGTTTATAAACAGTAATTCGGACTTTGCTAACCAAACGTTTCTCTGTGGCTGAATGGTTAACATTAGATTAAATTATGGCCCCCCAGTAGGGTCACAGGTTCGATTCTTGTCGGAGAAGCACATATTTTCTTCGAAATTTCTCGAACATTCAAGCCTGTGAATGTAATTAGTATCGTTTTATAAAAAGCAGAGCATTTACTTAAATAAGTTATATCTATAAAAATAACGTATAAACAGAAAATACATTAAAATAATTATCGGACTTATGAAATATATATATGTGTGTGTGTGTGTAGCCGTGTGGTTACAAGTGGGAAAGGCAATCCCAGCGTGTGGCACTGTTGGAGAGCGCCCGAAAAAACCTAACCCTGGTTGACCGAAGCCTTGAGAGTGAAAACAGCGTAACCGATAGGTGTGGATGTTGTCTTAGCACTCAGTCAGAAGTCATCGTGACCGAGGGTGTGAGCGCACTGGCATCGTTCAAACTGTTGATTACACCGGATTATGCGCGCTCTCCCATAAACTGTAACTAACGTCCACTCAGCATAATATTTATTTTTTAAAATCATTTCATCTCAAGCAAGGCGATAATGTCACTAAGACGCAAGGGGTAACTCAGTTATTGCCCGTCCTGTTTCCACTGAATTCAAGTACACACTGCCCGGCGCAGGGATTGAACTCGCAACTACTATGTCACCAAATTGACGAACCAACGCTTTAATCCACTAGGCTATTGTTCCGTTGCATCGTAATTATGAGTTCAATCCCTGGACTGGGTAGTGTGTACTTGGGCTCAGTGGAAATAGGGCGAGTAATAACCTATCAGTACTAAAAATAAGAACAAGAGGGGCGGTAGAACGAGAACAGTCAACCCTAGTAGACTAAATAAAGGGTTCAGTTCAGAATTCCCTGTAAGTTATTCGGATCGATATACATCTGAGGAAGGCCGGAGGGTACAACGGCCGAATCGTTGTGATAGCAACAACAAAGATGGAGACGATAGTCCGAATGTACATAGCGTAAATACTTTTCATTTTTAGTACTATTCCGTTATTGCTGGCCCTGTTTCCACTGAATCTAAGTATACACTACCCGGCCCAGGGATTGAACTCACAATTACTATGGTGAGTTTCAAACATAGGTCTAAACCTATGTTTGAAACTCACAGATTTGGCCTTCAGTTAATATTGCTGCCTTTGAGAAATATTAAGTACTTTATACTGTATATCATATCAATACATGTATCTTGCTCTATTTCTATCGATGTACATATTAAGCGACTTCATCCTTTTCTTTACAGGATATTTCAGTTTGTTTAACGGAGAGAAAAATATTTTAAGAATTGATCTTCATTTTGAAGATTATAAAATTAAATTCACTTCAGAATGTAGTCCCTCAATGGATATTTTATGCAAATTAACCGAATAAGACGTGTCTATGAAAGAAATGAAATAATAATACACACCGCCGGTTTCAATTCAGTTTATCCCTACACAGACGCAGAGTGAAATATCAGCGTTTGTTTCTCTCTTAATCTAATTCCTCACAGCTTCTCTCGAAGTGGATGTAGCAAGAAAGACAACACCAATTTGAAGAAAGTGGGGAAAGGTGGAACAGATAAAAGGTGTTAATAGTCAATCGAATAGAGGAAAAGGTGGATAACACTTGGACAATTTTGGCTATTGGTGTGTTTTCCAAATGACATACCATGAGGGACTGGAAAATGGAAAGATCCACTGTGGCCGGGACTTCTGTGCCCGATGAATTGACCTTAAATGAAAGAAGAAAAAACATAAAAATATACTTCAGTTCTTCGCTTTCTGTGACTTTTTCGATTTAAGCTTTTTTTTCCTCCACTTCCTTCGTTTGAAGAGCCCTTGTTAGCGTCCGGGTTCTGATTTTAGCCTCTTGAACTTTATTTAGCTTTTCGTGTTGAATCAATCACTTATCTGAAACGAAGAGAAACATCTTATTCCTGCTGACATCCGAAATGGTTCCAATCCGGGTTCAATTCTTGGTTAACAGTCGCAGTTCTTGGTCTTTGAGATTCATCTCACAAACAGCATCCTATAAATTCAGAATGAACATCAAGATTATTTTGACAAATTAAAGTGTTGGGGGATTTCATCCATTTTCTTTTTTCATTTAGATGCTTGAAAATAAATGAAGGTGACCCGAAAGTAATGCCTCCTTTTATACACGATATGTTAATATAAAAAAAACAACAACAGACATTTTGTGTCGATTAATTTTATTGATCGACTTTTCCAAATTACGAATAATCATTCTTAGATGAGGAGAACATTCCGTCAGAAATTGTCCAAAGTTCATTTCAAAAAATAAAATGACTTATGATCCTCGAAGCAATACTCAATCAACAAAAAATATATAAAAATAAAAAGAGTTATAATTTACGAGCCTGCATTTTTACATATGTAACCTCCACCCCTAAAAAAACGCACATACACACGTCACAACACTCATTAGTTCTATGAAACTAACCATTTGTCTTTATCTACCCTAATTTGTAGTATATGTAGTATTGAATGGTGAGGGATGAGATGTTGTGGTGAATCAGCAAATTGTAATGAATGAATGGGTCATGAAGTAGATTCACTATGTCTAGGATAGAAAGTGTCGACCAGCCTTTCCCTATTTCCCCTTTGACCTTGTGTCACAAATGCTTTAATTAAAACAATAAATATATATTTAATGAGGCCGTTTACTGAGGTTCTATTGGGAATAAAGCTCCCTCCCTCCAGACCTCAAAAGAAAGTCGTAGCATCCCAAAAGCTCCCTTAGAAAATGACATTTCGGCATTAAATGACCCATAAGGTGTTGATATGCCGTTTAAAAAAAATAAATCAATCAACCTATCTTAATTTGAGAAGGAGTATTTGTAAAAGTCGATCAATAAAAACTTAAACGACAAAAAATGTCTGTTGTTTTTAATAACATTTGCCTTAAATAATATTTGCTGTCTAAATACACAAGATATATTAATCAGCAACTTAAGACATTCACCAATATTCGGGATTTTTAACTTTGGCACAAGAATTTGTACTCAAGTTCCATAAATGGTCACGTAGATTTTTTATGCTTTGGTCTAATAAACAGAAAAGACATATTTCAAGGTAACTAAATTGGTACATTGGTAGAATTCTTGAGTACAAATAAAAACTTATTTTGTATCTCATTGTTTAATTTCTGTCTAAATTTCTGGAATAAGGTGTTTTACATTCGGAATAATGTCCTCATCTTGGGAGATGAGGTGCACCTTTCCTTTTTTTGGTTTAATGTACAATTATTTTACGTGTCCAGAACAGCAGGTCAATCGTGATTTCTTGTTTTGCTCGCCAGCAGTGTCCTGCAAAGTGCTTTCTACGTTCGTGTAAGATTGTAGAAATACAAGGGCTAGATACACAGAGCTGTGATTTGCGTTCTTGTGCAAATTAATTGAAACAAAACGAATAATTTCGTTGTTTCAATTTGCACAACGGTGTAGTTGGATGTTGTCTCCAAGACATGTTAAGTATAGCTCTCAGCATCCGAGTGTAGGTTTCATTAAACTTAGACGAGGGTTTTAGTTAATGTCAAGGCAGTGGCACCATACATTAACACCACCTCTACGCATCTCGAAAGAATCTCTGCTTGATGTTGTCTGATAGATCAGACTCCTAGATTGCATCCATTTTATTCAAGGGGGCCTGGTTTTAACTATGCGAGTTTTCACACACTTTTCAGTAGAATTTATTTCACTTCCTAGGTATGTAAAAAGATTCAACAGATTTTATTGTTTCACCTGTGACAGTTTGTATTGATCATTGCTGGTTGAAGTCATTGGCATATAGTCGAACATCATGGGCAACATTTTCTGTATGATGTAGGAGAACTGTGACATTGGTAACGGTGTCTGAAGTGTTAGCTAGGTAATCTGCATAGTCAAAATCTGTCACCCTTTTGCAGGATATCAACTTGAGATTCTTGGATAAAACCTAGATGATAATGTTTGTCGAGGAAAGGTTTATGCTTGGGTCTAATAAACAGAAAGGGAAGTTATTTCGGCTCGTAAAATTAGTAGAATTCTTGAATACAGTATTAATTAACATATTCCGTCAATATTTTACCATTTTTCTTTTTGCAAGCTGCTTAAGCTATACTGACGCCAGTTGTAATGATCCTTAAGATTTTTTCAAAACTGAATACAGTTGCTAATAAAAGAGTTGCTTATTTTAAAAATAGTCCATTATGTTGAACCATAGCGCAAAAGGTGGGTGGATGTTACTAGTATAGAAGTAAACTATAGGCCTTCCGTCCAATAACAGAAATTCTTTCTTTTTTTTTTAATTTATTACAAATAGGAGAGGTACAGCAAAGTAGCAAAATGGTGTCTGACATGAAAGTATATAAAAAGCAAGTGTGTTTTAGTGAATTCCGTCGCGTAAAAAAAAAAAAAAAAATCAAGCAAATAAAAAAAAAAAACAGCATACACTAGTATTCATCGAAGGTTGCTGAATAGTTACGAAGACCAGACAATGCATGTAAGCACAGGCGGTAGGTAATGTGCTTCAGCACTGGCGACAGAGACGCGTTTTACAAACTATGTTCATCGCTAGTGAAAACGCATTGCCAGTGGTGGCTACGATAGTGTTTTGTTGCTGAAAAATGTTTGATTGTGCTAGAGTTTTCGTGGTAATAAATAGAAGGCGTTACTTTCGGAGCACCCGTAATATATTTATGAGTAGGCATCAATAATTTCATAGCCCAAGGATGATAAAAATGTTAATACACTTAACCAAATGTTTCCATTGATTACTTGGATGGAGCATTATGGAGTGAAAATTTCACGTCTGATTCAACTAGTTAAGCTACAGACGTATTGATCCATTCATATTATAAAACAATAAGCTTTAAAAACACACTTAAATAATGAACCCTGAAAATCGATAGAAAGTTAGATGTTTTTAATTCCGTTTTTTTTAATCATTTCACCCTAAGTAAGGTAACAATGCCACTAAGATGCAAGGGGTTATTGAGAGGTGAGAGAATATAAGACAAATAAAGAAAAACATTAAGGAGCAAGTACAATAAAAGAACAGGAATTAAGATAACGATCAACATTGCATTAATGTTTTGAAGATCAAAGTTGACAAGCCGGAAGAGAGTTCCACGGGTGAGAAGTGCAAGTGGAGAAACAGTTTGCATAGAAATTACGGTTATATCTAGCCATTTCAACTGTAAAGTAATGAATCCTTTTCAATCTAGTACTGTGCTTAAATTTCCACAAAAAAGCGTGTCCACAAAAGAGTATCTATAGCAATCTTAGTGCAGTTTAGATTTTAAATACACTAGTACGTCACAAGGCAGACAGGTTAAAAATTATTCAAGACCACATATATTTAAGGGAAGAGATGATAGCAGTAATACTGACCATCATTTTAAATATAAATAAATCATCCTTCGTCTTAAATAAGACCATCTTAAATATCATCAGTTTAAATAGCATTATCACTATTCATGTTAAATGCCATCATCTTAATTCATGTTAAATACCACCATGTTAATTCATCTTATATGCCATCATTGTAAATTCATTTTAACTCATTTTAAATTCTATCATCTTGCATACAATCATCTAAAATTACATAATTTTAAATACAAAAACTGAAGCGATTTTTTTTAGTTCCCGTGAACAACACATTTTTTCCAGCTCTTCGTGAGTTTTAATACTTAGCAAATTCATTATCCAAACTGAGAACAGCTTTTTATTGAATAAGTCAAGAAGTCTTCTAAGATCTTCCAATTTTCCATTTTGTTATATAGATTTTCATCAGATTATTTTCGCCCAGATTTAACTCCCCCCAGAGTATATCCAGTTATAATTTAGCCCATTCAAGAATAACTCCCTGGGTATGACAGGCACGCCAAATTTATACTTCAGGGTATTAAACAGCCCCGTCTAAGCTGTACTTCGATAAGCGAATTTATACCCGTTTTCTCAATCCGTATCAGCAACTATTTTTCTTTACTCAAATGTTAAGGTTCCCCTCGAATGCTATGTAATGACGCAACGTTAGCGTGCAGAAGGTTAGCGATGGGTGGGGGGTTAGAGTGTGCGACGGCCCCGTGCATGCCATATCGCAAAGGCATCCAAAAAAAAAAGAAAAAAAGAGTGAAATAAAAATTTAGTTAATATTTAATTTGTTTTTATTTGTGTTTTTTTTTTTTCATATTTCACTTGTTTTTATACATTTCAAATGTCTTCCTTTCTCACATTTCTCATTACTAGGCCATACATGCCTGCTTATTTGATTCTTGAGGGCATACACTCAAGAATTTGACCTAAGCATCACCAAACCTCACCAAACCCCTGCACGTCACTGTGGCTCAAACTAAGCTACGACATCCGCTGACCATATTAAATATTTAAAAGAAGTAATCGATCACAAATTGACCCTGGTCAGGTATTTCAAATTTAAATTTAACCATTTCCTAAAAGATGTCCATAACCTAGCCACAAATATATATGGATATCAACTTTTTATAGAATCAGTCTGCAGACCTCACATCCAAAACAACTGTGGTCAGCGATAAAAATGACCATTATTCGATAATTTTAACCAAAATAAATAGGCATTCAAAAAAATCTTACTAAAAAAGGGGCCAGAATAAAATCGAGGGCTGTAGAATGCACACAAGTACTTTATGTTGACGTGTGACATTCCATTATTCATAGTACCTATTTATGCAGCTCAGATGTGGCACAAGACCAAAATCATGGAAAACTCAGTTAGGATCGAACTCACTACTCAGTCGTAATCCCCGAGCGGGACCTGAATTTTCGCCTCTCGAACTAAATGTGTGTTCCCTCAAGGAAGCTCTATGCTTGGAGTGACTCTTAGTACTTAAAATTAATCCAGACCTCAAGTGGAACTCATACATACGGTCCAGATGCTGGAAAAAATTGTCTGTTCCCGGAACAGCTCCGGTATGTACCTGAATCCTTCTGGTATCCTATACCTTTTCAAGAGCCTGAGCTAGGCGAAAATGTAGTACTGCTGCCATATATGGGCAGGATCTGCTCAGTTTTCACTTTTCAATTTTGATAGAGTCCAAAAGTGTGTCCGCATAGTTGTTGGCGATTAATTATTTTCCACCCTACAACTTCTTTTTCTACAGACAAAACGTTGCAAGCCTTTCGCAGCTCCACTGCTATCTCCATGGAAGGTGCTCAGACGAATTACATTACTTAATGCCACGCACATTGTAGCGGACCGCCCTCATTTCCTTCGTATCCCATTAGTGAAATGTAAATTCCACTCGAGTAGATTCTTTTCACGAAAAACTGCTTTGATGGAACAGACTCAAAATAGGATACTTTCAGATCATGACAATCTTAACCACTTCCCGTCTAGGGCTAACCGTCATTTTCTCCACATATCCCCAGAAACTGTGCCTCTTACTTTGTAACTCTACCTCGAGTGGCTCTTGGGCCCGAATATCATCTGTGGATATAGTAACATACATTTTATTACACGGGGTACCGGAGAGGATATTATTCTAGCATAGCCCATCTCATACTCTGGAGTATAAACTAATATGCCTTGAGTAGATGACAGCCTAGCTTAAAATAACCCGGGTATACTCAGGATTGGACGTATACTCTGGGGTGTTACCCCAGCAAAAAGTCAAATGATTAAAACTCAATATAGAGGGCAAGAAGATTCTGTTGTTTCAGATATATTTGTAAGGTGGAAGCGTGCTTACCTTGAAAATCAGTAAACGAATAAAAATAGATTTTATTGAACTCAAATGCACTAAAGGTTGGCGGGTTATGTGTAGTGACTTTAACCACGAAGCAGACATCTTTTACATTATGACATACAAGACCAAAGATGAGAATAGAAAGATCATGAGCGATGAGGGCTTGCCGTAAAAATCAGCATAGATGTGAATTTCATTAAGAAATATTAAAAAAGAAAGAAAAAAAAACTAAATTTCTGCTGCGTTGATCCCTATCCTTTTTTTACTTTTATCAGTCCCCTCCCCATTAACACACGCACACACACACGTTTCTCTCAATTTCACTCTCCGTAACCTCCTGCGTGCTAATGGCACTCCTGCCTTGCTTGGAGTAAAATGCTTAAAAAAATTTAGATATTTGCAAAATTTATAGAGAAAAAGTTATTTTGAGTTAAATAAAAAAAAAGGAAATAATCATATAAGACTTGAAAACAAAATTGGAAAGCATAAAGATAATGATTTAAAATATTTTGTTTTCTATGCTAACAGTTTATTATCTTACACTTGTCACTTGTGGAACTCTTTTCCGGGGTCTTGCTTTCTTCAAAAATTTAAATGCAACGTTAATCATTATCTACTGTCTTAATAGTGTTTATTTTTTTCTCATATTCTCGAACACAAAGTTGCGTCTTAGTGGCTTTACTGCCTGAGTGAAATGATTAAAAAAAATAATGGTAAAGGTAAAACACACATTATATATATATATATATATATATATATATATATATATATATATATATATATATATATATATACACACACAAAAAAAAACATTACAAATCTGCTTGAAATTTTCACAATTCTTTTTATAATTCGAACATTTTCTTTACTTTCTATAACCTGACAAAAAGTACCGGGTGTATGTGTGTTTCAACTCCAGGCCAAAATTAATACTAAAATAATTGAATACGCCCATAAAGGACTAATTGATTTTAGAAACATGAAACAGCAGCTGAAAAAATGTTTTGATATTTTAAATAAGTTTTAAAATTATACAACGCTGTCCATATTTCTTGTTCTGCCAGGACCCTCCAGGACTTTGGCGATTATGGCTCTCCACAATTTCCTGTCCTTTGTAGCTCTTTGTAAGTTTTGTCTTTTTGCCATTCCTCTTAGTTCCGGTTCTGCCATTAACTCACACATGCTGGTTGTGTCAGTTGTTGGTGCTTTTCTCATTTTTCACTTCCCTTCAATATGTCGTGGGAGTATCAAATTCTCCCAGCACTTTTTCCTCATTATGTATCGTAGTAATTTTAAAATGTGACGAAAGCGTTTCGATATTTTAAATAAGTTTAAAATTATACGACATTGTGTAATTAACGCATGTACAGGATACAATGGATAAATTGTCGTCTATATTACGCGAAAATAAAAATAATACTGACATTTCATTTTAACAGATATAGTTACCAAACTTACACAAAAAACCCTTAAGATACTACAAAGTAAATTTATTCAATAAAATCGCTTTTGGCTTCAACCACGGCCTCCAGACGACTTCAGCATCTCCCGTAACTCCAGAAGAGTTATTTTATTTTATTTCCTTGTTTAAGTTGGTGAATGCTGCCATATTCCCTGTCTTCAGTTCATCTTTGGTGTTACAAGGAGTTTTGTTGGTCTCTCGCGCAACTGCACGCCACAGATAATAAACAAGGGGGTTTTATTTTTGGGCGTTAGCTGGGCAGATGTAAGGGGTATTGTTGTCACAGAAATTGTCCGATATCCATGACTGGGTTCTCCCGCTTTTGTAGCATGGTGCAGAGTCCGTTTGCCAGAAATAGGGTCTTTTAGCAGCCACCCTTTTGACCCAGGGTAGCACTACCTCCTTAAGGCGCTTTATGTAGGCCTCTGTGTAAAGTCTGGGGCACTGTGGAAAGAGGAATGAAGGCATAACATCGCCATCACTAGTGTTCACTCCAAAAACTATTTTGGTTGGATATATAACCAAATCTTTCCAAATCCTCTGCATTGTCCTCCCAAACACACTGAAATGTTTGTATTGGACCATCGGGCGCGAATGCCAAACAGTACAGCATGCCGTTTCCAAATTTCTGTCGCAGTGAATTGCGTCATGGTGCTCTTTTTCTCACAGACTGTGTCCAACTGAGCCGACTACACTGTGTAGTCGACAAAAATAATAAACAAACAATGCGCATGCGCAAAATAAAAGATATAAAATGGTGACATCTACTTATCGCACCCTGTACAATATCTTATTTTCTCTTTCTTCTGTATGTCATGACCCTTCAGGACGTGACAGATCATGGCACTTCACAACTTCCTGTCCTTTGATGTTCTTAGAATGTTTTGTCTTTTAAACATCCCCCGCAGTCCGTTCTTTCATTCATTTAAACAAGCTGATTTAGTAATTTAATCGTCGTTTTCGCCTGTCCCTTTTGCTTGCAATATATCATGTGAGTGTCAAATTTGCCAAGCCATATTTTATTATTATATATCCTGAAAATTTCAAAATGGGATTCTAAATTTTATTTAAGTTTTAAATTATACAACGCTACGCAATTAACGTGTACACATTTCTGCATTTTGTAACACTTGGTCTCTCTATCACCCCTCCAAGTACTTGTTCTCTTGTTCATTTATACAAGCTTGTTAGGAAGCTTATTCGTTGTTTCCTTCTGTCCTTCTTGCCTTCAATCTGTCCTTGTATGTATCAAATTTTCCAAGCTTTCTTTCCTCATTATCTTTCCTAGAAATTTTAACTATCTCTTTCTGATGCTGTCTTATAAGTGTCCTTTTTGTTTCCATTTTCTCTAAAATTTAGCCGTTACTCACAGGTCCAATCTATAGTATTCTCAACATCCTGCTGTAGACAACATCTCTGTTGGTTCAAGTCTAGTTTTCATCGATGAAGAGATTGTCCAGCATTGACTACCATATATGAGGACTGATATTACATAGCTGTTCAGTATTCGTAGTTATTTTTAATTAAATCATACTGTTTCTTAATACTTTGCTTAGCTTTTGGAAGACACCTTTCGCTATTCCAGCACGCGTTCAGATATTCGGTTTCGCATTTTCCATTTTATCTGTTCTCGGAACCAGTAAATGGAAAGCGTGGATCTGCAGAACCATTGATCGCAAGAAAACTAATGAAAATTAAAAGTTTGTGAGTGTCCTCTTGTGTACCAATTTCAGGTACCATTAAACTATCTCCTTCAATTTCCTGCCATGGGAACAGAATGTTCACTTATCTTGTCCCTAGTTTGAGTTTTGCGGAAGTCCATTTAACCTTCCGGAGACTTGTGTGTAAAAGATTACAATAAGGTCTTCTGAAAAGTGGATGTAATTCCGCTAAGCCCAGAGCAGAAAAAAGATAAATGAACATCTAATTTTATTTTCTATTATATACATCATTGTTCATTTCACACACACACATATATATATATATATATATATATATATATATATATACACACAGAGTGGAAATAGTCACTATACAGTTCTTTCTTTTTATGTGCCATGTCCTTTCAGAACGTTGGCGATCATGGCTCTCCACCTCCTCCTATCCCTGGCTGCTCCTAACAAGTCCCCCCTCTCTGTTATCTCCCCCCAGACCACGTTCTGTCATCGACTTGCTTAAGCCCATCAGGAATATCACACGCTTCTTTCCCTTGTCTCTCTTTCCCTCTATTCGACCCGTGAGTATCAGATTCTCCAGGCCCTCCTCCTTCCTTATGTGTTCCAGAAACTTCAGCTGCCTCTTCCTGATGTCAAGTATAAGCCTTCTCCTTGTTCGCATCTTCTCTAAGACCTCATCGTTACTTACACGCTCGGTCCACGAAATCCTCAGCACCCTTCTGTAGAACAACATCTCCGTTGCCTCGTGTCTCTTCTTCATCCTTGAGGAAATCGTCCAACATTCGCTGCCATAAAGAAGGAAAGATGTCATATAACAGCTCAGTATCCTTTTCTTTGTTACCAAAGAAATCCTCCTGTCTCGTAATACTCTGCACAGCTTTTGGAATGCGTCTTTGGCCATCCCAATATGTCTATGGATCTCAGTGTCGCATTTATCGTCCTCTGTCAGAACGCTTTCCAGGTATTTAAATTTCCGAGTCTGCTTGATTCTAGTGTTCCGCACGGCCTTCAGATCGCATTTCGGGCTCATCCTCTCACTGATGACCATGCATTCTGTCTTCTTGTAATTTATGCTTAGTCCCTTCTTCTCACTCTTCGTCGCTATCTGCTGTAGGAGATTTTGTAGTTTCCTTTCCGTGTTTGCTATCAGTACTGTGTCATCTGCCTATCTTAGGTTGTTGAGATTGTGTCCGCAAACGCTAAATGTCGGTAGGGTTCCCAACTCTCAGAATTGCCTCGCTGTACAGGTTGAACAGGTCAGGTGAGAAGACGCATCCTTGCCTTACGCCCCTTTCTTGTATATTCACTGAACTCGTTCCCTATGTGCATGTATGCTGTTTGCTGCCAGTATAGGTTCTTGATTATTCTGATATCTTTCCCGAATATGTCAAGGTTGCTGAGCAGTTCCAGTTATTTATAATAAAAAAGCAAAGCAGAATGAGAAAAGAAAAATCAAAGCAATACACACGACACAGAAACGGGTTCACGGCTGTAGCTTATAAATGATCAAAGTTAGTTTATATTTGGAGCTTATCAACATTTGTTTGGTGACATTTGCCGAAGCGTTCTCTCCCATTGTAGGGAATACACTGAATGCATTGCACAGTATTGGTAATTTACTATTGTTTACCATAGCATTTTATTGTTATTAACCATAATTAACCTGAGCCATTTTAATAATAAATTTCTGGACAGTTGATTAATTGCTTTGTCTTAATTGTTATTGTAAGTCACTGTATAGTGAATGATTGCCACCGTATATATATATATATATCAATTTGTAATATTCAAGAATATATTTCTCTCCAGACATACATATAGAATTGCGCATCTGTCTAAATGTATGTCAATTATATATATATTTATTAAAGACATTTTTATGTTTAACGTTCTTTTTTATAGATACAAGTATTTAAGTAAACGCAGTTATGAATGTACGAGATTCATGGAAGATTGAAGTTTATAAGCAGTAAATTCGACCTTGTCTACCGAACGCTCCTTTGTGGCTGGTCGGTAAGGCACGTCAGCGTAAATGACGGTTCCGTATGGGATGCAGGTTCGAATCCTGTCAAAGGACGAATATTTTCTATGAAAATTTCTCTGGCATTCAGGCCGGTAAATGTTATTTAATACTGTTTATTATAAACAGAGCGTTTACTTAAATACTTGTATCTATAAAAAGAACGTTAAACATAAAAAATGTCTTTTAATAAATAAATTGTCCATTTCTTAATATATATATATATATATATATATATATATATATATGTATTCAATAAATTAGATAACTCACTCTCTGAACACAGAGACTTTAAATGGAATGAATGTCATGAAATATATTTTAACTGTAAGACATAAAGTAGACATTAATTCATCAATTAAATTCTCCAATAACGCGTTCTTTTTGAAACCGAAAAAAAAAAAAAAAAAAAATGATTTAGAAAAGAAAAATATACAAATTCTATAGGATTATTTTCTCGAATCTGTTGAATAAAGAAAAAATATGAGTGAATTAATCTGCTTTTTCTTTGGAGATTTCCAGAGAAATTATATCCAAAATGTCGCTAGCAGTTAGAAGCAAAAAAGAGAAAGAGAAACAAAACAATGCAAACAAAGAATTCCTTCGATCAGCACTCGGCGGTTTGCTTACCATGGCTTTTGGTTTTTGTCCCTCGGGCATTCATAGTTGACAAATGATGTCTTTTATGCGACTTTCCTTTTTCTTGAGGTATTTTGGGGAAAAAGAAAAAAAATCATAGGACAAAAATGAAAAAAGAAAATAAAAAATGAAAAAAAAAGAAAGTAAAAGAAAGAAAACAAAATCGAAAAGAGAAAGAAAACAAATAGAAAACGAAAAAATTAAGTCGAAGAAAAAGAAAAAAGAAAGATGAAAAGAGAAAAACAAAGAAAGAGACAAATAAATAAAGAGAAAAAAATAAAAGAGTAAAAAGATAAAGAAAAGGAATTAGGAAAGAAAAAGATTTGAAAAAAATGACGTTGCTTTGCTGATGCTCTTACCTGATGGAGATGATGGCGGAGACAATGAAGAATCTTCTTTTCTTCGTTCACAGATTCCAGAATATGCAGAAGAAATAAAATAGATGTCACACTGAAAAAGAGAAAATACAAAATAACGATAAGGATTGGAGAGAGAGAGAGAAGGATAGGGAGGCTGGAAAATGAAATGAGAAAGAGGAGGAGACACAGAGTATCAAAATTGCGAGCTCAGATTTGAAATTAATGTCATGCCTCGAATGATCACGCGTATTAAATGTGACATGTGCTTACGCGTCTGTGCGTCTGCAGAGAAACGGTTTGTTTAGATATTTCCATTACAAACTACTCAAAATGCCATTTCGACAATTGATTTAAAAACACAAGTTGAACAGTATGTTATATTAGAATAGAGAGAAGTCTGATGAAGTAATCCTATGTATCCCCTCTCTGTCATATATATATATATATATATATATATATATATATATATATCCTTTATTATAGTTATCATATAGACAAAACCATTTTACTCACTGCAAAGATGCAACTTGGTTTCACTGCACATCGACGGGTGAGAATCGAAAATGGTTTTTCGACCGCTTTTGGCTATACTTTTTGCCATTATCAAGAATGACTTTTACTCTTAACTGAATGTATGGATTGTTTTATTATTCGTAAAATAGGAAACATTTTATTAATCAAAAATCGGATACAAAAGTATCGTCTCGATTAAAAATAGAAAATCTCAAGGTAACTTTCGTCCGATGCTTCGTCAGAAGAAAAATCGTCGGTATTAAAATTAAACTACTATAATTTTATCTATGTATCCAAATTACAGAGTGCCAATATCATTTACGAATTCACATGTCCCTAAAGGAACTGTGTTCCTGATTAACAAAAATTCATAAATGATTATATTGGATATACTACAACATGCCTAACAAGTAGACTCACATTGCATCTCTCTGACCATAGTTCAATTAGGTCCCATTTAAATACACATGGAGACCTACCAAACTCTATCCACAAGATACTCGTTGATAATACAAATATAATAAACTCATCCACATGCAAAAAGAGTAAAAATAATGGAAGCATTATTAATAAAAAAGAAAAAGTCAACACTAAAGATAATAATATTAACCATGAACACAGCCACAATGTGCTGATCGTATTTGCAAAATAAAACATTACTATAACTCAAGATACACATATAAAACAATCCATAAATTCAGTCAAAAGTAAAAATAAAATCATCCTTATTAATTAAAATTATAGCCGAAAGCGCTCAGACAAAAACATTTTTATAACATAGTTTACACCCAGAAAAGAAAAGAATTATAAGAACACAAGAAAAATTAAATAAAAAACTTAATTGCAGTACCTCGCCTGTTGTTTTTAAGGAAACTTGTATAAAAGAGAGACTACTATCCAACAAATATATATATATATATCTCCCTCTTCTGATCTTTAAGATTAGATCGTCTATTGTGTGTATATGTCACCAGAAAATGTATCCTTTCCGGTTACATCTTTAATGTATTAGACATCCGACAACATTCATATTTCTCTCACTTAAACTGTCTTCAACTCACCCCTCTAAAACTTCTCTCTGTTAAGTTTTAATCTCCCACCTTCTCTCGTCTGTCACCCCTCTTTAGCTCTAACATTCGTCCCACACTCTCATACTTACAATCTCTCTAAATTCTATTTTTATTTCCGGAGTTGTTTTTTGTTTTTGTTTTGAATTTGTAGGTCTGATGAATTGGATCGTATTTACGATTCCAATGGAATAAATTATGACCATGGAATATTAGTATTTAAGCCTTTTTATTATATCCTTACTCTGTCCTGGACATTGAGTTCTACCTGGATTCTATCCTCTTGGAATTTTTTATGTATGTGTATGCATCTATGTATATATATTTATATATTTTGTATATGTATGTGTATATTTACCACTAATATTATCTCTCTCTCTATATATATATATATGGAAAAGGCATGCTGTACTGTTTGGCATTCGCGCCGGAAGATCCAATACGAACACTTCAGTGTGTTTGGGTGTCAATCTGAGGACAGTGCAGAGGATTCGGAAAGAGTTGGATGAGTCTAATGGTGATTACGAAGGTACAGCAACTCGGAAAACTCACGCTGATCATTCTGATATGAAAAGAAATCCTGAATTTGTTGGTGAGGGCCTCAAACTCAACACGGAGGCCTACACCAAGTGCCTTAAGGAGATAGTGCTGCTCTTGACCAAGAGGGTGGCTGATGGAAGACCCTATATCTGACTACAGGACTCTGCATCGTGCCACACAAGCAGGAGAAGCCTGTCATGGCTGTCAAGACAACTTTTTGCGACCATATCTTCTCTTACATCTGGCCACTTAACTCCCCAAACTGCAATCCCATTAATTATTATGCATGGGCTCAGTTGAGCGAGAGTCCAACAAAACTCCTTGTAACACCAAAGATGAACTGAAGGCAAGGATTATGGCAGCATTCACCAACTTAAACAAGGAGTCGTCTGGAGGCCGTGATTGAAGCCAATGGCGATATTATTGAATAAATATATTCTTTACTATTACAAAATATTTTTGTGTAATTTTGCTAACTATATTTGTTATCAGTGTTATTTTCGTTTTTGCGTAATTTAGACGACAATTTTTCCATCGCACTCTGTATATACATGTATGCCTTTTGCAAAAGAATAGACATGTCTATTAAACCTATTTATCCTTCTTTTCTAGTATGCGAATAACATTTTGCAAATATGGCTGTTGCCTATGTATAAAGTAGTCAAAATTAATATTGTGTCTGTTCTTGATACATTGTCACTGCATGCATGATGGAAGTTAGTACTTTCAAGGAAGATACAGCGATGTACTAATTTTTTTTTTTATCCAGTTAAGTTCACGGAAGTTTTGGGTTGCACATCACACATACAGACATACACACTTGTTTGATTAGAATTCTATATTTTAAGCTATATCTCTTCATGGCCTTTAATTTCTAGGAAAGGCCATTACTTCTTGGGCAAATATTATCATATACATATTCTGTTGTCTACAGCAATATTGTCACATATATATCTTATTGTCTATATTATCATCAATATATACAATAGGATATTTATCTGAAGTTTATCGTTTCATCGGCATCTCCTGTTGTTTACACTATTATTGTTCCATATATATATCTCTTATCTGTATCAATATTGTCACATATTGATCCTTTCTCTACATCACAATTGTCACATATATATCTCGTTGTCTACAGCAATTTTTTAAAGCATTTCCTCCCAATCAAGGCGGAAATGTGACTAGTACGCAAGGGGTTACAGCGAGTGAAAGTAAGAGTAAAGAGGAGTATTTGAGCAAAGGACAAGATCAAGGCATCAGAAGATATCAATTGACATTACATTTTAATATTATAGCTATCAGGGAAGCAAGTACGAGGAAGGGAGTTCCACTGTCGGGAAGTGCGAAAGAAGAAGCTGTTGGTGTAAAAGAGGCGGTTATATTTAACTGTTTCGACAGTGAAATAGTGGGATTGAGAAGCCAACCTAGTGGCACGCTTAAATTCATGAAGTCGGGGCACCAGTGAAAATAGCTCGTCAGAGCAGTGGCCATGAAAATATGTATAGAAAAAACAGAGGGAAGTCACATCACATCTGTGAGAAAGTGAGTAGAGTCGAGATGCCAGGTCAGGACCTATCACATTGCATATCCGTCTTTGGATTTTGTCGAGAACCTCGAGATGAACAGCGGCTGCAGCAGACCATATATGGCAACAGTATCCAATGCAAGGACGAATGGTAGATTTGTAGATTGGAAGGATGGACCTCAGACGAGAAAAAACCTTCCGCCGCGACACAGAGAATCAGCTTTCCTTGCGGCAGATGAAGCTTTTCATTCAATGTAGTTGTTCCACATCAGGTCAGTGAAAAACGTGAGACCAAGAAGGCGCAGAGAGACGCTCTCGTGAAGTTGAGGCAGGCAGTTTTGGAGGCATTAAAGTTTACAAGCCATATTCTACCCGAGTCAACCACAGATTGGAGGTCCCTTTTGGAGACCAACGGCCAGGCTAACTTTCTCAGCAATGCCGGATTTACTACTGAGACAGGAGTAAATGATAGTGTCATCTGCGTAGCTGTCTACTTGAGAACTGATGACATCCAGAAGATCGTTGATGAAGATCAGAAACAGTGTAAGATCCAGGATAGAGCCTTGGGGGACACCAGCGTTCATATGAAACGAACAGGAGGAGAACGCGTTTAAGACGACCTTCATTTCACGGTTTGACAGGAATGATTGGATTAAATCAAATAATCATCCTGTAATGCCGTATCCCTGAAGCTTACGAAGAAGGCCGGCATGTCAAACCCTATCAAACACCTTACAGATATCTAGAGCCACAGCTCGTGCTTTGCCGTTATTATCAAGAGCTTGGAATACACATTCAGTTATGGCCGTAAGCACGTCAGCGGTGGACCGGGTAAAGCGGAAAAAATATTGTTTGTCAGAGAGTAGATCATGGGAGATAAGATGCTTAACCATTTCGACATTGATTAAAGTCTCGAAGACTTTGCCGAAGAGTGGTAGGAGACTGATAGGAGGATAGTTAGATGGGTCAGAAGGGTCTCCAGAGTTCTTAACAAGGACAACAGACGAGGACTTCCAAAAGGCTGGAAAGCAAGAGTCAGCTAGGCAATAGTTATATAGTTTGGAGAGCAATTGAGCCAGCTCAGGAGTACATTTCTTTAGGACTACAAGTGGTATCCCGTCACCACCACTTGCTTTATGAGAGTCTAATTTGGAGATGATGCCCAATACCATCCACGGGGTTATGCTCATTTCACTCAGTAGAGGTGAAAATCAGGTATGGGTACACCGGATAAGTCGAGTGTTGAATTGGATGAGAATTTCCGAGCAAAGCATTCAGACTTATCAGCTGAGAAAGTTAGGACTTCGAATTGATTGAATAGAGGTGGAATTGTGGATTTGTTGTTGTTCAGGACACTCTTGCAGAGCCGCGAATAATCTTTAGAACCAAACTTGCGAGATGCAATACGTTAATTCATTCTATCAGCAAATAGTGACTTTGTTTCATTGAGGACACGCTTGCACTCATTACGAATAGAGACAAAGAGACGTCTGTTGCAATCAGACATGTCGCTTCGGTACAGATAGAAGAAGTGATTGCTATGGGCTATAGCATCTGAGCAAGCAGCTGAGAATCAAGGAGATGACTGTGATTTAACTTTATATTTTCTTGCTGGAATGAAAGCCACGATGTTAGCTTTTACCAAGGAGGAGACCCGAGACGCATATTTTTGAACGGGGTGATTAAAGACCACATTCCAAGGGACATCACGAAGGCAATCACGGAACGAGTCCCAGTCTCCGCGTTGATAACAGAAATATATTTTTTTAGTTGGAGGTTCTTGGCTGGAGTAGTAGAATTTAATGCTAATAGACACTACGGCGTGATCAGAGTTGCCAAGTGGGCAGAGCTGCGGAGAGCGACAAGAGTCAGGCATGGAGGTAAAACAGAAATCGAGAAGGGAAGCGGTACCGTCAGGGTTTCTGGGGAAAAGTGTAGAGGAAGTCAACCACCTGCGTGAGGGATTGAGTGATTGAGAAATTAAAGTTTGGATGCCAGCGAGGTCGTTTACAGAGTGCTTAAGCCACACGTCATGTTGGGCGTTAAACACGAACATGTGAGCAAACGGATGGAGAGAGATGGCCTTGGCTATATTATCGGAAATGCAATCGAGTACACTACAGTCTTGAGAGGAAGGGGAACGGTATAAAAAGAAGAGATATCTTTCTGACTTGAGGAGAGATAGACGGAGACACGAATGGTCTAGAAATTCAAGTGAGAGTTCCCTAGCCAGCGGGAGATGATCGCGGACATAAAATCGCAAGACATGCCCGTGGATTTTGGAGTCCTTTCTAAGCAGAGGAAGGTAGCCGGGAGTCGAGAAATCAGAGGAGGGGATTGACGAGTTAAGCTTAGTTTCGCAGAGAACTAGTATATCACGAGACTTTTCGAAGAGGAACGTTGTCACATATCAGGGCTACAGGAATGTAGGACGCCCATGGCTAAGATACAAAGACAAGCTGAAAAGCGACTTGTCAGCAGTCAATATACCACATAACACCCTTGAGCGCTTAGCCTTGGAGCGAGTAGAATGGAAATCAATCTGCTTGTCTGAATCATCTTCAAGAAGCGAGAGCAAGATCTAAAAGGTCAGCCAATCTAAGAGTGATCTCATCTCACAATACTCACACTTGCTTCATATATGGCCTCCTTTGTAAATCACTAGCGATTTTTAAATTCCACTTAAGATTATCGCACAAAATTTCATAACTGAATCAATAAGCTGTCAGATCCTCATACGTCGAAACCGACGGGAGAGTCCATTATTATATATATAATATCATATTGTCTACACTAAATATATATATCCTGTTCTCTACAGAAATGTTGTCACACGCATACACACACAGAGACACACACACAAACATTATATATATATATATATATATATACACACACACACACACACTACTGCAATATCGCCACATATATATCTTTTGCCAGCATCAATATTGTCGCATGTATATCCGATTTTTTATGGAGTTCATGTTAGAAATGTAAAATTATTCTAAAATTAATTCTTTGTTTATAAATACATTAATATATTCAGTGAAAATCCCTTTATATTGATTTGCCCATAATTTCTTCTGGTCGGATTTGTCACCTTGAACTTTTCTCTTCAAACTACTCCTGAATACGTCACTCAGTTTAAAAGGAAAGAATACAACAATGGAAACTTTGCTGTGAATCCAACAGAGCTGCCTTGATTCGATTGGGTCTGCCATTGGCAGTATCACCGAAACAGGCAAGATGGCTCGAGTAATTGAAAGACAGAAGCCTTGGAAATTCGCACTGTTGGAAATTAATGTTGCCGACTCATCGACTTGGAAAATTACCATTTTTATCGTTGTCCTGATGTCACTGTCATACAGTCTCTTTTCGGAGGCTTGTGTTTACGGACCGGAAGAGATTCTTTTTGTTGTCTCGAGTAGCTCAACAGTCAAGTTTAATATCGCAATTTTTGCGTACAGACATCATGTACAGGCTGAAAGAATTTGCATCTATAATAAAAGGATAGGTGAAAGGGCCATGGGCTGATTTCCAACCTTCATATTTAATGAAAGGAAAAACGTACGGATGAAAGAATACTCTTACGTAAATCTAAAATCATTTCTTTCCGCCATGTTCTTGATTTAATCATCTACCAAATTCATGAAATAGTATGGTGATTTTCTAAGCGCATCTTAGATGTGGAACAAGACCGAAAGCATAGGGCATCCAGTGAGGATCGAACTCATTAATCATTTGTAATGGTTCTAGCGAGACAACCTTGTTAACCATTACACCACGTCAAGGTGCAGCTTGATTTTTATAAGCGTAGCTTAGATGTGGCACAAAGCCGAAACTGTAGAGCACCCGGGGAGGATAGAACCTACGACTCAGTCGTAATTGATAAGGAAGACAAGCTTGTTAACCATTACACCACGTCGAAGTGCTCCTACCAATTTATGGGCTAGTATGTATTCCTTATATTTGTTTTATTGAAGCATTCACACTATCTATATAATTAAGTGTGACTCTTTTTCTGTCTTTCATTCTCTGTCCGAAACAATAGACTCGATTGTCGGGTAATTATTAGCAACATGTTCTCACTACATAGTCATGTGAAAATCCGTTGTTGTGTTAAAACGAGGCATGTTCTGCACTATTTGAAGTATCGTTTAATATTAATGGCTGAAATTTAAACATAATCAAATTATATCATTAAAATAGTTATGAAAATAAAAGAAAATAATCATAATCTTTTATTATGACAACACGAAGCGTGCTCGTTGCAACTCCAAGTGAGCAAGTTTTGTGCTGTTATAACAAAGGAAGTAAAAAAATATATAATCATACTAAAAATTAAATACATGTAATTATGTTTGGTGTGTGTGTGTGTGTGTGCAGGTAGTGATTAGTAGCTCTGAGTGAATATTCAGCGTAACGAGGTCGAATTTCTTAGTTTCACTTTCGCGGAAATACCCTTGTTAAAAGTATATCTGTTTTCCATATCTATTATTTATGGTTATAATTGTTTTGTTTTTTTTACTATTTAGTAAAGCAGACTTGTGTCTTGGGCTTTGATTGGAAACCAGTCTAGAAGAAGAAAATCTTTGAATTCCACCTACCTAAACCGGGTAAACGCTTTCCAATGACTAAACAATACACTCAAGAAAATTTCGTTAGAAACAAAGAAAAGAGTGTTATATGAAAAGTGTCTCTTATATGGGCACATGAGCAAGTGGTTAGAGCGCTCACTCTTATGAGACCCGGGTTCAAATCTCACTATGGTCGATTTGTCAGGAAGGTAACTTTTTTTAAATTTTATCGCCCTGGGGAGGCTATTCTAGTGTGCGGCACATTTGTAAAGTACCTGAAAACCATACCATGGGTTGACTCAAGCCTTCTTACTGAAATAAGGTAGTCGTGGATGATTGTGATAGCACGAAATTTTCAGGTCATCGTGTCAGAGGGTTTTAAACTTATTGGCTCTGTTCAGACGGTAGACCTCGCCAGATAATGCGCTCCCCCCCCCCAGAAACTGTAACTAAGGTCTGCTCGGCATAGTTGCAGTATAAACCAAAGGTGGGCTCTGTGGATGTTGAACAAACACAAATGTGCCTGATCAAGCGTCTACAAAAGGGATTAGTTAGCATCCTTAGTAGACAAGCGTATACTCGGATACGAGCGGATAGACATTATATGTCAGTGAATACTAGGCAATCACTTCAAAGATGGAGAAGAGACTTTGAGGCAATAGAGATGTGCTTCTACAGAAGGATGTTGAAAATACAATGGAAGGAACATGTAAGGAATGAGGAATATTTAAGGAAAATGAAAACAAAAAATTATTCTTCTAATCATCAAAGGACAGTCGCAATGTCTAAGAGGCAGGATTAAGAAAAAAAAGGCTTAGAGACTTAGAGACTCACATGAAAATATTGAAAGCAAATGGGGTACATGGAAACAGTGAGAAACCAACCACACGAGCTTGTGTAAATGGATGGCTGAACAGGAAGGGGAAAAGGGAAGAAGTAGTCATATATTGCTAAGAGCTACAAAGGATAGGAAATTGTAGAGAGCCATGATCACCAACATCCTGAAGATACATAGAAGAAAATACTACTAACGATTATAATATGATGACCAGTATCAGATTAAGATATTGGCATTCAGGGCTACAATCAAATAAAAGCAGTTGCAATTTCTAGGATATATAATGAGGAAAGAAAGTTTAGAAAAATTAACACTCACATGGCTTATTGAAGGTTACAGTAGCAGGGAGATTAACGGGTTTGTGTGGGTGAATGAAAGATGAAGGACAAAGAGGGATATTGAATAGTCAAAAGTTACTTTGAGACAAAAGTCAAGAAGTTCAACACCTAGGCCAGGGAGGTAAGAAAACTACGACCACTTCGACTTCTTCTTCTATGTGCCGTGTTCCTTCAGGGCGTTGGCAATCATGGCTCTCCACAATAGCAAATAGTGGAAACAGTGTGAGCAATAACTGTGTAATACTATATAAGACGAGGTATCCCTAGACATGGACAGTGTAATGAGAACAACCTACACACTTAGGTTAAAAAACTTGATTCACTTCAAGATTGCCTGAAGGTTTTTCTGGATCAATAAGTACATGATGACGGCCTGAGGACACTACGACCGAAATGTTAGGACCCCCCACCCAAAAAAAAAAAAAAAAATATCAACACAAATGAGGATAGAATTTCCAAATTTAAATCATGTAAATAATGATACAAGAATGATTCCAGAAGTCCACACCGAAAAGACAGGAAGTTTTGGAGAGATATGATCGTTCACGTCCTGAAAGGACATGGCGTATAAAAGAATAGAATGCAAGTGGACAAAAAGATAAAATCTTAAAGAATGGATACAGATCAACAGGGGGGGGGGTATAGACGACGTATTTGGTTTCTTGATAAAAATTTCAAGATTTCCAAATGATGATACAAAGTACATTTTTGAATTTAATTTTGTTTACTTTGTAAAAATAAATTTAATTTTCACTTTACTTTATGAAAAATAGTGCTTTTTGGATCCCTGAAAATACCTGAAAATACCTGAAAATACCTGAAAATACCTGAAAATACCTGAAAATACACAGGACTATAAAATACTGATCTGACATTGATCATAACGTTTAATTTAATTTTGGGTGTATAAATATAGTAAATTTTTTTTACTGCTGAATATTCTTCATTTCTATTCAAAAATGGATTTACCCAATCAATTTAAAAACAAAAAACAAAACAAAAAAAAACAGAGGTGCCATTGGGTACTACGTGCTGTCTAATGCCATTTAGAAATAGATTACTGTTATGGTCCAGGTTAGGACCAAGGAAGAACAACACGAACACAAGAGTAGAAATAAAGAAAGTATATTACACGAAATAATAATACAAGATGTGGAAGGTGTTAGTATGACTGTCAGTCTGGTTAGGAGTGAACTACTATCGGCTCGACTCGATTCGGTATCTAGCCACCTCCCCACGAGGGTTGCATGTGGCACAAGGCCCGTAGAACCCGTATAAACGGGATCGGGATTGTCAACCTCCCCGAACGAGACCCTGACCTTCGGCGGAGCCTCGTCCGGGCCCCTCTCTGCTCAGAGGCAGAGAGTTCGACCGTCAAGTCGAGCTTCTCGGCTTGATTCGGTATCTAGCCACTCCCCCACGAGGGTTGCATGTGGCACAAGGCCGAGTTTAACGTGGGTTTCCCGAGCATAAACGTAGGAAAAACATTTTTGTCTACCTATTAAAAACTGTTTCACAATGAGCGACTTTTCAAAATGGGTGTCTACTTATTTTGAAAGTTACCGCGATGTCTTGTTCGTTTCACGTTTTGTAAAAGAATGCGTAAGAATGTCGACAGTTCGAATGGAATCAATCCTTTTGTTTATTAAATTGTTCATGTACAACGGGATATAATAAAAAAATGTTAAGGAATCCAAACAGGATCTGCAGTCTATGCATTGAAGGAAAACTGAAAATTATAGAATTTAAGAACGTGAACAATTTAATAAACAAAAGGAATGAAATTATTTCAAATCGTCGGCACGTTGTCAGATTACTTTTCAAAAGATCTCGAGAGTATTAAAAATAAATGGTTAGCTATTTTAAAAAATCGCTAAGCGTGAAACACCAGTTAATTTAATAAATAAATAAATAAATAAATAATAATAATAATAATAATGACACGTATTGATATGCGTAAAATTATATAATTCAACGTATGTCTAGGCAAACAGAATTTCTGCTAATAAAGTGTTCAGTCGCTATCTGGAGCAATCATGATTGCATCAAGAATATTGAAACTTTTTGATATTTATAGGAAGTCGAATCTGAGTTACGCGTTTCTTCGCTCTTCAGGATCTAAAAGATTCTTATATGAATTATGAAGAGCGAAGTGTCGCAAAACTCAAAGTCGACCTCCGATAGGTATCATGAAATTTCAGTATTTTTAACAAAATAGTTACTGATATATACACAGATTATAAATTATTTGTAAAGATGTGTGCCAAACTGTTTCATTGTTAAGATAGAGTAATGGTTGTTTTCTTGTCTCAGGCACAGCTTAACATCGTGAATGTTGATCGTAAAGCGACTGTTTCCAAGTCCGTTTGTTGTCTTACGCTTTTAATTTTTTTTCCTACGATTTAAATAAAATTGTTATATCCATTTGCATCCAAACGGGAAGTTGCATCTGCTCCTCACGAAAATAATAGAGAATAAGTTTGTAAAAAAAAAAAAATAGCTGAAGAGAAATTTCACTGACCTTGGAAGCCACCAGTCTCAGGTCCGGCATTGACATGGTGTGTACCAGATTACCGTTAATGATAAGACGGATTTCAATTGAGTCAGGAGTGAAAGCCATTACATATGGGAAGGCACAGACTGAAAGTGAAAGTAAAATTTATCAAAATTAAGGAGTGAAAGCCATTACATATGGGAAGGCACAGACTGAAAGTGAAAGTAAAATTTATCAAAATTAAGGAGTGAAAGCCATTACATATGGGAAGGCACAGACTGAAAGTGAAAGTAAAATTTATCAAAATTAAGGAGTGAAAGCCATTACATATGGGAAGGCACAGACTGAAAGTGAAAGTAAAATTTATCAAAATTAAGGAGTGAAAGCCATGACAAATGTAAGGGAATGAAAGTAAAATAAATTAGTTTATGGCTCAAGAGTGAAAGCAAATAGTTAAGGGGATGCACAGACAGAATGCGAAAGTTAAACTAAATTAAGATTGGTCAATATTTCTGAGATTTTACATTTTTCTGACTGTTGCCCTCATCTTTATTCTCATATCGCGACGGTTCCCAAGAACACATGGCTGAGTTGATAAAAGCGTTGGTTGAAGTAATCCAGTGATTGACCCAAAGAATTGTGTGTTCAATACCTGGCCACAGAAGAGGTAAACAAAAAACTTGGAGAGTTGAGTTACTAAAGGGAAACAACCGAATATAAGCAGTGTAAATAATGATAACTCCAAAAATGAAATGAACTCAGAATTGTTAATCAGAGTGCCGAGTTCCAAATCCCAATGGGTGCCTTAGATTCACTTACACGTAAATACCCTTGAGAAAGTGAATCCATGTAAATTCAGCCTACGAAAATAGCTATCAAGTATATTTTAATTGGTATATTTTATTATAAAAAATGAAATTAAAAATTAAAAAAAATGTAATTAAGTTGATAGTATAAATTTAAGTTAAAAAAAAAATGAGAAAAAATTTCTAACGAATCAACATAAATTCCTTGTGACATTTTTTGACAAATTGAAAGGCGTCGGTTTCTTTTGACGCAAGAAAAACCTATTTTTTTTTTCAATTTATCGTTCAGTTTTTGTCCAGTATATTCTTTTTATGTTTTTAATTATTTCTTTTTACTTTTTAGTTACTTTACTTTTTTTTTAGTTTTTCGTATTTTCTTTTAAATTATTGTTTCATTTGTATTTAATTTTATCCCCCCACTTTCATTCAATTTTTCTATTATTATTTTGTTTATTTTTTTATGACAAAATTATTTTTTTCTTACTTACCTTTTCTGTTTTTTACTTTGATTATTGTTTTACCTTATATTTTAATTTTTCTTATTTTTGTACTTTTGTTTATTTGTTTTATAGCTTGATTTTATTTTTGATTATTTTTCACTTTAGTTTTATTTTTTGATTTTTTTTTAGATTAGTTTTATTTTTATATTATTTTTCTCCTTTTTGTTGTTAGTTTTTGTTTATTTTTATTTATTTCCTCTTTTTAATTTTTCTTTTTATATTTTATTTATTGCCTATTTTCTTTTTCGTTTTAGGATTTCTTTTAGATTTTTGTTCAGTGATCTGGATTTCCTCGTCTAATAGACAATAACATCTTTTGTTTTTTTCGTAGGGATTCCTAATGGTAATAGAGCGCGTAGTCTCCTGCCATAGATTTCTCCGTTAATAGTTTTCGATCCATCTTGAAAGTGCTAACGTACACTTCAAAGTTGGTAAACAATAACTGATCAGTATTAACAATAAGAACGAGACAATATATGCCAAGATATGCATTCTTTTTTATAGATACAAATATTTAAGTAAATGCTCTGTTTATAATAAACAGTATTAAACAACATTTACCGGCCTGAATGTCCGAGAAATTTTCATAGAAAATATTCGTCCACCGACAGGAATCGAACCTGTATCCTATACGGAAACGTCATAAAGCCTGACGTGTCTTTAACCGATTGGGCCACAAAGGAACGTTCGGTTAGCAAGGTCGTTTTTACTGTCTTTAAACTGGCTAACCAAAAGCTCCTCTATAAAAAGAATATATAAACATAAAAATGTCTTAAAATAATTGTCGGACTTTGTCCATTTCATAATGCGTGATGTTATTTGTTTACATTTGGATACGCCATGAGCAGATATGAATGTACGTGAGAGAATCATGGAAGATTGTAGTTGTATTTACTTAAATGTTTGTATTTATAAAAAAGAATGTATAAACCTAAAAATGTCTTAAAAATAATTATCGGACTTTGTCCATTTCATTATATATATATATATATATATATATATATATATATATATATATATATATATATACTAGCAGCGTTGCCCGTGCTTGATTCAAAATCGTACGACTCATACAGTAATCGCTATCACTTGACTTAAAATATTTTTGCCTTTAAAGGAGTGCCCTTTGCCGTACTGATGTTGCTACATGCCTTACTTCTTGCTTATCTCACACTGCGATTTTTTCTAAGCTCTATACTAAACATTAAATCTGTTACGAAAAAAGAACTAAACAAAATGAACACAAAACGATCAGCTTTAAAAAAGGACTCGTAACTGGAAAAACCGAATGAAAAAAGAATGTTATAACAACAAATACTTTTTTCACACCCAACCCAGTTCTGCGGAATCAGAATCAACGTTGAGTTTAAGCAAGCGAATGAGCCAATTGGAGTAAAGTGCCATGCAGATTTAAATTTTTCCCACTTGTGACGAATGCAGCTATCGATTTTTTTGCATGCTAGCATGCTAGTTAACATTCGTGTCAGTCAGCTGTTGGCTCTCACGCTGGCCAATAGAATCTTCCTGCATATCCGTGGCAGCCAGCTATAGGCTCTCACTATGGCCGGTAGAAAATGGCCGCAAACTACATGAAAACTGCTGTAGAAGCATGAAAAAATCTATTATTTCCACTATCAATGGGAGTTGGGAAATGCAAAGCCGGTCTTGGCCTTTCCGCTAATTTGGAGCATGTGCATGTAAATTTTGGTGCAAATCCGTCAAAAATTGCGGCCGTGCATTCATCACACACACACACAGCTTTTATAGATAGAGATATAGGTATTTCCAAATATTCGCTAAAAAAAAAATGGGCATACATGACGAAAAAAAAAATAATGAATCAAACATAATAAAAACAAAACCTTTTATGTTATTAAACGGAAAGTCCAAAAGAGTTTTTGGTTATTAACTTATGTTTTTCTTAACCCTTTTCAGAACCTTCACAAGTTTTTTTAGGCGCATTTTGCGGTAAAAATAACACTGATTTAAAAATTCATGTAAAACTCAAATAATTTTTGAGTTTTAATGGAACCTTTCAGGACATATTTACAAATGAATGAAGTTATTTTAGAAACATTTCACTTTTTTAAAATCTTGTTAAATTATATATAAGTATCTGTTACAACTCACTTATTTAATTTTATGAAATTTCGAGAAATTCATTTTTTGTTTGGTTTAATGTTTATATTAGTTCTGAGTAGAAATTCTTCGAGAATTTAAAATTTTAATTTTTTTTCTAAAACAGGACGCCCAATCAGCGAAAATCTGCACTGAATTGTAAAATAAAAAAAATAAAATAAAACTAAAACATTATTTAATCAGAAAAGTTTTTAATTGCTTTTATGAATAATAAATATTATGGACACACCTGTCTTAAAAACAATTTTTGATGAATAATCATTTACAAAAATTGTTTCCATTTAAAAACAATATGTTAATTGGAATAATTTGTAAAGATTTAAATGTTTTAAAATTCTGTATTAATTTGTACCGGATCGGTAATATTGTTATTAAATAAAAATATATTTACTAATCACAAATAGAAAAGCTTACTATAATTCAACTACTTCCAGTATTTTAAAAATAATTTTAAATCTCTTGTGTTTGTATAAACGTGCTGATTTTTATAAATACGAATATCTATACATAGAACTACGAGAAAATAAGAGCCATAACTAGAGTAAATTTCAAGGCAAAGTTCCTAAAATTTAATATGAATTACTTGGAAGATTTTCCTAATTTTTTAAAGATTACTGGGCAATTAAAAAAATTATTTAAGAAAGCCGCTCATGTCATATTCGTCAAGTAATTTTTACGGATATGTCTACCGTAGAAAAAATAGGTAAATTTCCTAAACATCAGAGTGTCAATAGAGCTGTTAAAACTTCATAAAACACTTATTTGCGTATTAAAAATGGTTTTATGCGATATTTTGAACTAAAAGTAAGCAGTATTTGTTTCATATCAGAATCCGCATTATATACTAACGGATTGATTACCTGTACTATATATATATATATATATATATATATATATATATATATATATATATGATAAATAAGTTTATTTACATCGCAATAAGGTAATACTCTTAGTAAATTCAAACGCAAATAAAATTACGTAAAATTATAAACTTAAAAATATTTAATATTTGAGATATTTATTTAATGAGATATATATATATATATATATATATATATATATATATATATATATATATATACACTGTTACTTGGCGCTAAATTAAAAATTGTAGCAGGTTCAAATTCTGATACAAACAATATCGCCTGAAAATATTTAAAATTTGTATTTATTTATTTTTATTTTTTAGTATTTCACGCCAAGCAAGGCGGGAGCGTCGCTAGAACGCAAGGGATTACAGAGAGTGAAAGTAAGTCTAAAGAGGGGTGCTTGAGGAAAGGATAAAAATAAGGACGGGGAGGAAGATCAAGGTATCAGAAGATATCGATTGACATTACATTTAAATTTTTGAAGATTATAGTTACCAGGGAAGCAAGGGAGTTTCACTATCGGGAAGTGCGAGAGAAGAAGCTGTTGGAGTAGAAGATTCGACAGTAAAAGGGTGGGACCGAAATGCCAACCCAGTAGCAAGCTTAAATTCATTCAGTTGGGGCATCAGTGAAAATAGCTCGTCAGAGCAGTTGCCATGGAAATATTTGTAGGGAAGCCACATCACGTCTGTGAGAAAGTGACTAGAGTCAAGATGCCAGGTCAGAACTTATCACATTGCATATCCGTCTTTGGATTTTGTCGAGAACCTCGAGATGAACAGTGGGGGCACCAGACCATATATGGCAACAGTATTCAATGCAAGGACAAATAGTAAATTTTTGGAATTGTGGATAGAATTGACAGGGACTCGGAATCGGAGAGCCGGGTTCGAATTCCAGTTAAGTTCCCCTCCTGTCAATTCCTTCTCCACCCAGCTATGTGTAAATAGTAGGAAAGACTGAGCAACCAGTCTAGGAGAAAGAAAACTGAATTCAAATCAGCCTGGACAGTGTTGGTTTCCATTAGGCTATCTTGGGAGAACTCTAACAAAGATATTCACACCCTTTGCAAACAGATACGTGCCTGTAGTCATGTACGTACGCATATTTTTAGATACGAATTCTTAAAACAAAATGGTTATTCCTGACAGAATTCGACACTTACCAACTGATTGGGGTTCTGAGTTCCACTGAAAATAGATATCCTGAGAGATTTCTTCTCGTAATTTCTGGAAATGGCTGATATCTGAAAAGAAAAAAGAAAAATAGTTGATTTTTTAAATATTTTCATGGTTAGCTGTCAGAGGTATCGAAACGGAAAAATGGAACCAACAAACCGAGTTCAAATACCGACAGGGGTTTTACAAAACTTTGGTGCTGTGGTCCCATAATCCAAGCGATTTGAAGCTGTGGTTCCATACTCCTCGGGGAGTCTACGGGACTTTGGAGCTGTGGTCCCACACTCCTCGGGAGTCTACGGGACTTGAGCTGTGGTCCCACACTCCCCCAGGGAGTCTACGGGACTTTGGAGCCCACACTCCTCGGGAGTCTACATGGACTTTGGAGCTGTGGTCCCACACTCCTCGGGGAGTCTACGGGACTTTGGAGCTGTGGTCCCACACTCGGGGAGTCTACATGGACTTTGAGCTGTGGTCCCACACCCCTCCATGGACTCTGGAGCATGGGGGTCCCACTTTGGGCTGTGGTCCCACACTCCCCCAGGGAGTCTACGGGACTTTGGAGCTGTGGTCCCACACCCTCGGGAGTCTACATGGACTTTTGAGTTGTGGTCCCACACCCTCGGGGAGTCTACGGGACTTTGGAGCTGTGGTCCCACACCCTCGGGGAGCTCCATGGAGAGCTGTCCCACACTCCTGGGAGTCTACGGACTTTGGAGCTGTGGTCCCACACTCCTCTCCATGGGAGTCCCACACGGACTTTGGGAGCTGTGGTCCCACACCCTCTACGGGAGTCTACGGGTCCCACTTTGGGGAGTCTACGGGACTTTGAGCTGGGTCCCACACTCCCTCGGGAGTCTACGGGACTTTGAGCTGTGGTCCCACACCCCCGGGGAGTCTACGGGACTTTGGAGCTGTGGTCCACACTCCTCGGGAGTCTTTGGGCTGTGGTCCCACACTCCCACACTGGGAGTCTACGGGACTTTGGAGCTGTGGTCCCACACACTCCTCGGGACTTTGGAGCTGTGGTCCCACACTCCTCGGGGAGTCTACGGGACTTTGGAGCTGTGGTCCCACACTCCTCGGGGAGTCTACGGGACTTTGGAGCTGTGGTCCCACACTCCTCGGGGAGTCTACTTTGGAGCTGGGTCCCACTTTGGGGAGTCTGGGACTTTGGGCAGCTGGTCCCACACCTCCTCCAGGAGTCTACAGGACTTTGGGTCTGTGGTCCCACACTCCTCGGGGAGTCTACGGGACTTTGGAGCTGTGGTCCCACACTCCTCGGGGAGTCTACGGGACTTTGGAGCTGTGGTCCCACACTCCTCGGGGAGTCTACGGGACTTTGGAGCTGTGGTCCCACACTCGGGGAGTCTCGGGACTTTGAAGCCAGGGGAGTCTACGGGACTTTGGAGCTGTGGTTCTATACTCCTCGAGGACACAAGTCTAAGTAATTAACACGTATCTTGGTCTGCAATAGGTGGATTCATACCTTTCCAATGGTATTTACGCTTAAAGGTATATAACGATCCCAACAGAAATTGAAACTCGGTTCCTCAATTAACAATTCCGAGACATTATCCATTACACCACTCTCACATCTGAGCTTAAAGCACCCGGTATTCCTAACCAAGCAGGCTCGAATTTGCTTTACTTCTGTGATCGTACGGGAACCGGTCTTGTGAACAGTGGTCGTAAACTCTGGTTTTAGTCATAATATTTATAGGAATTACAAGCAGTTTTATTTGTTTACTGAAAGTAAAATTAAACCCATTTTTGAATATATGTATTTTTGTAATATACACATTCATTTTTTAATATTGGTCTTATAATTCGATTATTTTTAAAAAGAAAACCTAATGTTTATTCGTCATATAAAAACCGGTAAGAACAAGGAAAACTACATATAATGATAAAAGTCAGAACCAAATGATATATCTTTAATATTTTAAATGTAATGTTTCAAAATCCCCATGATACCGAAGAGTTAACGAAATTGTCATTTGCGTTCAATGGTGGATTAATGGATAGCGACTCTGATTGAAGAATTGGAGAGCCGAGTTCGAACTCCAGTCGAATCCATTACATTCACTTACGTGCTAATACCCTTGGGAAAGGTATGAATCCTCCTCTTCTTCTCCCAGCTATGGGTAAATAGCAGGACAGACTGGGTTCTATAGCCTTGGATGGCAACTGGTCAGAAAGAAATGGCAACCTACTGCGGGAAAAAATCTGCCTTATCAGTCATGTACGCATGGCACATAATTGACTGATCTCATGAATACTGCATTTTTATGAATAATAAAAGCTAACCTTGTAAATACAGTATTAATTTACTGTTGAATTAGGATTGCTTAGATATGTTATATTTTAATTAGGATTCATTAAACAAACATTTTGGACTTGTAAATATGAAAAATAATACAATAAAACTGATATTTTTTTTATTACAATCAATATATAAAATAAATATTCATTTAAAAAAAAAACATGAAAATTTTTTACTGAAGCATTTATTTTAGTTTTACTTTCAAGCTATGCGTAAATAGCAGGGCAGACCAAGTTCTATAGCCTTGGGTGGCAACTGGCCTACTGCATAAAGAAACTACTGAGAGAAAAATTTGCCTCGTCAGTCATGTATCGAAAGATACATGATCGCCCAAGTGTGTATGGCACATAACTGTCTGACTGATTTTATTTATTTATTTTTAAATAGCGAAATCTGCATGTTTCAGTATGAAGGACATTCTAATTGACCAGTCAATTTGGACATTGTAGTACCGTATGCAAACTGGATAGACCAGTATAAATAGAGAGCAACTGGCAAATAAGGGGGGGGGGTTATGCCTAGCAAACCCGTTTGCTATTCAGGACACGGAGAACAGTACTACGACTACTACTACGCAGAGATATATGCAAAACATAACAGACATGATACTTACGGTTATAGCAGAGTAAAAGTTCTGGTTCATCATCTTCATAAATATCCAATGCTGCGACTAATGTAACCTGAAAGTCAAGATAAAAACTATAATTAAATAGCAACAAATATTCAGTTTCACTAAACACACATTTATGGCGACTACTCGTTAGTCAATTGCATATAAATTTCAACTGGAATTGGAATGAAAGCGGTGATGGAACCTACCCTGAATCCATCAAAGAATTCTGGATATAGAAAATCCCAACACTTCAAATACCTTTGTGTACAGTGATTTTATAAGCGTAGCTTAGATGTGAAACAAGGCCGGAAATAGTGATCTTCCAAGCGTAGTTTAGATGTGGCACAAGGCTGAAAGTATGGAGCACCCAGTGAGGATCGAACTCACTATGTTGTCGTAATTGTTCTAGCGAGGCAAGCTTGCTAACCATTACACCGCCTCGAGGTGGCCATGATGATTTTCTAAGCGTAGCTTAGATATGTTTTAAGGCCGAAAGTATGGGGCACCTAAAAAGTGTTACCAACCAGGGTCAGGGTGGAGCCAGGAACAATAGAAATTAAGAGGTGATTCCACACCCCTCACCCACACGATCAAAAGCCTTGTGCCGGATGTAGTTTATCGTCATACCAAGGACGATAAATTAATAAGACAGACGAAAAATTGTTGAAAATAAATATTTTTTGAGTAAAGTAAATAATTAGGAAAGTTGTACATAGTAAACTTTAAATTTTTTTGACGCAAAACTTATTTTGTTATGCATCAGTTTTTTTTCGGACGTAGCAATAAATATTTTAGCAGAGTACTAGTATTTCGACTATAATTTGTCAATTCTGAGTTTAACACGTTTCCTCACGTTGTTGATATATTTTTTTTTTAATTCGCGTAAGGCTAAAATTTGTGTAGGACAAAACATTACGCATTATTAATAGCGATTTATTAATCGTAGCTTAAACGTGGCACAAGGCCGCAATTATGGTATTCACTACTTAGTCGTAACGAAGACTGGCGTGCTAAGTACATTTACCGGCCTCTCCACTAAGATAGTATGTGACACAAGGTCGTTGGAGCGCCATACAAATATTTATGCATATGTGCCAAGAAGAATTTTTTCTTCTCAGTCCCATTATCATTTTGGTATCGACATAACACCAACCTACCTCTCTTACTGCAACGAGGAAGGTGCTGCTGCAGAGTTGAAATCCTCAGGGCTGGGGAAGTTCTTCTATCTAAAATGAAGTTTACCCCACTTCCGGTAAAAAGTTAACTCCTGTGAGCTAGTTAAATATTACTCCACGTCGAAGGTGATTTACTTTACTCCCACTACCTTCAACTGAGTCAGTTTGTGACACACGGTCAGTTTTTAATGCGGGGACCCGAGTTTTTTATTTTTTTTTAATTTTTTTTTTAACTCGGGCCGCTAGTCTAAGCTGGTCCTAGCTTTTCAGGGCTGGTCTAAGCTAATCTTAGATTGTCCCAGCTGGTCAGAGTTCGTGTAAGCTAATCATAGTCGTGTTACACCCCACCTCCACCTTGTTAAACATTACACCACGTCGAAGGTGATTTACTGACCCCACCCCCATCACTGAGTCAGGTTGTAACACACGGTCGGTTTTTAACGTGGGGGGGGGGCGAGTGTTTTCACCCGGGCCGCTGGTCTAAGCTAGTCATAGCTGTGATACCACCAGCGTCGGTCGCTCAAGTCTTGAACGACAGATCGATTAAACTCTCTGCCTTCGGGCAGGGAGGAACCCGAAAGAGGCTATTTCGGGGAGGTAAACCGACCCTGAACCCGATTATACGGGTTCAATGGGCATATTTTTGGCCGAGCCCACGTTAAAAAGGCCTTGTGCCACATGACGCCTTCGTGTGTGTGTGTGTGTGGGGGGGATCCCTGTGCCAGGGAAGTATGAATTACCCCACATGGCATAATGCATGTTTGACAGCAACAAATGGCGTTTACAACAGTGGCGCTAATATTTCATTTGCATAACAATTTCATATCGTAATTTGATAAATGTTTCTTCTGTGCTACTTCTTAATTCAAGTTGTTAAAATTGCCATATATAAGAAATGCTTATGGAGATAATTTGATTTTAATTCATTGTGTTTATATAGAAAAAAAATAATATCTGAATATATATTCTGTCGTAAGTTAGAAAACTTACAGCGTTCATAAAAAAATTGTAGTCCGCTATTTTACAGGACTACAAATTAGATGAATGGAGCTGTAAAAATTGATGCAATTATCTGTTTAATTGGATTTTCTTCAAACTTTACTGAATTATTTAAACAAGTGAAAAATACTAAGTTTGTTGAATGAATTATTATAAAGTTTAGAAATTATTCCAGTGTTTCTGTCAAGGTCATCTCTATGTCGCAATGTTCAGCGTAGGAAAGTCAAGTAAACTTACTATAAATAGTGATTTTCTAAGCATAGCTTAGATGTGGCACAAGGCCAAAAACATGGGGAACTAAGTAAGGATTGAACTCAATACACAGTAGTAATTTTTCTTGCGATAAGCTTGCTAAACATTACACGATGTCGAGCTACCTAATATAGTGTTTTCTAAGTATAACTTAGATGTGGCACAAGGTCAAAAGTATGGGGCATCCAGTGAGAATCGAACAATACTTAATCAATATTGTTTTTGCGAGACAAGCTTGCTAACCATTACCCTACATCGAACTGCCCAATGCACATTGTATAATAATAAAAAAATAAAAAATAAAAATAACTTTCTAATGTAGATGTCATGCTAAAAATGTTAAAACAGAACTTTCAGAGGTAAGAGACCTTTGATGAAAACATTTCTCTTTTTGTAGGATCGGTCTTCGTCGGCGACTTCTTTAGGTCCCGTGTCCAAACAGGACGTAGGCGATCATGATTCTCCATAGCTTCCCGTCCCTTGTAGCTTTTAATAAATTGTCTTTCTCTTATTTCTCCTAAACCTTGTTCTGCCATCCATTTACTAAAGTACGCTAAGTATATTATGCGTTGATTTCCTCTAGCCGACTATCTGTCCCGTGAGTATCAGTTTTTCCACGCCCTCCTTCCTCATTATGTACCACAGAAAAGTCAACTGTCACTTCCTGATGTCAAGTTTCCTTTTTGTTACCATTTTCTCTAAAACTTCGTCGTCGCGCATCTATTCGGTCTATGGTATTCTCAGCATCCTTCTGTAGAACCACATTGCTGTTGCTTCAAGTCTTCTTTCAGAAGATTGTTCATCACTCATACAGGAGGACAGATATCATGTATCAGTCTAGTACTGTTTTCCTTGTTTCTAGCGAAGTTTTTTTTTCCTATTTCTTGGTTCTTTGTTTAGCTTTTGGAATACTTCCATAGCCATCCCAATGCGACTTCGGATTTCAATGTCACACTTTCCATTCTCTGTGCACTAAAACATAAAAAACACAGCAGGTTTTCTTTTATGCGCCATATCTTTACTGGAGGTGGGCGATCAAGGATCTTTGAGGCTTCATCTCCTTTGAAACACTACTTGTTTTCCTAAACATTCCTTCCACTTGTTATCACTCTGTCGTCCATTTACTCAAACTTCTTTAGGTAGATAACTCATTATTTCCCTTTACTCTTCTCGCCTTCAATGTCATGTGAGTGTCAAATTCTCCAATCCTTCTGTATTCATTATTCGTGTCAAAAATTTCTACTGTCTCTTTCTGATGCTAAGCTCTGTCATCAGTTTACTTAAACTTATTAGATCGATTCTGAGATGTTTCCATTTGTTTCTCTCGCATTCAGTATTTCCTGTGAGTGTTCAATTTTCCAAACCCTCCATCCTCATAATGTATTGCATAAATTTCAACTATCTTTCTGATTGTATGTATTTGTGTACTTTTCATTCCCATTCAAACTTCCTCGCTGCTCACATATTATGTCTATGGCATTCACAGCTCCCTTCTGTAAAACACATATCTGTCGCTATCAAGCACGAATGGCAATTCTCTGAACCGAAGTAAAGCACGAACAAACTTCAATACAGCATATTCAGAAAACATAATTGGTTACAATGAACTAACTTAAAGTGAGAACAACTCTTGAAATATAGTCGCCGTGAATGAGGCTATAACGCGTGCTCCAGTTAATATTAAGACCGTGGCTGTGTGTTTTATCCTGTGGCTTGATAGCGTTAGCTCCGGACAAGAGGCATTGATTCAATCAGAGGTAATGAGGTTGATTAAAAAAAAAACATTTATTATTAACTAGCAGCATGGTCCGGCGTTGCCCGTGCTTGATTCAAAAATCGTACGACTCATACAGCAATCGCTATCACTTGACTTGAAATGAGTGCCCTTTGCCGTGCTGATGTTGCTACATGCCTTACTTTTTGCTTATTTCATACTGCGAATTTTTCTAAGCTCTGTACTAAACATTAAATCTGTTACGAAAAAAGAACTAAACAAAATGAACACAAAACGATCAGCTTTAAAAAAGAACTCGTAACTGGAAAAACCGAATGAAAAAAGAATGTTAACAACAGATACTTTTTTCACACCCAACCCAGTTCTGCGAAATCAGAATCAACGTTGAGTTTAAGCAAGTGAATGAGCCAATCGGAGTAAAGTGCCATGCAGATTTAAATTTTTCCCACTTGTGACGAATGCAGCTATCGATTTTTTTGCATGCTAGCATGCTAGTTAACATTCGTGTCAGTCAGCTGTTGGCTCTCACGCTGGCCAATAGAATCTTCTTGCCTATTCGTGGCAGCCAGCTATAGGCTCTCACTATGGCCAGTAGAAAATGGCCGCAAACTACATGAAAACTGCCGTAGAAGCATGAAAATATATATTATTTCCACTATCGATGGGAGTTGGGAAATGCAAAGTCGGTCTTGGCCTTCCCGCTAACTTGGAGCACGTGCATGTAAATTTTGGTGCAAATCCGTCGAAAATTGCGGCCGTGCATTCGTTACACACGCACACATCCTGCCTTTTATAGATAGAGATTCTTGGCTAGTATATATTTCACTTTATTGCCATTAAGATGGCAGGGCTGAGGATAGGCTGGCTACAACTTATGTAAATACCCCACCCAACAAATGACTCATAATCCGGGTTGTTACTTATAGAAACGGGCTAAATCCGACCTATATCAATCATTTTGAATCTCATATAAACCGGATATATATCTACCTTTGCGAGTCTTATATAAACCAGATATATATCTACCTTTTCAAGTCGACGATAAAACCGAATATCGATCTAACTTATTGAATCTCATATAAACCGGATATATGTCTACCTTCCTGAAACCGAAAGCCGGATATACATGGACATTTTGAGTGAACTATGAAACCGGATCTAAGTCTACGGCGATTCTTTGCGACTGGAGTGTAAAACCTGAGCCATGTCTATCTTTTTGACAGCCTCTGTTTAACTTGTTGTCTTTAGTACAAGCCCGAATTATATCTCCCTATCTGTTATTTCATTGTAATTTTGTCCAATAAGACTTCTGTTCAACATTAAATAACCTAAGCACGGTTGGTATGTTAAATTAACCTACTCATTCCAAACAATCGTCTCGGTTCTAATTGCTTTTAAATCTTTTTTTATATTTTAAAATCATTTTATGGCAATTCAGAAAAAGTAATTACAGAAAAAAAATTATTTCAATTATTCAAGTCAAAAAAATTTTTTATTTCAATTATTCAGGTAAAAAAAAAAAAATTATTTCAATTATTCAGGTCGTCATTTTACGGCTTATATAAAATTCTCATCACTTAATAAAATAAAGGATGATCTACAGTTTGAACTACTGAGCAACTGAGAGATGATTAAGCTTTTTTGAGTCGAAGTTTAAAAAGCCCAGAGTTATTATATATATATATATATATATATATATATATATATATATATATATATATCAAATATGGATCGGAATCCGAGAGGATGGTAAGATAAAGAAAAAATAAAAAAACGTATATCAATCTAACATGTTTCACTTTTATTAAAGCTTCATCAGAAATTGAAAGAAAACAGACCAAAATACAAAACTTTGGAATTCTCAATTTAAAAAAAAACTGAAGGTAGCGTAAAAATACCCTACCTTCAATTAAAAAAAAAATGAAAATACCGAAGTTTTGTATTTTTGTCTGTTTTCTTTCAAACTCTGAGTAAGTTTTAGTTAGATTGGATTACATTTCCTAATTGTTTTTTTTAATCTCTCTCTCTCTCTCTCTATATATATATATAGACGAATTATATTTAAATGGCAAATGTTCTAACGAGCGCCATTGTTTAGTTTCACCAGTTCAGATGGTACGTCCAGAGGTTCGAATCACACTCTTTTTCTTCGTATTCCATTTGTAAGAAGGAAGTTCCACTGAGAAATCTTCTTCAAAGAACTATTTCTTTATGGACGAGACTCCACGCGGTTGCTTCCAAGAGCATTACAATCTTGACCTCTTCAAGGGTCAATCGTCATCTTTGCTCCCTCTGCTAATCATCTTCATCACAACCTATTATACTTGACTGGGTGAACATTAGTAACCAAAAAAAAAAAAAATAAAAAAAAAAAAAAAAAAAAAAAAAAAAAAAAAATGTTATTAATCTGATTCGTTATTCTTCATGCAATTTAAGACGAACTAAAGCCATTGTTTTAAACGATTGATTCAGAGACAACTTACCCGGTTACCATCAACGTGAAAAAGCGGATGGCTCTCACCCGATTTTTCGTGGACCACATTGAATTGGTTTTTGTAACCATAACTAACAAAGTTATCGTCTTTTCCATCAACTAATGTCAGGATGGTTGGTACTTCAGCCGTTTGGATTTCCTGCAAGAGAACAACAAGGAATTGGTTTATCTTTTATCATGTAAGGATCCCCAAAGGAACAAGAACAAACAAACAAACAAAGGCAACAAAAATCACTTCATATTCCAAAAGAAACCAGTTGGATTATTGAATTCAGAAAGATATAAACACGAATGTCGGGTGGTAAGATAGTTTTCAAAGTTTCGATCACCTACCTTTGTATACAATTATAATGATTTTGTAAATCTAATTTATAAAGTTGAATATGTCTGCGTATCCATTTAAAAGCCTGGGAATTAATATAGAAAACTAGTTATTTACACGATTTATATTCTATTATCCTCATCTTTGTTGTTATCAAAAAGATTTTGGCCGAAACGTTGAGATATCAGTAAAGATGAGAAATTCAGACAGAAAAATTAGTTGTCTGTTCATGTACGTGTTGTTCTTCTATGTGTCATGTCCTTTCATGACGTAAACGACCATAATGCTCCAGAACTTCCTGTCCATTGTAGCCATTAGTAAAGTTTTTTCTTTAATATTCTAATCCCTATTCTGCCAACCTTTTACATAAGCTCGTTGGGTTGGTTATGTGCTCCTTTCCTTTCTATATGACCGGTGAGTGTCATATTTTCCAAGCCTTCTTTCCTCATTATATGCCATAGAGGTTTCAACTGCCTCTTTCTGGTGTTATGTGTAAGAGTCCTTTGTGTTTCCATTTTCTCTAGAACTTCGTCGTTGCTCACGTGTTCACGCTATGTAACCTCCCAACAGAGCCATATTTCTATTGCCTCTTCTCCACCTGTGATGAGGTCGTCTAGACTGCATAAAATGAGACATCAAATAAATCGTTGTTATCATTTACATATACCAGAAAAATGTTTTATATACCTCTCAACTCACCCGTTCTTCCTTAATTAAGATAGGTCATCTGCATAGTAAACTTTAAAAATCGTGTTTTTAAGAAGAATTGTTAATTTCTAGTTTTGTTTGAAGATCTTTATAAATAGACATTTGTTTTGGTTTGACGTCTTTTATAACTGCTTAGTTATTTATATGAAGGCACCTCAGTATAGTGTAGTGTACTAATTAATCTGATTGACCATTACTACGATGTAGCGAGTTTCATGCTCACTGGTTGCACCCCCACACAAATTCAACATTAAATAACGTTGAAAAGTTGAAATGTCATAAAATCAGCGAGTTAAACAAATTATTCAAATAATGCATTTTTCTGCGCTGAAATTCGTAACCCTCTTAGCATTTAGATCACGGATTGGGAGAAAAGAGTTGTAAGCACTGTTTAAATGGAAGCAAGCCACGTCGGCAGTGCTTAATGGCATATATTGAAAACCTAACAATTAGAATCATTTATAATATTTTAACATACCATATGAGAAATAAACGATTATAAACGATTCTGATAATATCATCTTCGGGCATCAGCAAATCTCTATAAAAGACTGTAACGAAACAAAGGAAAGTGACTTGGTTTGTACAATACTGGGGTTCTTTTTTCATATCTTTTTACAAGTGCGGAAATATGGCTACAATCTTAGAGTCAGATATGAACAAGATGGGCATATCTCTTTTTTACGGCTATCGACCCTTTTTGAGATAATAATGGATTAGGGATACAAGTCTTACTAATTAACCATTGGTACAGGGAGTAGAGGTGAATCCATCCCTTTCCCAGGGATATTTGTGCGTAAGTGAATATAACGAACACAACGGGAATTTGAACTCGGCTCTCCGATTAACAATTCCGAACCATTATCCATTACAGCACCTGGTATTCTTAAGCAGTCACCCATCTAGGTATTGACCAGATATTACTTAACTTCGGTGATTGCACTGAAACCGGTTTTTCAACGTGATGAGGCCGTCAGCCGACATATTTTGATGATGATGTTTTGATAAATAGGGAAAACAGCTACCCGGTAATAAAGAAAGGAGAAACCATCGTTGGATCCGACATGCTTGAGTTGCTTAAAAGTTTCTTGGATCGAACGACGGTTTCTCCTGCAAAGGGGGATGCTCGTTAGAATTTTGCCGGATAGCGCATTTTTGTTTATTTCTCGAATATTCAGGCCTGTAGTCGAAAATAAAATACTGTTTAAAAAATAAACGAGGTGTCTATTCAAATATGGGTATCCATTAAGAATAACGTTTATATATATATATATATATATATATGTGTATATATATATATATGAGGTTCTACAATTTGACTTATTTGCTGCTGAAAGAACATTAAATATATAAATATGAAACTTATGTTGCAGATCTTACAAGATATTTCTATAGATTTTCTGAACTGCATTCAAAATGCAATAGATCTGTTCAAACAGATATTTTCCTATTTTTATATTTATTGATCACTTTGCTTCAGTTCCTTCAACAGGCATGTCTCGTTCTTGGATGGTATTCATGTTTGTTCAAAATGATTTATCAAAGCTGGATTGTTAATTTCCTGCTATAATTGAATAATATTTCCAAGATTTGGCCGCCATCTTGAAATGTGTTCCTTCGATTTTTTTTATTCTCAATGACAGCATCAAATGAAAGCGTATCTGAACACGTGTTATTTGAAGACGTCCCTCACATTATATCTCTTTTGCTGCCTTGATTCTCTTTATCGGCTGAGAAATACAAAGAAAAGGAAAAGGAAAAAAAATGCAGTAAAAATAGTCGGATTGCTCGTGCCGAGAAAAAAAAATCTGTGGAATCTGGAAATTCTAATGAATCATCCAATACATAAGAATTTAAAAGCGACAACAAAGACATTTATCAGCGAATAACTATCTTCTAACAGACTACATACTAAATCCAAAGACTGCTATGTCTGTGGGATTATAATTAGCTGACCCCAGAAAGGTAATTTTCTGAATGGATACTTGCACAATCGATTATAACCGGACATATAGCTATCGTTTTCACTCTAGTGTCAAGCAAAATTGTGTATACCGATTTGGCTCGAGTGGAAATCGAACATATGTCTAACGTTTTTATTCGAGTTAAATCGGAAATGTGTCTACAGTTTCGACTCGAGTTTAAACCGGAAATGTGTCTACAGTTTCGACTCGAGTTTAAACCGGAAATGTGTCTACAGTTTCGACTCAGTTTTAAACCGGAAATGTGTCTACACTCGAGTTTAAACCGGAAATGTGTCTACAGTTTCGACTCGAGTTTAAACCGGAAATGTGTCTACAGACTCGAGTTTAAACCGGAAATGTGTCTACAGTTTCACTCGTTTAAACCGAAAACCGGAAATGTGTCTACAGACTCGAGTTTAAACCGACTCGAGTTTAAACCGGAAATGTGTCTACAGTTTCGACTCGAGTTTAAACCGGAAATGTGTCTACAGTTTCGACTCGAGTTTAAACCGGAAATGTGTCTACAGTTTCGACTCGAGCTTAAACCGGAAATGTGTCTACAGTTTCGACTCGAGCTTAAACCGGAAATGTGTCTACAGTTTCGACTCGAGTTTAAACCGGAAATGTGTCTACAGTTTCGACTCGAGTTTAAACCGGAAATGTGTCTACAGTTTTGACTAGATTTCAAGCCAGAAATATGTATACCGTTTTCATCTAGTGAAAAAAAAGGATCTATGAGCTTTTTGACTCTAATGTAAACTTGACCTATGCCTACCTGTTTATTAATTTATATTAATTTTCGTAATATAACACTTATATTAGAAACTAAATAGTCCGTGAAGTTTAGATATATCGTTAAAATTACAAACTTAAGGAATCCGAGTAAGCATCGGAACAACAGTATTACTAAAATCAGCTACAATACCTAGAAGAGTTTTAGACTATTCAAGAGACTTGAGCTCCGGAGAAAGCCACCAGTTAACAGTGTTTTCAACATGCAATGTTTATATAACAAAGGTATTAAATAATAACATCAAAAACAATCTAGATATCTTTAATATATCGATTTTTATATTCCTTCTATGATGACAAACTGTATTTTTATTGACTGCAGCAATGGTAAATATACCTTCTGAACTTAACTAAAAAAACATCGATTTAAGAACGTTGAATTTAATTTATAATATTATATATATATATATATATATATTAAAAAGTTCTTTTATTTAACAATGAACACTGTTTTTTCTTACACTATAGAGAATATATATATTAAAAAGTTCTGTTATTTAACAATGTGCACTGTTTTTTCTTACACTATAGAGAAGATATATATATATATATATATATATATATATATATATATTTCTTGAACTTTAATAATTTATCGACCAATGCGGTATTTTATTAATTTTTATCTTAAATGTAAATTGATGTTTTGCTTCTCACTATATAAAATTTTAAATTTATCATTTATTTTCATCGTTTCCCATATTTTTTATTTATTTCAGTTTTGCATTTCTTTCTGACAGCTTCTTTACTTATTCATGGAGATAAAAATTACACCGAATAAAATTGTCAGGAAAGATGCTCGCCTTTGCAAAGAGAAATTTTTTTTTATCCGTAAATGTCAGTCTTTTTTATAATTCATTTGGTGCAATCAAAATTAACAACTGATTTCAAAGTTGCACTGCGGTTTGTCCGCTTAAAAAACAACAACAACTAAAAACAAAACAAAAGAAACACATAACATGAGCGAAAACAAATAATGGAATCTCAGAAAGAACTTTGAAGGATGTGGAATGGATGGCTTTCGAATAATTTGCTTATCGACATCGTCGTGGGAAACTGAAGAAAAGATAAAGAAACTAAAAACAAATCATTCAACACACAGAATCAAGCGTACATAGGAATGCCACTTCATATTTGCGTATATGTGGGTGCGTGTGTGTGTGTGTATGTATGAGGAGAAAGAGAGTTTATGAAAGAAGTAAAGGGAGATAGGTGGAAAGAAATGAGAGAGGTAAACAGATTTAAAAGCAGAGTAAATCGGAGAGAGAGATGGAAAAACAGAGTAAATCAGAAAGAGAGAGATGGAAAAACAGTGTAAATCGGAAAGAGAGAGATGGAAAAACAGTGTAAATCGGAAAGAGAGAGATGGAAAAACAGAGTAAATCGGAAAGAGAGAGATGGAAAAACAGAGTAAATCGGAAAGAGAGAAAAAAAACAATGTAAATCGGAAAAAAACAGAAATCAGAGAGAGAGATGGAAAAACAGAGTAAATCGGAAAGAGAGAGATGGAAAAACAGAGTAAATCGGAAAGAGATGGAAAAACAGAGTAAATCAGAGAGAGAGATGGAAAAACAGTAAATCGGAGAGAGAGATGGAAAAACAGAGTAAATCGGAAAGAGAGAGATGGAAAAACAGAGTAAATCGGAAAGAGAGAGATGGAAAAACAGCGTAAATCGGAAAGAGAGAGATGGAAAAACAGAGTAAATCGGAAAGAGAGAGATGGAAAAACAGTGTAAATCGGAAAGAGAGTGATGGAAAAACAAAAACAGTAAATCGGAAAGAGAGAGAGATGGAAATCGGAAAGAGAGAGATGGAAAAAAAGTGTAAATCGAGAAGATGGAAAACAGTAAATGGCGAGAGAAAAACAGAGTAAATCGAGAGAGATGGAAAACGAGGAAAGAGAGAGATAGTGGGAGAAAAGAAAAGATATTCGAACACGAAATCAGAGGGGGTGAGAAAAGGAGATGAAATGGCGGGAGAGAGATGGAAAAACAATTTAGAAGATATCGAAAAAACAGAGGGTGAGAGAGATGGAAACAGGTAATTAAAGAAGAAATGAAAACAGTGTAAATCGGAAAGAGAGTGATGGCGAGAAAAGGAGAGGAAATCGAGGAAAGAGATAGTGGGAGAAAAGAAAGGGAATCAGAGGGGTGAGAAAAGAATAAATGGAAGAATTTAGAAGAATCGAAGAGGGTGAGAAAAGGACAGGTAATTAGAAAAATGAGAAATTAGAATCAGTGAAAGGAAAGAAAAGAAAGAAATCAGTGAGAGAATAAAGAGAAAAGGAGAGAAAAGAATCAGTCAGTGAGAGAAAAAAAGAGAAAGAATCAGTGTGTGAGAGAAAAAGAGAAAGAATCAGTGAGTGAGAGAAAAGGAGAGAAAGAATCAGTGAGTGAGAGAAAAGGAGAGAAAGAATCAGTGAGTGAGAGAAAAGGAGAGAAAGAATCAGTGAGTGAGAGAAAAGGAGAGAAAGAATCAGTGAGTGAGAGAAAAGGAGAGAAAGAATCAGTGAGCGAGAGAAAAGGAGAGAAAGAATCAGTGAGCGAGAGAAAAGGAGAAAGAATCAGTGAGCGAGAAAAAGAGAAAGAATCAGTGAGCGAAAGAAAGGAGAAAGAATCAGTGAGCGAGAGAAAAGGAGAGAAAGAATCAGTGAGCGAGAGAAAAGGAGAGGAAATCAGTGAGCGAGAGAAAAGGAGAGGAAATCAGTGAGCGGGAGAAAAAGAGAGGAAATTAGGGTGAGAAAAAGAGAGGATCTTAAAACTCTGAAACTTAATTAACCGTTAAAAGATATGTGTATGTGTGTGTGTACACACGCTTGCAAATGTTACGTCAAACTTTTGACATCAATTAAAGACCGTTAGATTATGGGATTTACCTCTGCGCCCATTCGAATGGAATGTGATACAGGGTCGAGTTTAAAGTGAGCGAGGGAGAAACATTGCTCCAATACTCTAAGCACTTCTCACATTGGTGACTCCTAAGAAGTCAGGCAATGACGCTAACCTCCCACCGAAGGAGAGATAATGCCTGCTGGGACGGTGGTTTAAGACTGAGCTTATTTTAATAATTTCAAAACCTGTAATGTCTGGGTTTTTAATGCGATCACATCAGTTATATCTACGAGCATATGTCGTATATCTTAGCCAATTTAGTGGTTCATGGTTATTCGATATAACTAATTTGCATACGCATCTTATTAACAACCCAATTTATATATATATATATATATATATATATATATATATATATATATATATATATAAACTAATCTTCAAAGTTTCGAGAGGACACAAACATACAAATATTAAGCTTTATATATAATATCTTACATTAATTGTAATGCATGACTAATTCTCGACAACAGACAATTTTTTGGCCAGACATTTCTAAAGGAAGATAAAATTAGTCATAGTTATAGATATATACTTATTCTGCTTGGACATTCTTTATCATTGGAAATAATTTTTGCTTGATTGTCAAATATACGAACAAAAATGTCGGCCAAATCGTTTTTAAACTTTTTAAGCAAGAAATAAAGTGCAAAATAAACAATTTCTAATAACCATTATATCACCCCCCCCCTGTCTTTAATTCTCTGTTATTCTCTGCCACTTTATTTTATCTCCCTTTCTCAAATTTCTGATTCCCTCTCCTTTTCGATTCTTCGCTTTCTTTTCCTTTTTATTCTCTTATTTCCTCTCCATTACTAACCTTTTGATTTCCTCACATTTACTCACCAGCAGTCACGATCCGATTACACAGTAAATATTACAGAACCCAAACCAGATCAACTTCAGCAGCAAGTAAGTCATTCCTACTACCACTCCACACATATTAGCAGTTCTTTCAAGAATCAACACTAAGAACTCCAGATAAAAAAAAATTCTGTCAAGACTGAACAATTTTAACTTGAACTATCTTTGTATCTACAAACAATTCTCTCTCTTTCTCTCTCATATATATATATATATATATATATATATATATATATATACACACATACACTGCGTGCCAAATTATTATCGAGATAACTTTTTTTTCTAATATTTCAAAACCCGTCCAATCAATTTACACAAATTTTTCACACAATGTTGGCAAAACTGAACTGCGCAATCGCTGAATTTTTTGTACTGATCTACGCAATGTAAACAAACTGGCGCCATATTTGTTATTAGCACGGTGATTTGAGCGTGCCAAATTATTAGAAAAGTATAAGAATTTAGTGAAAAGATGGGCCGTAAAAGCAGTTTAAGTGATACTGAAAAGAAAACTATTACCTAAGAACTCTCAAAAAGTAAATTTACCCTAGAAATGTTTAAAATGATAGGGAAGTGTCATCAAACAGTGAAAAATTCACCGCCGACCCTGCACAAGTACGCAAAAGGGCAGATAAAGGCAAGCTGAGGGTTATTTCACGTCGTCTCGATGTCGGTATCTGAGGGAAATATCAACAACATCGAAGCCTCCGTTGACGAGAAATCACATTCAAAATCGATTGAAATGGGCCGAGGACAATATGAAGATTGATTTCTCTAAAGTTTTGTTCACAGACGAAACTCGAACAACACTTGATGGGCCAGATAGATGGTGCAAAGGCTGGGTAATGAACGGAAAAAATCGCCATCAGTGTTTGAGACGCCAACAAGGCGGTGGAGGCATAATGATCTGGGGTGGTATTATTGGAAACACATTAGTGGGCCAATGGAGAGTACCAGATGGCGTCAAAATGACTGCTGATGCATACATAGCATTTATGAAGGAGCATCTTGAACCGTGGATGGAAAGGCAAAGAGTTGCCTTCAAAAGGGCCATTGTTTTTTATGCAAGATAATCCTCCCTCACAAGCTGCTCACAAGACTACTGAATATTTGAAAGAGTTAGGCTTCGATGGGCCTCGAAAAATGAATTGGCCAGCAAATTCTCCGGATTTGAACCCAATCGAAAACCATTGGAGCCTCATGAAGCGAACACTGTACGCCAACAGACGACAATTCAGGAGCAACACTGAGTTATGGGAAGCAATTCTTGACATATCTCGCGGCATTACAGCAGATGACATCCTACAATTAACAAATTCTATGGATCGTCGACTTTTTCAAGTAATTTCAAAACAGGAAAAGCACATTCCCTATTAATTTGTTTTAAACTGTGCCTTTGTATCTGTTATTTGTTTGATTATCTTATTTATTAGCTTCTTTTGATCATAAAAATTCACGTTCAACATTAATAAACGTTTTGTTTGCTTAATTTTGGGAATTTTACTAAACCTTTCTAATAATTTGGCACGCTCAAATCACCGCACTAATAACAAATATGGCGCCAGTTTGTTTACATTGCGCAGATCGGTACGAAAATTTCAGTGATTACGCGGATCAGTGTTGCCAACATTGTGTGAATTTATTGGACGGTTTTTGAAATATTGGAAAGAAGTTATCTAGATAATAATTTGGCACGCAGTGTATATATAAAACCATTATATTCTGCCTTTGTTTTAACGCTCATTATAACACTAATGCATGCAGTATTTATTCCTAATTAGATGTTTATTAAGTGCGTTAATTTCTGCAACAAACAACAAAACAAAATCAGTGTACTGAATAGTGGTAAGAGAAACACATTCAGCACGAGTTGGAAGAAGATTTAAATGAAAAATAAAACATAGTACATCTATTCGTTGACTTCACTTGAATGTAAAGGAAAAATCTAAGTTTCACTTACCCTAACAAAGCAGAAACCTTCGACAGGATCAAATTCCAGCGTCGGGCACCAGGTAGTGAATGCTACAGGGTGTTTCCAAGTGTAAAGTAGGACTCGCTTGGATACGGCCACGGCCAGACGGAGGCGATACTCGCACGGTCGACTGATGGCGTATAAATGACAACCTGAGAGATATGAACGTAAACACAATTATTCAGTCAACTAGTTTACCTTTTCAGCCCAGTGTGTTGAAAAAGAAAAAAAGATGATAATGATTTAGAATAAATATTAATAAAGTAATATTAAAAACAAACATTATCTTTCAAGTTTATCAACAGAGATATCACTCTTTTATCCAGAAGACTTGCGAAATGGACGTTTTAGTGAATGGTAACGGTTAACAAGCTAGCTTACGGAACCATTACTACTGAATAGTTAGTTTGGTATTCTCTGGGAGCTCTATAGTTGCGGCCTTGAATTAAACCAATTTAAAGAAGGAGGGTATTTTTCAGTACGCCTACATCGCTATTGAATGTGACACAAGGTCAGTTTAAAGTGAGTTTGGCGGCGATACCGTAAAAAATTACTCAAGCCACATCGACATTTCCTCTTTTTTTTGGAGACGACTCAGCTCAATCGCCGGGTAATGATCCCAGCCTCCTTCTAAAGGAGTGGAACTGGCTGGAAAGATGCTCCCTGGGGCTTGAGCCTGTTATTAATTCCAACTTTCCTTGATCGAAGTAAACTTCGATAAAAGGGGAGTATAATAAGCTTCCAAAGAAGGGGTAAGTGTTAGCGAATAAACCGAGTTTATTACTACTCACTCGGTGCTCCATCGTTGTAACCTTGTGTATAACTAAGATAAGAACGGGTAATATTTAGCGAATGCATTTGGATTACTATTACTACGGAGTTCAATACTTACTGAGTAATCGATATTTGAGGCCTTGAGCTATATTAAACTAAACGTCGTAAAGAAGGTTACCTCGGTATGTGTAATAGTTAAAGAGCTTGTGACGCTGACCATTATTTAGTCCAGAAACCTTAAGTGTATTTTCCCGAGGTTTAGTATTATTTTCCTTTTTGTTTCCATTTTCTCCAAAACTTCGTCGTTGCTCGCATGTTCGGTCTATGTTATCCTCAGCATCCTTCTGAAGAACCACGTTTCTGTTGCTTCAAGTCTCCTCTTCATCTTCGAGGAGATCGTCCAGCACTCACTGCTATACAGGAGGACAGATATCAAGTAGCAGTTTAGTACTCTTTTCCTTGTTTCTAGCAAAATTTTATTAGTATTTATTAGTATTCCGCTTTGTTTCTGGAATGCATCTCTGGCCATCCCGATACGGATTTCAGTGTCACACTTTCCGTCTTCTGTATCTGTCTATATTTCTGAGATAAGGTATTATGTACACTATTTACATTATTCGGACTATTGTCCTCATCTTTGTCGCCGTATTTATTAGAACGTTTCGGCCGTTGTACGCTCCGGCCTTCTTCAGTTGGTTGGAATGTTGAACTGAAACCTTTATTTCGCTCGCTGGGGTAGACTGTTCTAGTTCCATGTGCCATGTCTAATGGATATCAGTTATCAGTTATCTCCTGTTAATTCAGCTCTCCAAGTTCTCCACTACCTTAACCACGTATTGAACTCACAACTCTTTGGGTCCTGTCACTGGATCTAAACAACGCCTTTATCCATTGTGCCATGTGTCCTTAAGTGGCAGTGGAGAACTTGGAGAGGTGAATTAACAGGAGACATCTGATAACTGATATCCATTAGACATGGCACGTGGAACAAGAACAGTCTACTCCAGCGAGCGAAATAAAGGGTTCAGTTCGACATTCCAACCACCTGAAGAAGGCCGGAGCGTACAACTGCCGAAATGTAGTGATAAATATGGCAACAAAGATGAGGTCAATAGTCCGAATAATGTAAATAGTCTAATTTTATTTCCAAACATTCATTTTTTACATGGGATTCCGTTACATAAAACCCGCGCCCAGCGGTAATGGTTTCCTTACACTTTGGAAAAGACAGTAAAAATGTTGCAGATACTTCGGATTTCAGTGTCACACTTTCCGTCTTCTGTTTAAACACTTCCCAGATATCTATATTTCCATACTTGTTTGAATCTTTGTATTTCCGATTTCCCGCAATTCGGGCTTCAAGCTCAACCTTTGGCTAACAATCATGAATTCTGCTTTCTTGCAGTTGATGTTTAATACTTTCTTCTCGCTTCCTTTCACTTTTCTATGTGCCGTGTCCCTTCAGGACGTAGGCGATCATGGCTCTCCACTTCCCTCTATCCCTTGAAGCTAAGTTCCTTCCCTCTACCACCTCTCCCAGACCACGTTCTGTTATCCACTTACTTAAAGCCGCTAGGTATGTCATGCGTTGTTTTCCCTTGTCTCTCCTTTCCCTCTATTCGTCCCGTGAGTATCAGATTCTCCAGGTCCTCCTTCCTCATTATGTGCCCCAGAAACTTCAGCTGCCTCTTCCTTTTAAGTATAAGCCTGTCTCTTGTTTGCATCCTCTCTAGGACCTCATCGTTGCTCACACGCTCGGTCCACGATATCCTTAGCTTCCTTCCGTAGAACAACATCTCCATCGTCTCGAGTCTCTTCTTCATCTTTGAGGAAATCGTCCAACATTCGCTGGCGTAAAGAAGGGCAGATGTCCCGTAACAGCTCAGTATTCTTCTCTTCGTAACCAAAGAAATCCTCCTGTCTCGCAATACTCTGCCCAGCTTTTGGAATGCGTCCTTGGCCATAAAAGTGTTCGTAGCTTTCTTTCTGCGTCTGCTATCAACACTGTGTCATCTGCATACCTTATACTTTTAAGATTGTGGCCGCCAATGATAAATCCTGGTAGGACGTCTAGATCTTTCAGAATAGCCTCGCTGTATAGGTTGAAGAAATAAGTTCGTTGAGAAGACATATCCTTGTCTTACACTCATTTTCTATTTTTGCATATCTGCTGAACTCGTTTTCTGTTCACAAAAAATATTAAAATAATTACAAAAGCATTAAATTCAAACTCTGAAATTTATATATAGGCTACAGTTAATTAAGTGTGGGCACTTTTCTGTTTTGAAAGAAAACTACAACAAAAACGGTAATGCTGGATATTTTCATTCGCAGATGATAAATAAAAATGAAACAAGGGAGATAACTACCTTTGGAACCTTCTAAGCGGTTGTCCTTGCAGTTCAGTTTTGATTTAACGCAAAACTCATCTTCAACGCCTTCGAAGTCGCTTAATCGAAACACATAGACTTTACCGTCTTTTCCTGGAAAGAAAAATTAGGCGTTGTTACATTCGGTTTGCTTGGCCAGCAATAATTCTATTTTAAATATTATATCGGCAATTCCTTTGAATGTTATATATTGCTTGAACTTAAGAAATGCCGAAAAGAGAACGATATATTTTAAAGACAATTTGCACACGATAAATTATTTATGTTTGCGTATTCTTTTTAATTGGTTGTAGAAAAAATAATTAAAATTTAGAAAAAGTTAATAAAAAGTTAACTGTTTAAGGGAAAACGATATGACATATAAATTTTAGGAAAATCTATGACAAGGTAGAAAAGTCCTTCGAGCGAAAGTGACGTTTATGTTGATGTGGTTACGCATGTGCATAAAGGTGAGGGGACTCTGAAATGTTAAATTTAAATTTTTAAATCTTACTTATTATAAAACGCAGATTGTGTGTGTGTGTGTGTCTGTACATTTATATATTGGATCGGATTTCCTACATTTTTCAATGGATTTCAACAAAACTTCACAGGACTACGTAAAAAAACTTGCGGTGGTTCTGACAGCGCCCAAAATTGGAAAAATACAATTGTTTTTGCACGAAATCAATTTGAAAACACGATTAAGAGGCATTAATGAAAGGGGGACAACTCATATCGAGTTATACTTATTAATATCGAGTTATACTTATTATAAAACCCAGGTTGGTTGGTTGTGTGTGTGTGTTCGTTTATATATGGGATCGGATTTCCTACATTTTTCAACCGATTTCAACAAAACTTCACTTTTTTTTGGCAGGTAGTGTTTCTTATTGTCTTTCACACTTTTTTCTTTATTTTTACATTCAGAATGCTTTAAAAATTCCATTTACAAGACAATTGTTTATAATAAAATTCTATTCAATCCGTAGACTCATAACGATTGAAAATAAGGTTTTTGTTCGAGTTTGGGTTTGACCAATTCGTAAAAAAAATAAAAATAAAACTAATTAAGACATGCGTGTCCTTAAACAATAATCTTTGTCAATTTTATTTTTCAGTCTTTATGATGGTCGATACTTGATCTATCTCTTACTGTTACATCCCCGGGTAACGCCGGGTTCTACTGCTAGTTATATATATTTTTTTAAATATATATTTTGGGTATATTGTCTCGCCGATTTCCTTTACTTTTCTTTTTTTGGTTTGTTTATGTTTTATAATTTTTATTAATAAAATATCCCAAATTGTGACAAGAGAAGTTTTGCCAAGAAAGGTGAAATATAACAAGAATCTAGACGTAAATTTACTGTGGATGTTTTAGCAATTAAAAAACTTAATTTATTTTCATCTAAGTAAAATGCTTTCTCTTTTGATTAAAGTATCATTTTTTTTTTTTTAAATCAAAATTATGTTCAAACTCATTACAGTGAGTAGCTAATGCAATGAATGTGTTGTTTTGTAAAAGATCTCTCTTGTGTTTATGTAATCTATTATTTAAATGTCTTGGGGTTCCTCCTATGTATTACTTGGGGCAATTATTACAGGTGTTAGAGTAAATTCTTCGTTCCAGTTTTACTTTCTAAAGGACGAGACGCGTTACACGAGAAAAAAATTCCACTTTGTCATTGATTTTCTTAAAATAACGACTTATATATGAATTGAAAGTTGGATTCATACCTAATCAGAAATTGATAAATAAACAAGAAATAAGGTAGATATAAAGTGGGGGATCAATTATATATTACAATCAATATATAAACTGATGCCTCAATTTATGGCCACCATAGTTTCGATGCATTTATATTGCAGAGAATGTAAATAAATCTAAAAAAAACAAAAACAAAACAAAAAAAAAAAAAAAAAAAAAACATGCCAGTTCATCGTATCAACATTTTTACGACTTATTAACCCTGTGCAAGTTATTTAAAGCCAGAAAATATTTTTAGATTTTAAGACGTTTTTGCTGAGGAGATAGTAAGGATTTAATGATACAAGTTTTATTAATAAACTCATATCTGCGTGAAGAGGTGGGTTCATATCTTTCCCGAGGGTATTTGCGTGTCAATATAACGAACCCAACTGGAATTGGAACTCGGCTATTCGATTAACAATTCCAAGCCATTATCAACTGCACCACCCGCACATCCAAGATTACAGCACCTGGTGGATGGTATTGAAGAAAGTGGGGAAAATTGGTTACATTTCTAAGAGTTATTATTTTAAGTTTGGGATATATGATTTGCATCATCACAGATTCTAAGCTGATGGACAAATTGAAAAAAAAAAAAAAAGTAAATAATTCCCTTAGAATTATTTGGACAAATTAAAAGATCTAGTGCAGAGCTTGCGAGATAGTATATTGAGAGTTTAGTGCCTGAAATAAAAGAGAGGGGGGAGTGGAGACCAAAGACAGATGTGCAGGGATAACATAATTCAGTAGTTAGCAACTGACAGTCAGTCAGTGATGTGCCATACGTGATACTCGCTTAGGCGATAATCACGGCGACTGTTACGACGAGCTACTTTCGTTGGTTCCCACATTGCATGAATTTAAGCGAACTACTAGGCTGGCATCTCGATCCCACCCTTTCACTGTCAAAACGGTTAAATGTAAAACTCAAACAGCTTCTTCTCTCGCACTTCCCTTTACTTGCTTCCCCCGATGACTATAATCTTCAAATATTCAAGTGTAATGTCAATCAACATCTGACAACCTGAGCTTGTTCTCCGTCCTCCTTTGTATCCTTTCCCCAAACATGCCTCTTTACTCTTGTTCTCAATCCTTTGTAACCCCTTGCGTGTTAGTCACACTCCCGCCTTGCTTGGGGTGAATTAATTCAAAAAAAAAAAAAAAAAAAAAATGTACCTTTCGATACCTGACTGACGAGGTAGATTATTTCCCGCGGTAAACCAGTTGCCATCCATGGCTATAGAACTCAGTCTGTCTTGCTATTTACCCGTAGATGGGTGAGAAGAAGAGGATTCATACCTATCCCAAGTGAATGTAATGAATTCGACTGGAATTCGAATCCGGCTCTCTGATTCCTCAATCCGAGACGCTATCCATTAATCCACTGTGTCTCCTAACTGACAGACAGATATTAAATAAACTTGTTCAAGATCGTTATAAGAGGCGGGAAATAAGTTATATTACTTTACGATCGGCCGCAGGCGGAAACAGCGTCTCATAACAGACGTATTTGCTGATCGATAGCAAAGCATTTTTCCCGCAAAAAGTAATAAAATATTATGTTGTCTAAAATGCGCTAATATGATTCATAGTTCGAACTGAGCCGTGAAAAGTTCGGAGTTTGTGGCGATGGACCGTTGCTAAGCATATTATCATAAACCAGGCGTTTTAAGTGCTGTCGAATGCCCTAAAAGCCTAATAACAGTAAATAAAATTTTACTTATAATAGGAAAAATAGAATTAGTTATAATAGTCGATATTGTAAGGAATACGATCGAAAGAACAAAAGGTAGATGAAGTAACCGTTGTATTAAAGAAAAAACTGGAAATTATTAGACATTTTTGGATTAGTATTCCATCTAATGAGAGGTGTGGTGTAATGGATAACGGTTTGACATGAAAATCGGGGGGGGGGACAGAGATCGAATTCCAGTCACGTCCCTTACATTCACTTACACGCAAATACCCTTGGTAAAGGAATGAATCCACATTTTCTCCCCTAGCTAGGGGTTAATTAGTAAAACTTGTATCCGTCAATTATTATTATCTAAAAAGTAATTCTCACAGTCTAAAAATATTTTTTGCTTTAAATAACCTGCAAAGGGTTGATAAGCCGGAGGAAACAATCAATAAATACACACACACACACACACATACATATATATATATATATATATATATATATATATATATATATATATATATGTTTGTGTACTCGAGACAAGCACTTCGAGGCTGACGAAAGAACGGTTTGAAATAGTCTATTCCGATGTTGAGGTAATTTTTTGTATATATATATATTATATATATATATATATATATATATATATATATATATATATATATATATATATATATATATTTCTTGATATATTACAGCAAAAAAAAAATCGGAGCTCACACAAACATTATATATATATATATATATATATATATATATATATATAGGATAGGATAAAAAAGAAGTAGGAAACAGAACTTAATCTAGCATGTATCACTTTATTAAAGCTTCGACAGAGATCAAGATAGAAATCATAAAAAATGAATATATATAAACGCAACTGGAATTGGAACTCAGCCCTCCGATTAACATTTCCGAGTCATTATCCATTACACCACCCGCACACTTACAGCAGCTGATCTTCTCAAGCAGTCACCCATCTAGGTATTGACAGGTTCAAAGTTGCTTAAGTTCGGTGACCCTATGGGAACTGGTTTATAACGTGAGCCGAATTTTCTGTTGAATCACAATTCTTAAGTTAACGAGTGAGTCATTTCATTGCAAATTCTACAAGTACCCATAACTGTGGAAATAGCCCCATTGCTTCATTAAATATTTGTGCATCGCAACTTTTTTCTTAGTATGAATGCAGGTCATTATTTAAAGAAGTAAGATGGTACAAATAAAAAAAATTCAGTGACAAGGTTTTTCTTTTCATTTCACAGAAGCAGACGTTAAACGTATGAGAACGTTATCACTTCCCTTATTTACTTTCTTTTCTGTTTTCTTATTTTGTTTATTTTCTTTTTCTTATTAAAACCAAACGACGTTCTGATATATCTTTTTCGTCCGCCTTTTCTCGCAGTTGAAACAAAGTAGTCCATTATTTATCCGAGGTAATGGTAGGGCGTTACACACACCCTAACCCTCTTACTAACTAACGGGGAGGGGGGCAAGCAGAATTATATGATATGATATTGCGCTTCTAAAAGAAAAAAAAAACATTGCTTAAAATAAAAGAATATTTTCAGATAATGGGTTTCTCGAAAATCTGGAGAAAGAAGAACAGAAACAATGTTTGATTAATTTTACTTACCTTTATCAGCTCTTAGTAGCAAAAGACCATGCTGTTCAATTATGCTGATTTGTTTTGCAGCAATTGATTTATCCAGCACCAAACGCGGAGATACACTCTCTAAAAAAAAAAAAAAAAAATAAATATGAAAAGCTTTGAAAAATATTATGGTTCAGTAAAAAGGGATGAAATAATATAAAATCTGTTCCTATGTTTCTCTTCAGGACGTTAACGATCATGACCCTCCACCATTTCCTCTCCTTTGTTGCTCCTAATAATTTTTTGAGTTTTTTCCTAAATCCTGTTTTGTCATCAATTTATCATCCACAAACTCGCTAGATAGGTTATGCATTATTTTCCTCTGTCCCTCTTGCCTTCAATCTGTCGTGTGAGCATCTGATTTTCCAAACCCTCTTTTCTTCAACTCTTTTCCCGATGTTAGGTATAAGTATCCTTTTTGTTTCCATTTTCTCTAAAACTTCGACATTACTCACATGTTCATTCCATGGTATTCTCAGCATCCTTTTGTAGAATCACATTACTGTTGCTTCAAGTCTCTTCATCAACTGTGAGGAGATTGTCTCGCATTCACTGACATATGACTGATATAATCTAACAGTTTAATACTCTTTTGTTTTGTTTCTAACGAAATAATGGGAGAAATTCAGACAATTTTTTTTTAATTGATGGATTTCTTCTTTTTTATATGCCGTGTCCCTTCAGGGCATAGGTGATCATGGCTCTCCTACACTTTCTACTCCTTATAGCCGTTATCAATTTTGCTAATGACCCTCCGTTCAATTTACACTTGCTCATTAGGTAGGTGGTTTGCTTCTCCTCAATAATCCCTGTTTTCCAAGTCTTTCTTCTTCATGTGAGCAAAAAACTTCAGCTATCGCTTCCTGATTTTGAATATAAGTGTTATTTCAAGTTGCCATTTCAAGACCTCTTCGTTGCTTCCATGGGGTTCACATTATCCTTCTCTAGGACCAAATTTCTCTTGCTTCCAGTTTCAAGAGGATGGATGAAACATAATAATCCAGCACTCTTTTCTTTGTCTCTAAAGAGTTTTTTTCTGTTTTGCATATATTTTGGGATGCATCTTTCACTAGTGCGCTTCTGGATTCCGATGTCATATTTTCCATTCTTTATTAAGACACTTATCAGATATTTAAACTTCTGTACTTGCTTTATGTCGACATCTGCAGTTTGTAACTTGTATCTTAGTCTTTTTTTCTTGCTGATGACCATAATTTCCGTCTTCTTGCCATTGGTGCTTAGTTTTTTTTTTTTTTTTCTTTTAGAACCCTGTCTAGGAGGTCCTGTAGTTTTCTTTCCGTGTCAGCCATCAATAGTTTCATCTGCGCAGCAGTTTATGAATATTCATACAGGGTGCGATGGGTAAATTGTCGACATTTTATATTTTTCAGTTCGCGCATGCGCATTGTTTTTGATTTTGTCGACTGCACATTTTAGTAGAGTCAGTTGAACACTGTCTGTGCGAAAAAGAGCACAATGACGCAATTCACTCTGTCAGAAATGTGGAAACAGTATGCTGTACTGCGTGACATTCGCGCCGGAAGCCCTAATACGAATATTTGAGAGTGTTTGGGTGTCAATCAGAAGGACAGTACAGAGGATTCGGAAAGAGTTGGATGAGTCTAATGGTTATTACGAAGGTACGGCAGCTCGGAAAACTCGCTCTGATCGTTCGGATAAGAACTCACAAATTTGTTGGTTAGGGCCTCAGACTCAACACGGAAGCCTACATCAAGTACCTTGAGGAGGTCGTTCTGCTCTGGGTCAAGAGGGTAGCTGCCGAATGACCCTATGTCTGGCAACAGGACTCTGCATCATGCCACAGAAGCATGGCTGTCAGATAATTTCTACCATCAGATTATCTTGAAATGTTGCTCCACCAGTTTTTCTAGGTGTCGTGTCCCTTCTGGACGTGGGCTATCATAGCACTCCGCAACTTCATGTCCTTCGTACAAGTCTATGTTCTGCTATCTATTTACATAAGCTTGTTAGCTAGGCCACTCATTGGTTTTCCTTTGTCCCTGTTGACTTGAATATATCCTGTGAGTGTCAAATTCTCAGGCCTTTTTTTTCTCATTATGTGTCCCAGAAATGCCAACTGACTTTTTCCAATTTTATGTTTGTTATTTTTTTTCCATTTTATTTTATTTAAAACTGCTTACATTCTCTATGTCATGAGTTGCCTCTGTATCCAGATTTTAGATCCTGGAAGACATAATTTGGGCTTGAAGGTCGAGCCAACAAATTTTCAGTACCTCCTCGTATAACCGATCTAATAATTCTCTTAAATATTTTTGTTTCTGATCACACTTATCCGGTTATAAATTTCCTAAAACTGTGATAGAAAATATGGTTGATCATCATTAGATATTGGAGCTTTAAACTGAAATTAAAAAACATACACACATTCACAACACCATCTTGAGACGTAACCCGATCGACGCAATGAAATGAGGACTACGCATGTCGAGAAAAAAAAAAGTATTATTAAGTCAACCATTTTTTTTAATTCTAAATAAATCGAGTGTAATTTTAACCATTGGATTTCAACCATTTTTTTTCGTTCAGTGATCAATAAGAAATACAAAACTCATGTCTGGGACGGAGCCAGAGATACACACTGGATATTTGAAACCGTTGAAACTAATTGCTTTCTCAGTATCTAGCATGTCTCTGGTAAGCTATAGGTTTTACAACTTAGCGAGTCAATGTATCTGGATGGCAGTGAGATGAGAATAAATATAAGAGGTTGCATCAGTGCTACCTGAATTTGAGGTTGAATCAGTAATTACCTGAATTTTCACCTGAGATTGATTTAAAAAAATTATTTGTCTCCCATTCTAATTCAGGAAAGTGAGTAGAGTCGACAATTTCTCAGCATCTCCTTGCATTTACAAAGACCGATTCCTGCGTTTTGTCGTAGTCATCTTATGTAACCAATGTACCAGCAACTTGTTTCCCGTGTCGATAGGTCTGTAGTCTCATGATAAAGAAGGCATTTATTTTGCACAAATATTTTCAGCATAATCTCTTCCTTTGTCCATTCGCTTCATCGAACGTTTCTCAGTTAATTATATAGCTAAAGTAATTTACAATGAAAAATGAAATGATAATGGATCGGCCGAGGGAAGAGAAGAAGAAAAGAAAAAATAATTTGTGTGAGTCAGCTTGGGACGTTCCTTTGATAAAGGCTGACACGATTCGCAGAACTGTGGAAGTGACATGCATTTTTGTCAGCCTGCATCATGTCTATGCATCATAATCTATAAATAATTCTTTTAAATAGTACCTTTTCTTTAAGAATTTAAAATCTAAATGAAAGTTATATTTTTCGCCATAATTTGTATTTTAATATTGAAATATTAAAAAAACAAAATACAATGAATGTTGAAAACTAGCTAAATTTGTGACGACATAAGATCTAAAGTTTGATCAGGAGTTTCATAATTGCTACTGAATGTCATATGGAATAATTCTGTGTAATTACCTAGCGCCATTTGCATCTCCTCCAACATTTCCATTAACGCAGCAACAGCCTTGTACTTAATGGGAACTGAGATGACTTCATTACAAAATATCGAAATAGTCTAACACAGTGCCAGGATCATTGAAACTATGCTTTGAAAGTTACATCTGCGCTGAGCAAGATTTATGACACGGGTGAAAAGCTATTGTTTATCAAAACCGATATGTTCGCCAAACTAGCATCCGGCCAGCGTAACAAAAGAACATGACGAAAGCGATACAGAGAATGCTAAAAAAGAACCATTATCTTGTAGAATAGAAGCTGTGGATTGGTACATAGTTTAATTAGTATAAAAACTTTCCGATAACCTTCCTTCCTGAACAAAATCAAAAAGTTTCCTGGTGAAGGGTAATAACACTGTAAAACTGGAAATCTTTAGACGTTATGAATTTCAGTGCAGTACTAGATTGGCGGTTAGGTTTTATCATTTTACAGTTGAAATGGCTAGATGTAACGTAAGTTCTATGTTAACAGTTTATTCTCTCGCACTTCTCGCTTGTGGAACTCTTTATTACTCCCTGGTCTAATTTGATCTTCAAAATTTTAAATGCAATGTCAATCGTTATCTTCTGTCTTCTTAATTCTTGTTATTTTATTGTTATCTCCCTTTAATAGTTTATATTCTTATATTCTCTAACAATCAGTAACCCCTTGCTTCTTAGTGGCTTTATTGCATTGCTTGGAGAGAAACGATTAAAAAAAATTCTTGCAAATCTTTTATCTTCTGCACATTCTACAAACCCCTGCCCCCCACCCTCCCAAAAAAAGAAAAAAAAAACGCGTCCAGCGTGGACATCGATGGCCATTAACGGATTCTCAAAAAGTTTTTAATACCATTTTAAATCTTTATTCACAACATAAAGCTATATGTTCATTCCTCTAGAACGAAACCAACCCCTGTATCTATTCCTCAAGAATGGGCCTTCACATAATACGAACCGCGGGCTGAATGTGGCCCGCGAAACTATCCAATGTGGATTATGAGGGGGTGGGTTTAAAATAGAATTTTTGTTTGTGCTCATCAAAATAAATTCAGCGACTACTCGCATTCGAAAAATTTGGTTTTGCTGAAGCATGATTTTATTCGACCAATACTTCACTGACTCTTTATCTAATTAACCCATTTGAGTCTTCCTAGATAAAAAGAAAAACAATTTTCTCTCCCATTCCCTCTCTCTATATATCGCTTTCTGCCCACTTATACTCAGTAATCTACTGTAAAAATTTACTCTTGTAACCCGCGATTAATTTTTTGCGATCAATGTGGTCCTTCATTTTTTTTTAATTCTGAAGGCCCACTCTAAAACTAATAATAGTCTTGCCATTATTAGTTAGAAAGTTAATGTATTATTTAGTAGTACAAGAAGCATTTGGAACGTCCTATACAGATAGCCATTATTGTATTTATATATAGCATTCATTTGAAATTAAAGTAAAAGGAAAACTCCATTGACGACTTGATTCGAAGCATAACAGAGACAAGTAAAAAAAAAATAGCTTCTATTTATAAAATGCGTTGAGAAACAAGTCTGTAAAATCAACAAGAAACTTAAGACAGAAGGTTACTTAATTAAAGACACAAAAAATATAAGATACAGGAAATAAATAAATATAAATGTTTGTGCGCATCTGGATATATGTTATTTAAAAAAATATTCCAAATTTACAAAGTAGTTTTCATTTCATTTCAAAGAAATCATGGGCGCAGATTTTGGGAATTACGTTGATGTCTTCTTTTTTTGTTGCTATCTTCGTATTTCGGAGAGATGTGTCTTTGTTGTGATGTAATACGTATCATATTCCTAAATACGACTCGGAGAGAATTTAAAGTTTCTTTTAAGCATGTCATGAATCTTTTTTTTTTTTCAATAATTTCAACTCAGGTAAGGCAATAAAGCCACTAAGACCGGTGTGAAAGAATCCGAGAAAGAATTATCAAGACAGAAGATGACAATTGACATCGCATTCAAATTTTAGGCCAAATGAATTCAGATTTTAACGATGACTATTACGCATCTCTTTTCCTTGTTTCTAACGAAATTTTCCTTTTTCTTGATACTTTACTTAGCATTTGGAAGGCATCTTTCACTATCCCAATTCGCTTTTGTATTTCGGTTTGACATTTTTAGTCCCCTTTTTTTAAAATACTTTCCCAGATATTTAAATTTTCTTCTTTTTTTTAAAAATCATTTCGTCCCAAACATAGCAATAAAACCACAAAGACGCATTGATGCTGCATTTAGATTTTCCAAGATCAAAGTTAGCAAGAAGAGAGTTCCACAAGCAAGAAGTGTGAGGGAATCATTGTTAGAAAAGAAAAAAACCCCAAAAAACTTACGGTTACATTTAGCAATTTCAACTGTAAACTGATGAGACCTAATTGCAAATCCAGTACCGCGTTTAAATTACTAAAGTGGTGGTACGAAAGAGGAAAGCTCATCAGAACAATTGCCATGAAAATATTTATAGAAAGAATATTAATCTCACACAATTCTAAGTTTATTTTTTTGTCAAAACAATTATAGATTGTCCTCTGAAACAGAGATGAACTTTTGGAACCAAACCCTGAATCCTCTTTACTACTTTATCGCTATTTCCATCGCAAATGTTCAGATTAGATCCATCCTTTACTTCTACCAGTTCAGACCTTTACACCTAATACTTGCTATGCTACTTCCACGGAGACGAATCATCCACATTTCCCCCGTATTCCATTTATAAGGAGAAAGTTCCACACAGCCAGGTTATTTCCCCTGAGAACTAATACTCTATGAAACAAACTCCCACGTAGATACTTCCCGGAACACTAGAATCTTAACCTCTTCACGTCAAGGAACGATTGCTATATATATCTTCCATATTCTCAAGGTCTTCACTTTCTCCATCTTTTTTGTACATTTACATCACATAACTCATTTAGTAACTTTCTACCAAGAGTCGATCTTGATCCCTGAATTCGTTGAACGTTAGTATAAAAAGAAATGAAACTTTCTTTTAATCGACTGATATAACCTTTTTAGTACGGTAGATGCTAACCTTCAGGAGAGCGACTCATTGCTCCTTCTCGAACTAAATTTCCGCTGACTTGAAAGTGGAAAGATTATATTGAATCAATTGCTATATCTGCAGCTAGAAAAGTTGGTCCTCTGTATCGTGCTAGACAGTTTTTTTTCTCTCGCCAGAATCTATCGAACATATTTATAACTACCATTCGACTTTCTTATGAATATTGCTTCCACATCTGTTCTGGTGCTCCTGATTATATATATATATATCTTATAAATATAAGTATACTCGTCAGGAAATATATATATATATATATAGTAATGGGTAGGAAAAATATGCATACCCGTACAAGTAACTGCATGTACGTAAGTATATTTATTCCTAAGGTGGAACAGAGCTATAAGTATATAGTAGTGAATATACATAATATCTAACGTCGATAGCACTACTCGGAGTTTCATATATATATATATATATAAGATTCTTGATAAAATCCAAAGAAGAATCAGTAATTTCATTGGTATCCCAGCTTCAGTCACTTTTCCACCGTATTAATCTAACTTCCATCTGTCTTTATATAAATTCTTTTATGGTAATTGTTGTGTTGGACTGTTCTGTATGATACCTAAACTTTATGACTTTAAGCGCAGTACTAGATTGGCGGTAAGGTCTCATCATTTTACAGTTGAAATAGCTAGTTGTAACCGTAAGTTCTATGCTAACAGTTTCTTCTATCGCACTTTTCGCTTGTAGAACTATCTTCTGGCTTATTTCTTTCTAGTCAACTTTGATCTTCAAAAATTTAAGTGCATTGTCAATCGTTATCTTCTATGTTTTTAATTCTTGTTCTTTATTTTTTTACCTAGCTCTCTTTAATAGTATTTAACTGATTAACTCTGGATCAAAAACTTGGACATTATCTGTTCGTTTTGAAAGACGACTGGATGAAACACGTCCAGATCTACTTAGAAAAATCCAGAACATCAGTTAGAGATCCCCTGCAACGCTTAACACAATTTACGAAGAACTGAGACCAATCTCTCTTAAGCTCAAACAAGTTTGCAGTTTGCCGGCGACCGAGCGGACAGAGAAATCGTCCCATCCTTACTTCTATGACGTCTTTCTGGAAGTCTCTTCTCGTGAAAATTGACTTTCCCAGACACATAACTCGAGACTCAGGGTTGGATATTGGGGAGCAATACAAGCCCAAACATAGAGCGGTCGAAGGATGATGATGAATAGTATTTTTCATCATAGTGTCTAACACTCAGTAACCCCTTGCGTCTTAGTGGCTATATTGCCTTGCTTGGCGTGAAATGATTAAAAAAAGCACATGATGTTCAGATGAGTTACATTATTTAATTCCACAAATCCAGACTTTCATAGGTGGGATCCTCCATGCTAATTACATATGGCCCAAATATCCTCATTCCTTTCTTATTCTATGGGTAAAGAAGAGGTTCCACTCAGCTTCTTCCCAGAACTATTACCTTGTGGAACAAACTCCCAAAAGGATGCCCCCCAACCCCGTTCACTACATTCTTAACCATTTCAAGTGTCCGGTCAACCATTATCCATCCAACATATCCCCATAATATGTAATTGCGACTTTCTCATTTTAAGACTTAACAACCTCATTCAGTAACTGTTTAACTTGAGTGACTCTTTGGCTTTTGGTCTAGAATAGTATAAAAAAAAACATTTAAGCCAATAATTCCTCGATCTTCCTCAAGCCTACTTTGCATGGAGTAATCGTTCATTTCTTTGATTTGTCTCCTTAAATGAAAGACGGATTTTCGGACTGAGACACTACGGACACCGACATAGAAGGTGAAAAAGCGGTTTTATCTCCATCTCAAGTGTTTCTGTTTGATGAACCAGCGGATGTCGCCTTCTGAAGTTCGATCTTCTAAGCGGAATCCGCTTTAGTCAAAGGGTAATGAGAAGCAAAGAGGTGGATGAGGGATATTCGGAGATCAAGTGACAACAAACCCGGAAAGAGGGTATATCCGATTGCTGGTCTATACTGACAGGGATCGGGAGAGTGTTGGTACGGCCTTTGGTTACGAGGCCTCCATTTCCCTATTACCAGCCACCACTACGGAATGAGTAGATGGTGAGGATCGAATCCAGTTAAGTCTAGAGAAAACAAAATTATTAATGATAGTAATTTGGTAGACGATTTCAATGCACGGTAACCCTTAACTTCCTTGGAGTCTAAAATATAAAAAGCTATTTGCAGATGTCTGCAGACTACGTACGAAGCCTTGTATAATTCAACTGAACCAAGAGCATCAGTGACATTCAGATAAAAAACACAAAATAAACACCCGTGTTCGCAAACAGAAACACACTCGGATGACTTCAACGAATGCCGGCATTGATCGTTTGTTACAAATATATATATATATATATATATATATACACACAAAAAAAATTCAATATACAAAATTTAAAAGCATGCACATTCAATTTAAAAACAAACAAAACAAACTCTTTCCGATTTCCTTTCAAATACAGCCTGTCATGTCCGTTTATATTTTTTCTTGTTTCAATTTTTCTTTTTTAAAATGTTTCAATTTTTCTTCGGTAAAAAAAAAAAAAAAAAAAATTTATAAAAAAATGTAATAAACATTTTCACTCCTGCACTGAAGAGAATTCACTGCTTTCTTTAAAAAAAAAAATTATATTTCAAATTTACTTACCCTCAAGCACCATCAAGCCGACTTCAGTAGCCACAACCAATTTGTCGCCTGCAAGAGAAACAAAAAAGAAAAAAGAAATGTTATCAGGCTTTTAAACCCACGTTAGTCACATGGACTATTTAGTTACCCCAGTTTTTTTAAAATACACGTAATTCCAAGATGATAACTTTTTTCCTCCCTCCCTCTATTTTCCTAAGTGAGTGTGTGTAGCACACAGTGTGACGCAATTGTAGACCAGTTTTTGTGGGAAGCAGATGTCAGGAGACTATCCATTTTCGGACTAAGATTAAATATTCTACTAAAATACTTAACGATTTTGGGAATGGCCGACGAGAAATTTCTTAGTATGTTTTTTTTTTTTTAAACTGGTAGTAAATCAGCGATTCAATATAGGAATGAAAGCAATCATTCTATGATCGTAACTAACATGCGTAGGAACAAAAACTACAATAAATGCAATAAATAAGTCATGAAGTGGATTACCTCCCTTAGAGATATAGGGGCACGTAGTATTAGTATAAAAAAGCAGCGTTTCAAAAATCTTTTTCCATATTTTTTTGTTATTTGAACAGCTACTGCCCAGCATTTAATTTTCCACAACCGTTAAACACTTATAAGCACTCATATATCACCCACACATACACGCATGCACTCACGGTTTACAAAAAAAAAAAAAAAAATTTCTAATTTTTGTGAGAAAAGATAGTTTTTATTTTAAACAGGAAACCTATTTGGTTATTTTTTCATTTATATTTGAAATTTTGGGTTGTCACTTCTTTTAGTGAGCTAGAAGTAAAACCATAACGTGTATTATTTTGCCGATATGACGTTACACAACTCTTTCAAGAGGTGAAAAACCTCTCCTCGGTTTCTGTCGCCATTTAAAACAACATGCTATCACGACGGACATACTAAAAAACAAAAAAAAAAACAACAAAATAAACAACAAAAAACAAAAAAACAAAAAGAAATAAAAACAAAAAAAAAAAAAAAAAACCCAAAACCCCCAAAAACAACAACAAAAAAAAAACGCCCTAAAAAACGCGTTTTTAATAATTTAAATACCTTTGATGTTCAATTTAGATTTTATTTGAACGATAATAGCCTAAAGTTATTCTATAAAAAAGAAAAATAATTTTACATACTTAATGTTTTTAGACATTCTTAAAACTCTGGCACGATCACTCATCACATATCGACTCATAAATCATCCATTATAGACAAAATCATTCAGAATCTAAATGATTAGATACATGTTTTAACTTATGTCTTATACTAATTATGATTAGATCAGAAGCGATTTTATGATCATATCATAAATCATCCATTAGAGACAAAAAAATTACATAAAATTATTATAAAATTAATATTATCCATTATTATAAAATTGTATTATTTTAATTATCACATATCGACTCATAAATCATCCATTATAGACAAAATCATTCACACATGAATCATAAATCATATAGATCATAAATGATTGTATACATGTATTAACTTATGTCTTATACTAATTATGATTAGATCATAAATGATTTATGATCATATCGACTCTCGCCAACTCAAAATCTAAGAGAATGCTCAAAACTAAAAACACGGAATTAAATCATCCATTATAGACAAAAAATGAAACAACAAAATCTCCAGCATTTGTCCAAGAAATGTTTTAAAATTAAATTTACGGATCAATTAACTGGATTTTATAAAAGTTATGCTTAATTTTTGCGTAAAACATTGCAAAAAATAACGCTGTTACGTATGGTAGCCCGTCAGCTGTTATCAAGGTCAAATCATTTTTTTTTCTGTCAACACTAAGGCGCGTGTAAAACTTAAATAAAATTTGAGTACGTAGAACCAAAACCATTATTTTTTTCCTTCTTTAGGATTTTATCAAACTTAGTAGAGCGAATTATTTTATTTTTTTACATTGCATAAGGAATATTAAATAAATTAATTAAAAACTAGTTAAATGATACTTTTGGGTTTAATTCCGTGTTTTTAGTTTTGAGCATTCTCTTAGATTTTGATCTCATAAAATATTTAATTTCCACAAATGAGATATTTTTTTTTAAATTCTTTGATTTTAAAATGTATTAAACTAATGTAGGTGATACAATATATGAAAAAAAAAATATTGATCATGAAGACTTCATGAATTGATACTATTAACTAATTGCAGTCGAAATTATTGAATTATTTCCTTTTTGAACTTCCGTACACAAAATAGTCTGATAAATGCAAAAATAATTTTAAAAATTCTTTAAAAATTTTCCCACTTGAAAATAGCATTAAACTTTACTTTTTTTTTTCGATTATTCAAAGATACCTCTATTTAATCTCTTATTGCGAACAAAAAACGAACCAATTTTAAAACTGCACTCTAAAATTTCAAGTAAACTTTTAAAAAATAATAATTACACATAGATTTTTACATTGACCAGTCTGAAAGAATATATTTTATTAAATTATGCAAGCGCCAACTCTCTCTCATATATATATATATATATATATATATATATATATATATATTTATGTGTGTGCGTATATAAAAGCTGCAACTTTTCTATTATTCTTTTTATAATATCGATAAAAATCTTTATCCATTTTAAAGCAACCTTGAAAACCTTTATTCGTCCCCAGAATAAAGAAATTCATCACTATTTCTTTTAGTCTGCTAATGTTCTCAGGAATTTGTTCAACATATATATATATATATATATATATATATATATATATATATATATATTAGGATTACTGAATTATGTTTGGTAAGTTACGGTGTATATTTTAGCGTGTTTTTCTTTATATAACTAAATCTTTTTAGTCTTTTGTTCTCATTAAATAGCTATACGTTTACATCTATGTACAAATGAATATATTTCAATTTCAATGTACTGAATATCATAGAAATAATATTAAACATTATTTAGGATTTATGAAGTGATAGACTGTATGCAAAGCAAAAAGGTCTTATCCGCGGATTTGATATCCTTGTGATGATTATCCGCGGATTTGATATCCTTGTGACGATTATCCGCGGATTTGATATCCTTGTGATAATTAGCATTGCCGATCTCGTACTGGGATGAGATGTTAAATCCATGTGATAAATAGTGCGTTCCGCAACATTCACACGTACGGTTTAGAATTGCCATTTTTCAAATGAATATGATACAATCTTATTACAGAGCAGAACCGACGAAATTGTTTCAATCTAGACTATTTGATATTATCATTAATTCTACTCTTAGACGGAAACTACAGCATATACAAGCACCCCCCCACTATAAATAACGACTTGGGATGCATTCATTAAAAGTACGCCCCAAAGGGGTTTGAATACCCTCTATCCAGCATTGTATGAGACATAGTTACTAAAATAACCTGAGCTGTCCGTGTTTTCAATTTCTCGTTGCATTAGCTGAATTTGTAAATTGCAAACGGACCGCAATTACAGGAACTGAAGGGACAATTAGAAGGTTTGCCTGGAATGATGAGTGCGTGGATTAACTGAGATATAAAACGTAATTCAGATACTGATATCGTGTGGATTTGACTCGATACAATGTGGATGCTTAGGTACGTAGGTAGAATTGTTGAAAATGAGCTTGAACATAGGTAAATGTGTCTTGAAGTTGAGCGAATTAATGAAACGAGAAAAACGGCGTGTATTAGAAGAAGACAAAGCCCGACTGATTCGACATTTAGAGACAATAAGGATTATCTAAAGATGAGGAAAAAGTTAGAAGCAGTGGAAATTTGGTTCTACAAATGGATGCTGAAAATTTCATGGACGGAACGGGTAAGCAACAAGGAATATGACAACAGAAAGAACGCTTCGAATCAAAATCAGGAAAAGATTGCTGAAATTTCTTCGATACATAATGAGGAAGGAGAGCTTGAAGAGCAACCCACACGAGAGAGAGAGAGAGAGATAGAGAGATATATATATATATATATATAGAGAGATATATATATATATAGAGAGAGAGATATAGATATAGAGAGAGAGAGAGAGAGAGAGAGAGAGAGAGAGATAGAGATAGAGATAGAGAGAGAGAGAGAGAGAGAGAGAGAGAGAGAGAGAGAGAGATAGAGAGATAGTGTGGAAGCTTGTGTAAATGGATGGCGCAACGGAATGAGGCGGGAGTTAGGATCCTACGCAAAGGGAGAAAAACTGCTAAGGAACATGAGAAATTTGTGGAGAGCCATGATCGCCTATGTCTTAACGGGACGAGGTACGAAGATGAAGAATGTAGAATTTAATATTAGAAAATATAATTGAAACAGGATTAGAAAACACGTGCGATAGTTTCTTAAGTTTATCTTTGTAATAACAGAACAGGTTGAAGAATAATATTGCCTCAAGTGGGAAATGAAATTAAACAGGAATAAGTGCAAGAAAGCCCTACAAGGAAAAGAAAAGGAAAGAAAGACATTAAAATCGAAAAAGGAAAATCAGAATACAAGAAAGATAGGGGCTAGAGACTAGAAAGAGTAGATACAAGAAAAAGAGAATGTCGGGGTAGACACGAGAAAAAGGAGACGTCGGGGTAGACGCGAGAAAAAGGAGACGTCGGGGTAGACGCGAGAAAAAGGAGACGTCGGGGTAGACACGAGAAAAAGGAGACGTAAGAGTAGACACGAGAAAAAGGAGACGTAAAGTGTAGACACGAGAAAAAAAAGAGACGTAAAGGGTGTAGACACGAGAAAAAGGAGACGTAAGTGTAGACACGAGAAAAAGGAGACGTAAGGGTAGACACGAGAAAAGGAGACGTAAGTGTAGACACGAGAAAAAGGAGACGACACGTAAAAGGAGACGTAAGTGTAGACACGAGAAAAAGGAGACGTAAGTGTAGACACGAGAAAAGGGAGACGTAAGAAAAAAAGGAGACGTAAGAGAAAGACACGAGAAAAAGGAGACGTAAGTGTAGACACGAGAAAAGGAGACGTAAGTGTAGACGCGAGAAAAGGAGACGTCGGGGGTAGACGCGAGAAAAGGAGACGTCGGGGTAGACGCGAGAAAAAGAAGACGTCGGGGTAGACGCGAGAAAAAGGAGACGTCGGGGTAGACGCGAGAAAAAGGAGACGTCGGGGTAGACGCGAGAAAAAGGAGACGTAAGCGTAGACACGAGAAAAAGGAGACGTAAGTGTAGACACGAGAAAAAGGAGACGTAAGTGTAGACACGAGAAAAAGGAGACGTAAGTGTAGACACGAGAAAAAGGAGACGTTAGGGATGAGACTAGAAAAGAAATGTTTGGTTAATTTTCAAAGAACCAATTACCTTTGCATCATTATAACTACTAATCCTACTTAGCAGTTAAGAATAAAATTTGGAGAATATTAACATACGACAATGTTTAATGTAAATATAGTGGATTGAGAAAGTCATATCTTCCCCACCGACCACAAAATCTAAGCTACATCGAAGAAAAGGTAATATTGTTCTTTTCGTGGGATAATCATGGTATTATTCATGTAGTGTTCTTAAAATTGAATAGAACAGTACATGCACATTTAGACATTCAGCAGCTACAATCTGTCCATAAAATTTTGGTTGAAAAGTGCCCCGCGATTGTCAATAGAAAAATGTTGTTTCCTTCTATGGCAACATAATATCGCGTACAGGAAAAAAAATCCTTTGGAACACAGTTGGTCTCTCTCGAAAGCTCGACCCACCAGATTCACCTGACATTGCACCAAATGGTAATTACATTTTTCAATCTTTGCCACGTTTTTTGATGGGGAAAACTTTCGTTTTTTTCAAAAGTTACCTTGCACCAAAAGTTTTTACTCAGAAGTTATCGAAGTGCTTCTCAAAAAGTGGCAAGAAGTCACTGCAAACATTGTTTTAATTGATGTGTTTATTTTTATCGCTTATCAACCAATTGTGGGTTTTAAAGCCAAAACATTGTTTGAATTGTAAGAATAATTATTTTTTATGTGAATGAATACTGCATTAATTTTGAGAAAAACAATGATTTTTCCAGATGGAACTTCTACTGTTTAACCCATAGCTGGGTGAAGGGGATGGATTCATACCTTTCGCAAGGTTATTTGAGCGTAGGTGAATGTAACGAACACAATTGGAATACGAATTCGTCTTTCTAAAATCTAATTCCGTGTCGCTATGCAAATAATGGTTAATATATAATTGAATAAAATTTAATTCTACTTTATTTTCTGAAGAGTAAAGTTAATTAACAAAAACGTAAATTATTTATGACTCGATCGAATAAATCTGTAAGATCAAGTAATACCTGGTAATTTATCGAATTCTTAAACCGGTTTACTTGATTTTATTGAAGCATTCTATTTCTGAGAATGGTATTTAACCATTTGTGCGACTTTGTGAATAAAACATATCCGACTACTGAATAAATGAACAAAACAATAAGTCCAGCGAAAAGAGAGAGAAATATTTGATATACTTGTTAGACGTGAGATTTTGTTCCTTGTAGAAAGCGAATGTGTTTCCACAAGAATGAATCATGCAAAAAAACAGACAAAAAAACTGATGTTTAATTTCTATTGGTGACATTTTTAGACATGAGAAATCAACTTCACAGAAAATAGACTTGATTATTGTTGCTTCGCTTCGTTGCTTGCATAAACAGAAGGAAGAGAAAGCTTCAAGCTTCAATTTCTAATGGGTACCCCATAATATTGGCCTTGTGCCACATCTAAGCTACGCTTACAAAGTCACCATATATACACGACTGCATATATAGCGAATGGTAGGCACATCAACATGGTGTAATGGTTAGCTTACCTCGCTAGAATAATTACGACTGAGTAGCGAGTTCAATCCATACATTCAGACTGTGTCACATCTAAACTGCGCTTAGAAAATGACTAAGTGTACCACGACGTGGTGTAATGGCTAGCAAGCTTGTTTTGGCAGAACAATTACAACAGAATAGAGAGTTCAATCCATACTTTCGGCCTTGTGCCACAGCTAAGATTCGCTTTAGGAAATCCTCATATATACACGCCTACATATATAGCGAAGGGTGGGCACCTCGACCTGGTGTAATGGTTAGCAAGGTTGTTTCGCTAGAACAATTACGACAAAGTAGGGTGCTGGATGCTCTATATTTTCGGCCTTGTGCCACATCAAAGCTAAGCTTAGAAAAATCACTATAAAGAGTAAATAAAAAACAAAGAAAAGAAATTATTGAAAAAAATACGAACAGGTATAGACATTCCGTGTCTGCTTGAAGTGTGATCGATCAGGAGTTAATATGGGAGCCTTTAAATTTGCTAAATGGTGAGAATTGTACATAAAAAAATGTTGCTAAAAATCAAAAAATATATCTAGAAAAATATGGCTGAATGTGAAAAGATACACTAAGGGACAAAATCGTCATGACATTTTAAAAAGAAACCCTTAAAATAATTATGATAAGAACATGATTTTTTTTTATAGCGGAATATTCTATAAAATGCATACATATTTGATTTAAGCGAAAGCAACCACTCGAGAAAGGTCTCAGCATTGTAGAGATAACAAAATGACGATCAGATACTTTGTTGTTATACTGATGTTGAGATGACACACTTAAACACAATGTCAACAGTCAGATTTCGAGTTTCATTGAAGACATGTCAAATCCAATCGAAATGTTAGCTTTACAGAATCTTATCCGTTCCAACTGAATCAGTTTGTAAGAATAATAAAAAATAAAATGCGGTAAAATAATTTTTAAAATTTGTCTCTTCAATGACATACTCTTCTCTTCTGACATAAAATGAAAAACCAAAGATGAGATAATGAAAACTTCAAATTTAAAGAAAAGCAGTTGAAAATAAAACAGAAGAAATAAGAAAACAAACTGATAAAGACAGAAGAAAACAGATGCTGAAGTGAGATGAGAGGGAGTGAAAGAGAAGAAAGGTGAGAGGGAGTGAAAGAGAAGAAAGGTGAGAGGGAGTGAAAGAGAAGAAAGGTGAGAGGGAGTGAAAGAGAAGAAAGGTGAGAGGGAGTGAAAGAGAAGAAAGGTGAGAGGGAGTGAAAGAGAAGAAAGGTGAGAGGGAGTGAAAGAGAAGAAAGGTGAGAGGGAGGAAAGAGAAAAAGGTGAGAGAGGAGGAAAGAGAAGAAAGGTGAGAGGGAGGAGAGAAGAAAGGGGTGAGGGGAGGAAAGAGAAGAAAGGTGAGAGGGAGTGAAAGAGAAGAAAGGTGAGAGGGAGTGAAAGAGAAGAAAGGTGAGAGGGAGTGAAAGAGAAGAAAGGTGAGAGGGAGGAAAGAGAAGAAAGGTGAGAGGGAGAAAGAGAAGAAAGGTGAGAGGGAGGAAAGAGAAGAAAGGTGAGAGGGAGGAAAGAGAAGAAAGGTGAGAGGGGAGGAAAGAGAAGAAAGGAAGAGGGAGAAAGAGAAGAAAGGTGAGAGGGAGTGAAAGCGGAGACTGATGAGAGGGAGTGAAAGCGGAGACTGATGAGAGGGAGTGAAAGAGGAGACGAAGACAGATGAAAGGGTAAGGGAAAGAGGAGACGAAGACAGATGAGGGGGCTAAGTGAAAGAGGAGACGAAGACAGATGAGGGGGCTAAGTGAAAGAGGAGACGAAGACAGATGAGGGGGCTAAGTGAAAGAGGAGACGAAGACAGATGAGGGGGCTAAGTGAAAGAGGAGACGAAGACAGATGAGGGGGCTAAGTGAAAGAGGAGACGAAGACAGATGAGGGGGCTAAGTGAAAGAGGAGACGAAGACAGATGAGGGGGCTAAGTGAAAGAGGAGACGAAGACAGATGAGGGGGCTAAGTGAAAGAGATGACTAGTACATAAGAAAAGAGACTAAGATAGATAACAGGAAGATTAGAAAGGAGACTCGGACAGATGACACGAAGATTAGAAAGGAGACTCGGACAGATGACACGAAGATTAGAAAAGAGACTCGGACAGATGACACGAAGATTAGAAAAGAGACTCGGACAGATGACACGAAGATTAGAAAAGAGACTCGGACAGATGACACGAAGATTAGAAAAGAGACTCGGACAGATGACGAAAAAGTGGAGGATATGAACGAGGGAAAAGAAAGTTAGAGTGATATGGACGAGAGAAAAACAAAGTGGGGTGTGAACGAGGGAAAATAAAAAATGGGATATGTAGACGGGAGGAAAGGAGTGGTGGTTGTGAACGAAGGAAAAAGAGTGTGAGAGATCTGGATGAAGCTAAAAGATCCATCTCTCTCTCTCTATATATATATATATATATATATATATATATATATATATAGAGAGAGAGAGAGAGAGAGAGAGAGATATGTTGACGAAGGAAAAGAATCAGGAAGGGAGGTGTAAAAGGGAAAATGAATTAAAATGGTGGACGAAAGGAACAGAAGTAGGGAAAGGGATTTTATGCAAGAAAAAGCATAGGAACACAGGTGTGAAGTTAGAATTGCTTAAGAATAAAGATGCAACGAAATGGCGCACAGAAACACTGATTTGATAATGTGATTAATATACGTTCAAATTAATTATTTAATTACGAGCACATTTCTGCCTGAATTTTCTTACCGATTCACCGAATTAAGTGTCTTGAAATATATTCCAACGTCCAAAATCTGCAAATTTAACTCATGAAGAAAAAAAACAAAACAATTATTGATATAAAAACAGGTGCTGGAATAACCGTGTTAGACACATCACATATCCTGAAGATCAAAATTTAACAAGGTATTTGACAATACACATTGTAATAATTCATAGTTTATTGATTTATTTTCTACGGTTTATCAACACTTTGTAGGTTATTTAAAGCCAGAAAGTATTTTTCGATTGTAAGAAGATTTTCTTTTTGGAGATAATAACGATTCAATGATACAAGTTTTACTAATTAAGCTATAGGTGAGGGGAAAGTAGAAGGAACCGGAAATCCAATCCTAAACAGGAAACAAAGGATAAGCCTCCATTCCTGTTCAAAAGAGCGGGGAGAAGTGTGAACCGGTCGACAGACTAACTTATCTATTCTTACATGTGTGTGTGTGTGTGTGTGTGTGTGTGGTGAGAGAAAGAAGTTTTATTACTTACCCCATGAGTCAGCGCATGTCACTTGGTGAGGAAATTCGCTGTAGTAAAGCTGCGGTTCCCATGGCTTGTAAAATGAAACAGAGAATACAAAGGCGATTAGAAGAAAAAAAATATAAGAAAACGATAAAAACTCAAAACGAATTTACATTAAAAGACATTAATTTATATTACAATACTCGAATAAAATGATTTGATCAAACCACTAAGTATGAATATGTCAGACATGCATTACTTACATTCACACTATTGTCCCCATCTTTGTTGTTGTTATCACAACGCTTCGGCCGTTGTGCACTGCGGCCTTCTTCAAGTGCTCTGAACCGAATAAATTTCATGGAATCTCTACCTAAACCGCTTATATTTTTCTATGGGCGGTTTTCTTTCCGCTGGCCATGTCTAGGGATATCTTGTTTCGTTTTTATTTAGTACAGCTCAATTATTGTCTGCCCTGTTCCCACTAAGTCTTCACAGGCGAGCAATAATCAGTACTAAAGTGGAGTAATAAATAGCGGCTCGGAATGAGGAATCGGAGAGCCGAGTTCAAATTCCAGTCGAATCCATTACATTCACTTACGTGCTGATACCCTTGGGAAAGTTATGTATTTTTTTTCTTCTCCTCCCAGCTATGGGTAAATAGCAGGAAAGACCGGGTTCTATAGCTTTGGATGGTAACTGGTCTAACGCAGAAAGAAATGGCAACATACTGCGGGAAAAATATCTGCCTCGTCAGTCATGTATCGAAAGATACATGATCGCCTAAGCGTGTATCACGCATGGCATATAACTGACTAAAGAGAGAACAAGACGAGGAACAAGACGGTAGACAAGTACCTGGAGTAGACCGGAGTGCACACAAAAGCCGAAATGATATGATAGTAAGAACAAAGATGAGGACAATAGACCAAATGTAAATAATGTAAACAGCGAAATACCTTATTGCAGAAATTCAGACAGAAATCGTCAGATTAAACAATACGATCTTTGGATGATCTTTATGAGAATCAGCAAAATGACTTAACCCGTCACGTGTGAAAGATTCATATAGCTCAGATTGAATTTTCGAACTGACTAGAATCTGACCTTTGACATAGCCTCGACTGGGGATCCTTTCTGCCTGGAGGCAGATTGTTTGACCAGCACCACTGGAGAGGAATCTCCAACTGCAGGATATCTACCAACCGCCCCACACGGTCAGATGTGGCACAAGGCCGTAGGCTCGCTCAGAAATTCCCCGTAGACCCCGTATAAAATGGGGTCGGGTAGCTGTTTCCCGAGACGAGACTCTGTCCTTCGACATAGCCTCATCTGAGGATCCTCTCTGCGCAAAGGCAGAGAGTTTGACTAGCACAGCTGGGGATGAATCGCCGACTGCAGGCCAACATACAGTACTTAATATTGTATTTATGTGAATGGGGACATATCCATTATCGTCCGTACGTATGCTACAACAGTCCATATAACTGTGAACTTTATGATATGAATTTAAAAAGCATACATCATTGAGACGACTTTTCTGAATGCGTTTCATTTTTGCAGGATACAAAAGAAGAGTTTTAAATTGTTAGATATTTCTAAAAAATTAACGTATTTATTTCTTAATCCGAGATATTTTTATTACTTCAAACGTTATTTTTAGTGGATGCCCGTATTTGAGTAGACGCTCTGTCTCGACCAGTTGATGAAATGGGAATCGCCAACTCAAAAACGGTTACCCACTAAAAATAACATGTCGGATTAAAGGTTTAGTTGAGGTTTATTTTGTTTTACGGCATATCAACCTCAATGGGCTATTTAATATTGACAGCATTTTTAGGATAGATTCGTATGAATAGAATATGTATTCTTTGGTTTAGATTGGTTTGGTTTATTTTGTTTTATGGCTGGTAATATTTTGGTTTGTCAAAAATCTGTTTCGGGTAATATATTTCCTTCAAAATTGTATTGCTGGTAATAGTTAACTATTTTCCCATATCTGGGACCCTAATGGGTGCTACCACCCTGGGTCAGAGTGGACCTGGGAACATCAGCAATTAAGAGGTGGTTCCATGCTCCTCAAAGCCTCCTGATCAGAGTTCTTGCTGCTGGACATAGTTTAACGTCTTACCCAGGACGCGGATGTAGTTTAACGTCTTACCCAGGGCGACGGATTAAAGAACAAAATCAATAATTATTTAGAAATTGCTTTTTTTTCACAATATCTGTCTATATTTCTGAGATGACGTACTATGATTAATTGCATTGCTTACATTATTCGGACCGTTATCCTCATATTCATTGTCATATTCACAACGTTTCGACCATTTTACGCTCCGCTCAATCTGCGCATCAGTCGCAGTCGGCTCCGCTCAATCTGCGCATCAGCCGCAGTCGGCTCCGCTCAATCTGCGCATCAGTCGCAGTCGGTTCAATTGTATATCAGTCGAAATGCGCGCACGCGCGTGTGTGTCTATTCACATGATCACTTTAACGGACAATACTTACCTCCCGTTTAAGGATGTCGGTATTAATTTGACTTGTCGGGGCGTCACCTTTAAGGATTGTTTTCAATTTCAAGGTCTGAAATAAAATAAAAACAGGCTTTATCTTTCTTACCTTATAAAATACAACTAACATATAAAACTCAATTTTTCTGTCTCCCTGCTAGAAACGCCAAGATTATATACAATGGGGGGAGACAAATATTCGTACACATACAAATTTTTAATTTATTGTATTTCCAACTAATGAATAAACAATTTTCATTTAATTAACTGTACACAGATGCATAATAACGAAATATACAGAAAAAAACAGAAAAAAAGTTGACTGTATGTGTGTGTATATATATATATATATATATATATATATATATATATATTCTAGTAAATAAATACATTTTTATATTTATCAGTACGACCCAACGAAGGGAATATAGCAGACCGCGGCGTTTTATGCGGAGACAACTGTTCCAGTACTAAATCTATTAGTTTGATAAGGTCAAATTAGTAGCTGATCTAAAAAATGACCTACAATTTACTGTTAACTGGAGCAAGGAATGACTTGTTAATTTCAACCCCGCCAAAATGAAACTTTGCTATTAATCATGTGAGAGACCCATTTCTGCCTTTTATCAACATGTCTAATTCTGACCCCCCAGGAGAGTGATTCGTTTCGCTTTTTGGGCTCACATTCTCTGCTGACATAAAGTGGGAAGATTGTACTAAATCAGTTGGTAGGTCAGCTGCTATAAAAATATGGTCCACTGTGTTATGATAAACAATTTTTATCTCCAGAAATTATCTAGCATATTTATAGGTTTACCATTCATCCATGCATTGAATATTGCTACCACATAGGGTCTGGTGCTTCTGCTATATATTTAGAGATTCCAGATAAAATCCAAAGAAAAATCTGCAATGTTATTAGTACTGAATTGGAATCTCGGCTTCAGTCACTTCCCCATTGCCATAATGTATCTTATCTGTGTCTTTCTTATAAATATATATGTATGTAAATATAAAAGTGAACACTGAGGTCAACAGCAAGTTGCGACAGTCTCTTTCATACTTGGATCGCTATATATATAAGTTTGTTGCAAATAACTGATAAGGTATGCATGTTTAATTAATTACTTTCCCAATTTTTGAATGAGTTGTGCAAAATTAACGAAGTAATCAGTATCAAAATTAAGGATAAAATGTCCGAAGTTCATATTTGTACTGTTGTTTGTTCGAATACTTTCGAATGTCTTACTCATTTTCAAAGAAACAATGTGGGGTCTGCGATAGTTTGATAATAATACGCAAAAGCTTATTCAAAAACTGTAAAAATACAATAAATAAATCAAGCAGACAGACTTTGTCAGTTCTTTTTAATTAAACTTGTTTGAATATTTGCAGCATAAATAATAACAAAAATACTAAAGAACTTTGGATTATTTACCTAACGAGTTCTTTCCTATTTTCTATATATTTTTACACACACACACATATTATATATATATATATATAAATAATGCTATGCAGACATCATGATAAAATTTATATGGTGAGTATAATGAAGTTTTGAAAAACGCAAGTGTCAACACAAAAGAACTGTAAATATCGGGGACGCATTAAATTGTTTATGCTCCCTTGTACAATTTACAAACTTTCTCTACATTTTAGAGTCGTCAAACAGTACAATATATTAATCCATCCTTCATATATATATATATATATATATATATATATATATATATATATATATATCTCCGTAATGTAGCTTTCCTGTGCATTTTATATAAATACGTTCAGGGTAATTGTTCTACTGAACTTTCCTCAATGTCACCTATTTCATCGTAGTAGTTGATTGACAGCAAGGTATCCTCGATTTACAGTTGAATTGCAGAAATGCAATTTAAGTAGATGCAATTTCTATGCAAACAGTTTCTTCTCTCTTTCTCGCTTGTTGAACTCTCTTCTGGCTTCTTGCCTTCCAGCCAACTTTGACCCTCATGCAATGTTACTTAACGACCTTGAAAACTTAATACCCAAGGCAAAGCTCTGTGTGCTGCACTGGATAGGTGTCGGTTAGCGACTCGATAAGAAGATCCATCTACCATACTTTGAATATTGCTGGGACATCTGGTCTGGTGTTCCTGCTATATAGCCTGCTATATATTTAGAAATTCTTGGTAAAATCCAAAGAAGTTAATGCGCAAGATTATTGGAATATCGATTTTAGTCACTTTCCCACCGCCCTAATATACTTCCTTTGCAACTTTTCTATAAATACTTTTATGGTAATTGTTCGGATGAACTCATCGCTATGGTATTTAGACTATGAATTTAAGCGCAGTACGAGATTGACAGCAAGGTACCACCAATTTACAGTTGGCTCGATGCAACCGTAGATTCTGTGCTAATAGTTTCTTCTCTCGCACTTCTCGCTTGTGAAACTCTTCTACGTTCTTGGTTTCCAGCCAACTTTGATCTTCAAAAATGTTAATGCAATTATCAATGATTATTTATGGTCCTCTTGATTGCTCTATTGTTTTCGCTCCTAAATAATATTTTTTTTTTTTTATTCTTTCCTAATCAGTAAGACCTTGTGTCTTTAGTAGCTTTACTGATTTGCTTGGATTGAAATGATTAAAATAAATCTGACGCGTACTGGTTGCAAAAACAGCTCAGCTCCTTGAACGCTTTCCCAGTGGGATGACTCGAGTATCAGAAACTGACTCTGCTACCCACTCTTAGGGTAACATAAATGTTCTATCTTTTCGAATTCTGCTGGATGTGACTTGTTTGAAAAAGCACATAAAAATGTTACGCAAACAAACATTGCCATACGATGTTAATAATATATCATTAAACGTTTATTTCTTATAATAAAGTGAAACACAAATTCGTTTAAAAGTTCGAAAGACAAGACCCTGCGATAAAATATAATGGGTTTTGAACCGCCTGAACCTGATTACTACGGACTTTTGCAGCAACAGTCTGAATAATTCATTTAGTGAGATCACTTTATACACGAATAGTTCAGAGAAAACAGTAGGTAAGTAATATACATATCGTGATCTTCTTCCTGGGATATTTGAACAGCACCCTATGGACGATAGGGTTCGTGTTTCCCAAATGACCTTTATAGTCAGGTTTTGGGAAGCGGATCAACCGAGAACCTTTCGAAATCGCCAGATATAGATAGCAGAGTAGATGAGAATCTCTAGCCTTGGATGGTAGGCAGCCTGGGAGAACGACAAGTGAATTTAAAAC
>CAHIKZ030000674.1:385000-437500 GCA_903632075.3 Acanthosepion pharaonis | reverse complement strand
TTTTGAGGATAAGGTTGGCTGTCTTAAATTTTTTATAATAGATAATTTGATTTTTTTTATTCGGGTCAATTGGGGTAGTGTATTTCTTTATAATATGTCTCAGTGAAGATTCGTCTTGTTTGTAATTAATGTGCATGTGATTTTTGACTGTGTGTTCACTATCGTTATTACATATATATATATATATATATATATATGTGTGTGTGGGGGGTGATAAAATATAATTTTAATGTATGCTATATTTATAGGTAAATGTACTAAATATCAGGCATAAAGCGTATGTAAATATAGAAATGGACTCTGAGGTCAACACCGTGCAGCAACTCTATGTTTCTTGCTTGAACACAATCTTCTGCCTATCTGATTTAAACAAACCAAAATATGAAAAACAGTGACAAATACAGCAGTTTATGATTGAAGCATGTAACAGAATGTCTGACCAACAAACACAATTCCAAAGTAGTTCAATGAAAGAATCCTTAAAACAAATAATAATTAGAAATTACAATAATAGTAATCATGCTATCAGACATAAATGGAGGGAATTTTAAATACACATAAATAAACCAAATAAATTTGGAATATTAAGAGTGAAAATAAAAATACAAATAAAGAATCGTTCATGGATAATGATACAAACAATGTTAGTTTAGAAATATAGGTGTGGTGTACATCGGCAAGACAGTCATAAATCCAACTATATGTGAGGAAACAAGCAAAAGGCAACAACTGTTGCAGTTTTTTGGGGGTATGCTAGTACTAGTGAGCTAGCCTAAATGAGCTGACTCATTTTATAGTTCACCAATAGAAGGGTTAACCAATCAGAAAGCTCAAAATATTCAATGCGACGTGTATAAAGGCAGTCATTTTTTTCTACCAAATTGTCTGCACTGCCAACCTGATATCGAAGACTTAAAGAATTACTTAACATATTTCTTTCTCTGAATTTTCACTGCACACGTTAACCTCCAGTTAAGGCTTTCTTTGATTTTCGCCGACTTCAGATCGGGCTAAATTTAATTTGCCCATATTGAACAGATTATGGACTTCACTGGATTCCATATTCAGAGACTACGGCAAACATGGTCAACAACAACGTCGTGTGATACACAATACCAACCTACATTCACACCTACACATATATGCACACGTGTACATACCTTCTTACATACACACGAATGTACACCCATATGCACTATTACTCGTATAAACGAACCAAGTGTGCAATCCCCACAAAAATATATAATAAGCATTTTTGGGAATTTTAAATTTGTTCTTATGTCTACATTTGAAGGTTAGTTCTCTAGGTTGGTTAGCAATTGGTTAGCATTTGTGTATTTAATTGTTATAAAACCAACGGAGCGAAATGATTTTCAAATGTAGACATAAGAACAAATTATAAATATAAAAAGACCCAAACTTTAAAGGAAAAATTCTCGGTTGGGCCAACCGGTTTAAGCTTACTATTACCCAACCATTACTTTCTTAACTCTTTCTTTTCCTAACCCCCACAATATATCTCATCTCTTCAGCTCCACCTCTCCTCTATCAATCTAATATATCCACCCGGTGTATTGTCTCGATTTACTAAGATTTCGATCTGAAGAGATGAACATTTCGGTGTTCACGAAATAAATTGTAATCGAAATGAATAATTAAAGTTTCCTTCTTTATTATTATTATTATCATTACAATGCTCTGTAGTTTACATTGAGCTCGCCCTGGATTTATGAACTTCTTGGAATTATCCCTAACAGTCATGAACTGGTAATATTATATATATATCAGTGGCGACTCTAGGTCTTCAGTGTTTGTTGGGCTCATTACAATCTTTAACAAAATATATTATTGGCATAAGTTAAATGCTAAAATGGTTCCTTTAATATAAATAAATTATATAATTTAAAAAATCTCTAGTCAGATACACACACACACACATATATATTTAAATACCGTGTGTTTGTATATGTATATGCGTTAGTGTATTTATGTATCTCTGTGAATTTTACGTTTATTATCAGTACTGCTGATGATATCATGTTTCCTCAACACTGTCCCAGTCAAACTCCACACGTCTAACCTCCAGTTAAGGCTTTCTTTGATTTTCGCCGACTTCAAATCGGGCTAAATTTAATTTGCCCATTTTCAATTGATACATTGTGCTAAAAACCTTATACTGTACAGAATAAATTATTTAAAACGGGCATTTGAAAAAAAAGTAAGTTTTAATAAAAACGTGTTCTTTGCAAAACAGGGTACACAAGTTATTAGAGATTTTTAAAAGATTAGTAATAAAATTAAAGCAAGAAATACACTTCTTATTAAATGTTACCATCTCAGATAGGGTTCAGATCTACGAAACCCAAATAGTTACGTTAATATTATTTCATTCTTTTTACTTTCTTTCTTTGTTTTTCTTCTTTCTTCATCATTAAAAACAATATCAACGAAGTTAAAACAATTTTGGATTTAGCTGAAGTCAAGGATGAAAACGAGACACTACGAAATATTTTTGTTGCTTTGAAATAAATATACTTGAATGTTGACTCACTCATCAAGCCAGACCGCTGTGTCGTCACTGATTATATATATATATATATATATATATATATATTCTTGAATGCGCTGAATTCATTTCTTTTGCTGCTGTTAACATTTTCAAGCGAGTGTCTTTACATTGAGAATACCATGTACAGAACACATGAACATCAACGCAGTTTTGAAGAAAATGAGAAACAGCTGGAAATTTCTGGGGCACATTATGAGAAAATTTAATTTAGGGTGTGGAAAATTTAACACTAACAGGGTGTGTTAAAGGCAGAAGGGAACGCCTACCTAATAAGTTTGGGTAAATGTATAGCAGAGGGGGTACAAATTTTCGATAGTCAAGTGTCAAAAATTTCAAGTAACAAGCGACAAGAAATTGTGGAGAGTCGTGATCACCCATGTCCTGAAGGGACACGTTACCTAAAAGAAGAACTGATGAATGTGCCCCCGTTTTAATGTAATTCATGTCAGCTGTGTTATTCATTAAACGTATTAGTTCATATACAAAATACATTTCCCCCCTCATCTGAATATTAGAATTTTGCAAATTCCTAATAACTATGCAAATATGTGACAAATATGGAAATAGATCAAATTCCAACAAGGGATTAGTTTCGAAGTGGGATTAATGAGGAACTTGCATCAAGTTACAATTTTTCTTCCCTTTCTGAAATCGAAAAAAATGTGATATGTTGTTGAATAAATTGAATTTTAAAACAGAACAATCATTTGGTCATATAATCAAAAAAAAAAAAAAAAAAAAAAAAAAAAAAAAAAAACTGATTTCTTAGGAGTGGGAATACTGGAAAAAGAAATCAAGATTTCTAAAGCTAAATGTTTCAAAATTTAAGATTACAAATTTTTATCTCTTAAAACTGAGAAAAGAAAAACAAAAACGTAATAAAAATATTGCAATCTGTGTTCTTTTTATATATTAAAAAATTGTTTACACACATTTATTACAAATCTTCAAAATGCTAACATTTGAGGGGAAAAGTCGGTCTTTTAAAACATAAAATGCGGCCAGTGAATATGTTAACATCATTACTTTAGAAATGCGATGAAAAGTAAACTGCGACAATATATATATATATATATATATTCAGAAGATTTATTTGGATCGTATTCCGGCTCTATCGACGGTTAAAAAAATGATTTGTCAGATTTTGTCAGTGTGTTTTTAAACTAAACAATCAATCACGCTCTGGGCGAACTTCCCATGTCGATGAAGACGCTTTGTTTGCTATTGTGGAAAATAAACCGAAGATTTCGACGAAAAAGATTGCTAAGAGTTTGAAAATCGATATTACAACTACCTTTCGCCATTTTGAAAAAGCTTGGGGACAAAACAAAAAAAAAACGGATGTTTGTGTAAAATCGAAAAGGTGTCTCTTTTCACAATGACAACACAAGACTCATGCTGTAAAACACCTTGTAGATGCTTAAAGAGATGAAATGGGAAACCCTTCAGAACACACCGTATTCTCCTGACTTGGCTCCTTCGAATTTTCATTTGCTTCGATATCTATAGAAAAATTTAAATAAAAAAACAACAACAAAAAACAAAAAAAACTTGACACTGTAGAGTCAGTCGAAAACTATCTCACAAGCTTCTTTCAACAAAACCATGAAGTTTCTACGAAAATGGCATCAACAAACTTGTTGAACGATGAGAGACAGTTGTAAAAACAATGGAGTCAATGTACTTGACTAATAAGTATTACTTTTGTGATTATGTAAATTTTGGTTTTTAATTTTCTAATCGGGAAAGTTTACAATGATCTTATAGTAGGCCAACCACTTTAGATTCGTTATCAGAGTATTGTATATATGAATTAATGATTTATGGCTTTCAGTTTGGGTTCAAGGAGGTGGGACTTAAGCTGTTATTTTATTATTATAGCGTATCTATACTACTGTTGAGGGCACCTCGGCGTGGTATGATGGTTAGAAAGCCTAGTGAGTCCGATCCTCATTCGGTGCCCCATACTTTCGGCCTTGTGCCATATCTAAGCCGGGCTTAAAAAATCTCTATACTACTGTTGAATATGACTTTTTCAAATGGTAAGTTCATAATAAACTCAGTTTGTTTTTTAACCTAGAAAGGTTGATGGATATATTAATATTTAATGTCTTCGTTTTACAGCATTGATACAATTTTGTACACTCAGAAAACAGGAAAAAGAGGCTAATCTGTTTTTGATCCTCGCTCTTTTTAATCAATCGAGGACAAAAATGTAAATTATGTGCACAACATTTAAAAAAAAATAATAGAAAAGCAGTCAGAGAAGCGCAATTTTCACTTTTTGTCCTTAATTGACTACGAAGAGCGAGGATCGAAAACAGGTTAGCTTTTTTGTTATTTCGAGTCACCTCTTCATGGCAAATTATTATATTATCATTTATCTTCTCCTCCCCTGAGTTATATATATATATATATATATATTTTAATATTTTTGGTTTTGTTGAATTAATAAAGGTTTGTACCATCCATAGAATCTTTAATGAAAACAATATTTCTAAATTCGGTCTAATAAAAGAAAAGGCGTTAAGTAAAAAATTTACTTGGATTAAGGCAAGTTCGACCCGAGACAGAATTGATCGGATGTCTTGTAAGGTACAGTATCATTTACAATCGCTTGCTTGACCAGCTACTTAATCATTTTACTGTTTCTTTTTAATAATTCGTTTTCTACGCTTTGCAGGTTATTTAAAGCCAGAAAATATTCGAAGATTGTAAGAATTTTTTTCGAGATAATAATGGTTTAGTGATTCAAGTGTTGCTAACTAACCCATAGCTGGGAGAAGATGATGTGGATTCATAACTTTTACATAGTTATTTTGTGCGTAAGTGAATAACGAACCCAACGGGAAATGGAAATCGGCTCTTTGGTTAACAATTCCGACCCATTAACCATTACACTATACGTACATCCAAGTTTAAAACACTCATCTAATTTCTGTGATTGTTGGAGAATCGGTGTTTAAACGTGATCTGGCCGTAAGCTTAACCTAGAAAAGATGTTGCCCTTGGAGCAATTACAATATACAGAGAAATATTTTAGCAATTAGAAAAAAGAACTCGTAATCAAACGTAAATACAGGGTACCCAACCCCTCAAAAAAAAAAAAAAAAAAAAAAAAAAAGAAAAAGTAAATATATAAAAAAATGACATAATTTTAAATTTAAATATCTGAGTAACTACATGCCCCAGGGAAAACGAAATTAAATAGGCTCCATGTTGAACAATAAAAGATTTATTGAACACTAGCTGTAAAACCCGTCTTCGACCGGGTGTTACATTACTGGGAATTTCTGCCGTTCAATTAGAGCAGTTGAAGTTTAAAGTCAGCCCAGCCGAAAATCAATATTAGTAACAACATTTGAGTGCAACTGAGGCACATCCCCAAATTGGGGGGGGGGTCAATTTGAATGGTAGAGACTGAAAAGGATCGTTTATGCGTTCTCAATCTTGTAAGGAAGGAACCTCTTCCATGGACCGTCATAATAATAATAAACGATAATTTTATTCATATATATATATATATATATATATATATATATATATATATATATATATATATATATATATATATATATATATATATATATATATAAAATTTAATAATCTTCTGCGTTAGAGTTAAATTGATTGTATGTCGTTTTTTACAGACATTAAATTTTGCCTTTGATTTTTGCACAAAATTTAGAAGATCAGTTTTTTTTTTTATTTTTCACCTTCAAGATTGTAATTTTTTCCAGCCAATTTGGACTGAAAACCGGCACTGAAGAATTATCTAACAAACAAACAAAAAAACAAATCACCGCAATAGGATGAAAACTGTGGAAACGCATAAACAGCCACACACACACACACACTTTGAGAATTATAGATATGAAGATAGATTTGTGGAGCTTTTTGAAATTGGTGATAAAATCTACATCCCTTTGATTATCTTGTTTGGATTTTGGCATTTTTTTATTATTCAACAAGAAGCCGATTTAATGTCGTTTACCTGGGACATGTAGTTACTCAGATATTCATATTTTAAATTATGTCAATTTTGTGGGGACACCATATATAATGATAGTTTCGGAGATTTTGCTTTTGAAAATGAAGACATTTTCAGAAGATGCATGAACATTACCAAGGACGGTTAGCTTAGGAATTAGCGAAGATAATTCGATCTATGGACTTTCTACAAAGACTGGTTATAATCATTTAGCTACTATATGGATGCTAGTAAAGAAAGGAGAGCTGAACTCCACACAAATCAGTCTATTTATATATTAAATTCTGTAACTTCTGTCAGTCCGTCAAACCCTCTAAATTAGCCATACATTGACCGAGCGAAACGAAATGTTTGGGAGAAGTGCAATTAGTTTTACTCGGGTGCGTAGCTTAGTACAATAAATTTTAATAAATTATTGGGAAAAATCTAGTTTTATTATTTAACATACAAAATAATCCCACTATTTTAAAAACAATGTAATGATTGAAATAAGTAATTATTTTAAAAAATGCAATCTTGTTTTTGCATATCTTCTTTAAGTTTTCATATATACAAAAATCCTGTTCGCCCTGCGTTTGCGAGAACTATAAGCAAATCACAAAGCCAAACGCTTCAAAAAAAAAAAAAAAAAAAAATTGAAATTTGGCCCCAGAAAGAAATATTTACGCATGGCCTGTTGTATGCTCAAGAGTAAGAAACCCTAAGAATTTTTTTTCAACGCTGTTAAAACCGATAAAAAAATTATTAAAAATATTGTTTACCATAAAGTCCTATAAAATTAAATGAAAGAAATTATTAAACCGCGTAATAGGGTATTTGTCAAAGTATTTTTCCCAAAGAATTAGTTTTTTCAAATTCGAAATCGAACGAAACGTAGAGTTTGTAAATCTCGAGATAAATGTTAGCGATAACTACAATAATGCAAAATGCTGTGAGGATTTCAACACACGTCAGTGTGTTGTCAAAAATCTAACTGATAAAAAGCCCAAACCTGCGTCACTCTGAGATTTGCTTATTCGCAACCATAATGTTTATTTCTGAAAAGTGCTATGAAAAATCAATCTTCTACAATAATTATAAACGTATATTTTAAGGTAAAATATTAAAATTCTCGATAAAATCACACATGTTGCTTAATCTTGAACAAATGTAGATACATATGACATATATTATACAACCATCTATATAAATATATATATATATTGAGGAAAAAGACTGAGGATTACCTTGGATAATTCTGGCATATACTCCTGATAAATATTGCGTATCAACATGTCCAGGGTTCGCTCTCTCTTCTGGGCGAACAGACGGTTGTTCACCGCTGCTTTCTCTCCATTGATCACTGAAATAAGAAAAAAAATAATCACCAAATGTAAATGTATATATGTCATTTTGGACATTTTTATTTGTTTTTGTTATTTGGGCTATATGTCCTCTAACGCATATCAAGAAGAGTTACAAAAAACATTCAAACTGTACAATATCAGGAAAGTATTTAAAAGCGGTCCTAAGCTAGACAGACATCTCACAAAAGTACCTACACTCGCAAAAAACAAGAAACTTATCAAGGACTGTGCGTACAACATCCTATGCAGATGTGGCAGAAATTACCAGGGTGAGACCCGTTACTTTTTAAAGAACTGATGAACATTGAGAAGCTATAATCAGTGGATATATATTAAAGTTATAATTTCAAGTGGCGCCTTCTTTAGCATGTCTGTCATGCGTAGCCTTATTCACCTGCTGGTTCATACCTGTTTTCATCATCACCCGCTTGTTCCACCGTTGGGGTCTTTGGGGTTGGGTGCTCTTAGTCTGGATTCTCGTCTTCGACCTCGCCGCTAAATGTGGCCCTACTAGGAGTTTTGAACTCCCGACAACATCTTTCTTTTAGTCAATGAACTACGCAAGCCCCTCCAACACAACAAGTGGTGATCATCAGAGGTACACACATGGAAGCAGACACGCACAGACACACATATATATTTTACACTGGAAGTCGGAGTAAACAGTTCGTCATCAAATTTTACTTTATTTAATGACAATTATATAGGTTGTTCCTATAACTTGGGCTGATTTTAAATAGGAATTAAGTTTAAGCGTCTAATGATTTTTTCTTTTAGATTTAACAAATTAAGTCTTTGCCAATTTCAACCATGGAAAGATTAACAATCAATCAACGTGTTAAAGTTATCAAAACCTATTACGAAAACAGAAATACATTTCGCGCACTTCGCAATGTTTTTGGTCAACATAATCGACCAACCGAGAACGCAATTGGAAAAATTGTTCGTAAATTCAAACAAACTGGGTCGGTGGCAGATGTGAAATGTGTGTCCATGGTTGAAATTGCCAAAGACTTAAGTTGTGAAATCTGAAAGAAAAAGAAAAAAAAATCATTAGACGCTTAAACTTAATTCACATTTAAAATCGGTCCAATTTATTGAAACACCCTTTAATAACAAAACGATAAATTAGAAAAGTCAGCGACAGTCCTTTGCAGTTTCATAACTGGATTCTTCATGTCTCATTCCATGTGTGCCGGAGAGAACGGTCATGAAATAAAGTGTGTGGGTCACTTCCTGGAAAGTTGAGGTCCACCTTAAACAAATTCGCTCCATCGGCACTTTTTTCTACTCTGATTTTCTTTCACCCTTAACTCTTGCAAAACCAAAATCGATAGGGATGGATGGCGAGAGCAGGAACTAGTGAAACTGGAAGCTTTTAATCCTGAATCTGCATGTTGGCAGTGAATGTAGTCATCAACAGCATCATCATAATAGAAGTGATCAGAAAAGAAGAAATTAAATTCTTGGATACGAGATGGCGAAGACAATTAAAGTTAATGTTTTGGATGGAAATGAGACATTACCACTTTAATGAAAGAAACGTCTCTAGTACGAACTTTTGCCGTATATTTTGTAATATCTCTGTATATATGAGCTAGGAGCCCAATTCAGCCAGAACACCACAAAGGAGGTGATACTTACGCTTGACCAGAAGGAAGTCGCGGAACTCTTTATGATTGGCAAAAATAGGAGGTGAAGGTAATACTGGCCCAAACAATGGAACTGATTCTTCAGAAAACACTGAAAGTCTGTCAAGAGAAAAAAATAAGATTATTTACATCAATTGCATTAAGTCAATTTTCAAGATCGAACATTGGAACCTTGAAATATAATCAATCAGTGATGTGTATGTTAGGAAAACATTTCCATGAAAGGAGAGTAGGATGACTGTATTTCGGCAATCGGGCAAATGGGAAAGCTTGCTTATTTTTGATTTTTCAAAATAAACTTGAAGACGCCATTGTTTGGCTTCGGCAATGAAAAATCAGGAAGCAATACTGATTCTCCCTGAATTTTACTAGAATTAGACAGGACACAAAGAAAAAAGAAGGAAGGTGATAGAAAGATAACTTTTATTGATTTGTATTTTTCACGTTGTATCAACCCATTGTGAGTTATTTAAAGCGAAACCATTTCGGATTGTAAGGATAATTCTTTCTTTACAAGTGAATATCACATTAACAATTTTGTTCAGAATCACAATGATTTTTCAGGCTCAACTATTTAACCCATAGCTGAGAGAGACGAGATGGATTTATATCTTTTCCAATAGTAGTTGTGCATAAGTAATTTTAACACCACTCGCAGAGTATTCAAGTGGGTGAGAGATTGTTTGCCTTTTTGAAAATCAGGACTCAAAGTTCCAATCTTTTTACCCGAGCACGGATACCGACTTTTGCCATCTGTGGGAATGTACAGGGTGTTCCAAAAGTCGCATTACCATTGATAACATTGTAAATTTTATATTTATTTACTAAATGGAATCATGTTTCTGTATGTGAGACAATATTATTAAGAAATTTTATTGGTCGAATTATGAAAGATGATGTCATGCAAAATTTCCTTGATTGCTCTTCCATAAGTGTATGTTTTCTGCTAATTGTTGTGTGACTTTGTGAACTTTTATTATACAGTATGTTCCAAAAGTCCAAATCTCCATGTAAACACACGTATCTTCTCGTAGAAATCGCTTTTTTTAAGGGAAAGTCAGTTGTTTTTATAGCGGTTTGGTGGACGCTTTTCGATTTGTGAAAATAGAAATGGATTTGCATATTTTTCTATGCAATTCATGCCAATCAGTGAAACACGAACCACAATTGGTTAGGAGAAGTCGGTAACATGATTACGAGGTTATCAATGGTAATGCGACTTTTGGAACACCCTGTACATTCCCACAGATGGCAGAAGTCGGTATCCGTGCTCGGGTAAAAAGATTGGAATTTTGAGTCCTGATTTTCAAAAATTAAATTATTACATGAGCTCGTCAATCTCTTTCAGTTGTGAGGTATGTTCTTTTCTATTTGTATTCTTCTGTAAAAGCAGCATACGATACGAAAGCTTTTGAGATTTCGGTGTATGTCACTATTATCTTCTGTACAGGGAAAGAATCAAATATGCTAACAAAAAGGAATGGCTTCAACAACTGAACGATGTCTGGATTTCGTAGCCTAACTGGAAAAAGCAAAGTACATAATAGACAGGCTCCGACTTATAGGGAAATCGAACCTTTACCTTTTGCACCACACGTGAATACATTTAGATAGAAAAACAGCAGTTCGAATGAGACAGAACTCTAGAAGAATAAAGGCGTAACACTATTGTCGTTTCTTTAAATATATATATATATATATATATATATTGGAAGAGGGAAAGATGATTTCTAAAAGCAAAGCGAAATGTTAAGAAACATGAAAATCTCTTTAGAAACAAAGAAGATAATATATAATACCAGTCCTCCTACATAATAGTGAATGCTTTGACAATCTCGTCACAGATGAAAAAAAAATGAGGCAACAGAAATGTTGTTTTTACTGAAAATACCATGGACCGAACATGCGAGCACCGACGAATCTCTGAAGAAAATGGAAACAAAAAGGACACTTATATTTAGACTCAAAAGGAGACACTTGAAATTTCTAGCATATTTAATGAAGAAAGAAGACTTGGAAAATTGAACGCTCAGAGGACATATTGAAGGCAAGAGCAACAGAGGAAAACAAAGAATAACCTACTAAGTAAATTTGATTAAATGGGTGGCGGAACAAGTTTTAGGAGAGATAACAAAAAGACAACATTTATTAAGAGCTACAAAATAAAATAAATAATTGTGGAGAGCCATGATCGCCAACGCCCTGAAGGGACGTAGCATATAGAAGAAGTCTGGATGAAACTCGGCTTTGTAAATAACTAGAATAAACATTAGAAATGATTTACTTGTCCGGCTTGAAATAAACCCAGCTGCTCCTCTTACGATTTTTTTTTTTTTTGAAGAACAAGTAATTTTTGCTTGCGAAACCTCTGGCATGTTATAGTTCTTAGAAACGGAATTTAGTGACTCAAGCTTGTATTTTTCATTATGTGCAATCCATCCAAGAAACTTTCCGAAAAGACGATAATCAGTACTTATTAAAAAAATGAAGAAAAAAAAAAGTCAATGATTTCTTTGTGGTAGACGATATGAGCTCAGATGTGTCAACAATGAAATTTTACTTCCATTAGAATTTCAAGAATATTTGAATACGATCAAAGAAAAATTTAAAAAAAAATAGGCGAGCAAAAAAGAAAAAAAACTTTCTTCTTTTACCCCTTTTTCTTTTTTTGTGTATTTGCTCAACTCATTTTCTATCGCAGGTGGATTGTGTCTATTAAACGTTAAGGATTATTTTAATATCAAAATATATAAAGTTTTCCTAGTACTTCAAATAGATATTTGCGTTGTGCACACTATTCTTGTGTAATCGATATAACATTACTATATATATTGCTCGCTGTGATACTACTAATAATATTAACAATAATTACCTCTCCAGCATCTAATATATCTATAAGTCTGTCATTCGTCCATACTTAGAATACAGTGTAACCCGGATGTAAGAGAGTTGTCGGGACCGGAGAAGAAGTCTCTTATATCAGGGTTTCTCTTATATCCGGGTTTGGTCTATTTTATATACATTAACACAGGCTCTAATTTGGGACCAGAGAAAATCTCTCTTATATCCGGGTTTCTCTTATATCCGGGTTACACTGTATTGCTGCCACGTATGGTTCGATGTTCCTGCTAATCATCTAGAGCTCCTTGATAAAATACAAAAAAAAGAATCGGCCATATTATTGCTCGGGTGAGCTCTTCACTATGGTAACTAAACTTTTTGAATTTAAGAGCAGTACTAGACTGGTGCCGGACGCTCATCAATTTACAGTTTACAGCTAGATGTAACCGTAAGTTCTATGTTAACAGTTTCTTCTGTAGCACTTTTTTCGCTGGTGGAATTGTCTTCCTTCCCAGTCAACGTTGATCTTCACAAATTTAAATGCAATGGCAATCTTTATCTTCTGTCTTCTTAATTCTTGTTCTTTTATGATTCTCTCTCCTTAATAATTTCTCTTTCTCATATTCTTTCTGCTTGACACGATTGTGTTGTTCATATATCGCACAACGATCTATACGCGTACATCGGTATAGAATGGTAAATTGGTGAGCCGGTTTCAAGCCTAATCATTTTATTCTCCCTCCCCAGGTACGGGTTAAATAGTAGGGTATATATTGCATTCTAAACACGCTAGTCTAACTTTGAATCCAAAACAGTGGGGAAGGAGTCAAGAAACCACAAGACTCAAGAAAGCACAGAAATTCACATGGGGAAAGAAAACTGGACAGATATGATCGCACTCTTCATGATATGGAGTTAAAAATAACGGGTGAACATTTATCTTTCATTACAACTTTATATTACTTTTTTTTATATTGATTCATGTTCTTCAAATAGACGATAATACTTTTACCTGAAGCGAGATGTTGATCTGTTGTAGCGAAAATATCACTGCCCAAGAGGAAGGTCTGCGTTCTCACAGGCATGATTTGACTTTTTTCAGAAAACCAAATCAACATTCACGCGTGATTTAACCAACATTATAGAATTACAAGATCTTAGCCAGAAGCTGTGCATGAACAGCTTTAGCGTCAACGTTTCTTTCGTAGACGTTGGAAGGTCAAGGATAAAAAAACAAGGATTCATCAAAGACCGAATAGCACAGATGGAAAGAAGGTATTTGTTAGTCTTGTTCAGAAGTGAAATTGGAGACAAGGCGCGATTAAAAAAAAAAAAAAAAAAGGTGACGTTACATAATTTTTATTCTACAATGATATTACCCGCGTGCAAGGCCCGGGGCCGACTCAAGGGTTACAGAGCAAGAGGTATAGTTTATGCAAATATGTAGGAAAGATAATGATTAACCCTAGACTTGAAGAGGTTAAGATTGTAGTGATCAGGGTACCATGCTCCTGGAAGTCGATTTCACAGAGCAGCGGTTCGTGGGAAGGTGCTGCTTGAGTGGAACTTACATCTCACTAAGGGAATACAAAGGGAATGAGGGTGGTTCAGGACAATGGGCGTGGCATGGCGGGTCCTAGCCGTGAATGTTAAAACTAGTGGAACTAAGCAATGTAGTTCGTCTGAACACTTTCCATGGAAATAGAGATTGAGCAGCGAGGGATTCGTGAAGTTTGGCGCTTAAAAAGGTAAAGTAGAAAAAAGCGTTGACATTTTTGGCACTAAAAAAGTCAATTTTTACACGTGAAAACACGGTAATTAAAAAAAAAATAGGTTGGCTAAAAAGTCCTGACTCCCTTAAAAAGCGGAAAGAACACAAGAAATGTTGATCTCTTTTCGGTGGAATTTCCATTTCGAGTTTGTTCCACACGGTCGCATCTTCAACGCTAAACTGCACAGCCAGCAGCTAGACCGCGTGTACGACAAACTAAAGAAGGGGTACCCTGCTTTGGTCAAACGAGGTCGGACTTTATTTCAGCAAGACAATGCGAGACCACACATTGCCAGGTTAACTAACGTAAAGTTCAAATAGATGGACGGTGTTTAGATTCTTCCACATCCACCATTCAGTCCCGATGCTGCACCGAACGACTATGGCTTATTCTGCTCAATGGCACACTTCCTCCGCGACCGGCGATTCAACACTTTTGATAAAGTGAAGGAAGCTTGTTTACAGCTTTTGAATTCAAAGACAGCGGACTGGTATCTGGAAAAGATTCAGATGCTGGCAGAAGAACGTTGAGAATGATGGGGTTTATTCTGAAGAATTTTCACATTTCATTTCAGCTTTTGGAAGTAAAGTCTGATGATCCAGAACCCTGTTAAAGGGGTTATGGTGAAAGAGCTTATTACATGGAATCTTAACGTGATCTGTTTTTTATTCAAACATATCTGCTCTGAATTTCACATTGAGCTCTCTGGATATCATCCTCCTCAGGTCTACCAATACGGATTACCTAAGTTTACATAAACTATATATATATATATATAAAAGATTATAAAATTTTCAAGAGTTATCGTGTGGACGATATTTCACTGGATAGATTGTAGTTTATTTTCTGGTTTTAAATTTAATCTATGTCGGTATTAAGGGTCGTGTTTGCCACTTGGAATGACCGGTAATCATGGAAGTATTTTAATTAAAGAGAAAACAATTAATACTCACTTGTATGCATCCTGCTCTTGGCTGTACATAACAACGGCGTATATATCTTTGGAAAAGTTCAGAAAAATAACCCCTCAAAAACATAATAGAAAAAAAAATAACAGAAAAAAAAACATTGAAAGACAATGTTTATTGAAAACATCGTTCCTCTTCTGTCGTCGAAATTAATTAATTCTGTGCGCAATCTTTATTTGGATAGAGAATCATCTCGAATAGTTTGTAGCCTAACGGACAAGTAAATATTCAAACAAAATTTCTATCATTAGGTTTTTTTCGCCCTAAAGTTCAGCAAAATAAAACAATACTATTGGCCTCAAATATTTGAAGAAATGGAGGGGGGAGATCTTTTTTTAAGCGGTCACAAAAATACATATATATAATTATACAGAATTTTAAGAAATATTCGGGAAAGTAGCTATATCATCGAAATTTATATATCATATCACACGGTATTTTCTTCGGACATTCTCGGATGTTACCCCAAAGTATGAAGAACGTATATCGCAAAATGATTTGCTTATATAAAGAAAAAAAAAGAAAAGAAAATTCTTTATTTCTTTTAGATTTATGTATGAAATATACGGCGAAACGAGGGAGATGGCGGATAAAGTGACAGACAAACAAACTGAATACGCGACGTCGCCTCTCTCTGTCTTTTCTACAAATACTTCCATGGTAATTGCTCCGATGAGCTGCTTTCACTGGTTCCCAGACTCCATGAATTCAAGCGCCCTACGAGGCTGGCATCGCGCTCCCACCCTTACACTATAGAAATTTTTAAATGTAGCCGTCTCTTCTACTCCAATAGCTTCATTCCTCGCACCTCTCGCCAGTGGAACACCTTCCCCAATTACTGTTTCCCTGAAAGCTATAATCTCCAACTATTCAAATGTAATGTCAATCGACACCTCCAGTTACCTTGATCTACCCACTAACCTTCTCCTCATCCTTTCTTCTATCACTCCTATCCGCTCTCTCTCCAAATCTTCCGCAACCCCCTGCATCCTAGTGGCTTCACGCCTTGCTTGGGGCGTAATGCTTAAAAAAAAAATCTGTTCAGATTTCATGAGCTTTTGGGTAGCACATAATCAGACACTTATTTCTAAAAACAATGTAATGATTAAAATAAGAAACAATTATTTCATAAATATGCAATATTGATTTTGCATATCTTTTCTTTAAGTTTTCATATATACAAGAATCCAGTTCGCCCTGCGTTTTCGAGAACTTTTAAAAGATCATAAACCCAAATGCTTCAAAAAGTTGGAATTTGACTCCAGAATGAAACATTTACGCGTGGCCAGTTGTATGCTGCATGCTCAAGAGTAAGAAATCCTAAGAATTTATTATTCGCTGTTAAAATAGGAGAAAGGAAGAATATGAATTTTCTTTAAAAATATTGTTTACCATGAAGTCTTATAAAATTAAATTAAAGAAATTATTAAACCTCGAAGTAGGGACTTTGTCAAAATATTTTCCGAAACAAATCACTTATTCAAATTTCATCGATTGGTTTGCGAAATTGAACGAAACGTAGAGTTTGTAAATCCCGACAAAAATGTGAGCGATAACTACAACAATGCTAAATACTGTGAGGATTTCAATTCTAGTATTAAAAATCTCCGGAAAATACACGAGTAGAATAATTTTAGTCATTTTTCGTAGAATACTCTACTTTTGAATTATCAGATAAATAAAAAATGCTGTTTGATGTTAAATAAAATTTATATGTTTTATAAAAGTTTAAAATCAGTCGAACTAGTAAAAAAAATCGCAAAAGTCTGAATTTCAGAGATGAAGTATTATTTACATGATGCTCAAACTGACGAATATCCTTGTCTTTATTTCAACTATTGCACCATTTCGAGTGTGGTGCCATCTAGCATTTTCCAGGTGTCTGTCAATCCGACTAACTTCCAAAGTCGACGATATTCAGTTATCCCCACCCACGAGGGCGTCATGTGGCACAAGGCCGGTTTAACGTGGGATCTCCAAGCCCGTAGGCTCGGCCAAAAATATGCCCATTGAACCCGTATAAACGGGTTCAGGGTCGGTTTACCTCTCCGAAAGAGAATCCGCCCTTCGGCGTAGCCTCTTTCGGGTTCCTCCCCGCCCGAAGGCAGAGAGTTCAACCGATCAGCCAGTCGACTGACTGAACTTCCAAAGTCGACAGTAGAAAATATAAGCTTCGTAAAACCTTATCAGGAAAGGCAATCCATTTAGGGGAAGGAAAACCTTGATTTTAAACCTCCGCTACACTGCGGTCATATCCAAACACGGAAAAGAAAGTAAATCCAGAGGGGAAAACATGGAGTGGATCTCCGAAGGTGGTTGGCTGTCAACACTGACGACTTTTCGACAATTCCTGCAACCAAGCCTTTGGATCTTGTCGGTACAGCCGAAAGGGTGGCCATGCAATCTGGACAGGGTACAACCTCCAAAGACCATTGCACATGCCTACACTCCGGATAAGTCACTCTACCTTCACTAACAAAGGACTGAATCTTGGCCAAATAATGCGCTACATTTATCTCGCGAAATAAACGGACACAACTATTAGTAGGTCATAAAAATCTACGTAAATTTATTGAAATGAAAACTTAATAAATTTATCAGTAAGTCATGAAAACATAAATACACACACACACACACATACATATATATATATACGTCGCCAGCAGACAATATATATACCGTAATGGATTAGCAGTACGCCATGAAAACGTATGTATACGTCGGCAACAGGCAATATGTTTCATAAAAGCTCATCAGTATGTCCTGAAAACGTACATGTTCGCCAACAGCAGACAAATTAAGTGCCGAAAAGGCTTATAAGTACGTCTTGAAAACGTATATTTACGTCGATAGCAAGCAATATAAATTTTGTAAAGGATTATCAGTACAGCATGAAGACGTATGTATACGCCGACAGCAGGTTAATATAAGTTGCGTAATAACGTTGAAGTATGCCCGTAGCAGTGGAAGTGTTGATCTATGACAAAGGAAAAACATGAGAAAAAAAAAGGTATGTCATCAATTTGGAATGCTAAGCATAAAACATTCCCTTGCAGTTTACCCGTAAATTACAGATTGTATGCATATGCGTCTGGCACAAAAGGATACGTGTAAAATGTGTCTTCATCATGTTCGGCTTAAAAGTTGGTTGTTTGTCAAAGTCACAGTCAAAGTAGACAATGTTGACGATGTCGTTTCCGATATGACGTTTTCTTTCCACCTGAAAAGACAAGCGAAAATAATAGGAAAGCCATAAAATATTACAATACCCTTGTTTCCTGTAGACGTAGAATAATGAAAATTTTTTTTAGTAAACTATGTATAGGGCTGGGTTATCCTTTCGGATAATATAGGCCTAGGACTCATCAAGATTCTATAAAGAAATTAATTTAATTTTCTCGGTGTTTTAATTGCTAATTAGTTTCATAAACTGAAATGATATCATTATGTCAAACTTATATTTGACTTTGCAGGAAGCAAAGAAAAGAAAGTATTAGTTTTTGTCATTACGTTTCAAGTAGATAATATTTTTAATTTTAGTTCAGAATGTTAAGATATTAGAAATTTTTATGGAGGCAGTGATTTTAATTTTCTAGATGTTATAATTTCTAAAAAAGTCCCATACACTGAAATGATATCACTCATTCTGTGACTGTTTTATTTTTATAAAGCGGGTTATAAAAAAAATCTGCTTTTTTTGCTATGGTTCTGTTGAAATATATGCTAATTTGGTTTGCAATAAATAGTAAAATAATTGTATTTCTTAAAGAATATTTTATTGACAAGCAAAAAATTCCAGTTTATTTAAATAATTTGCAATTTAAAAATAACATTTTTGGGGTTGAGGATATTTTAGAAGCATACACAAAACTTTGGGGATAATAATGAAGAATATGTAAATTGTTCTTGTAACCTAGAAAGGGTTACTGAATGAGGAATAACCAAAACGGAGGTTGGAAATGAAATGGTAATCTTTATAACATCAACAAAATACAATACTCGCCAGCGACGTGAAGTAGGTAAACCACTGCTAGTGGTGAACTCCTTAGACAGCATATTACCCCCACTTACAATAATGCCCAACATGAGGATTGGGACATACCCATTAGTGTTCATAGATATGGTATATAACAATTCTTTAATTAAAAATGTATATAATTGTTTGTTCTTTATTTGAAAAGAAATATTTTTGTAAAAATGCTCTGCTTTCTTACATAGAAAAGTTAAATCTAGATAACTTGGTAAAAATTCAGGGATCCAATTTTCACTTTATCGATATAATGAACGGGTCCCCATATTAAAATGATAAAAAAAAAAATCAACATTTTCCAATTCTAACAAATGTCACGACTTGATAAATGTTTAATGAAATCTAATCTACAAGCATTATTTCCCTATTGTTTACGAGTGAAAGGATCTATTTAAGGAGTGTTCCAGTCACATTCTTCCTCATGACATGTGCGAAATGGCCTGCAAGGAGAGAGTTTTAACCATCGCATAACGATAGATATTCAAATGTACAGGATTCTATACCTTATTGATTAAAAAATCATAATATTGATTTTGTGAAGTGTGTAGGGGTAAAAACTTTGAGCAATCTCAAGGAACGCCATAACCGTTCGATCAACACATCGGCGTTTTTTCTTGTTGATGACATCAAATTTTGATTAAAATCTTTCATTTTATATCTGTTAATTTTTATTATAATTATAAGCTCATTTTTCGATCATCATCAATAAACAAAGGGGACAGGAAACAAAGAAAAAAAATCTACCGAAGAGAATTTGCAATTTAACCTAGTGCCTTTTAACCTGGGAAAGACAGCCTGCCTGAAGATGATGCTATGAAGATCAGATAGAGAAATTCAAATTTACCCATTTTGCTTTCATTTCTCTTGTTTACATATCCTATAAACTGTTATGTATGATATTACACGACCAGATGAAGCATTATCGTTTGTACAATAACTGTGAAATAAATAAATAGTTGTGATAAAAGCCAACAGATGTAAATATGATTTTCACTAGAGTCAAAAAGGTAGACAAATGTCCGGCTTGCACCAGAGAAAAAAAGTAGACACGGGTCCTTCTTGCATTAGACTAAAAATGGTCGACACAAGTCCAGCTTGCACCAAAGTGAAACACGGTAGACACTGGTTGATTGCGACAGAGTAAAAAGATACGCGTATGTATCGCAAATAGGCCTTTGTTTTTTTTTTCTTGGGTGGGGTTACACCACAAAAAAAAACTTCCATTAATCTTTCAATATATGTAAAATTTCATTATATATATAAAAAATTTAAGACAGCTAACCTTATCCTCAAAAATAACAACACACCAGCTAAGTCAAAATTACAAAGAACGAACATTATCTATGAGTCCAAATGCCTCTTAAGGAACTGTGTTCCTGATCAAACCGGACTCATAATTACATCGGTTACACAACCACATGCTTATCCAGACGTCTTACGTTACATCTATCTGATCGCAGCTACATTAGAACCCATTTAAACACACACACAAATTTACTAGACTCCATTAGAAACATACTAGTAGAAAACAGAAATATATTAACTGCATCTACCTGCAAAAAAAGACTAAAAATAATGGAAGCTTTAATAATAAAAAAGAAAAAGCCAACTCTTCACAATATTAACTACGAACAAAGCCACAATGGGCTAACAGTATTCGGAAATTAAAAACATCCCTACCACACACTAAGACATAACGCAAACACTCAATTAAGCTGAAAAATCGAATCATCCATGATAACGGCTAAAAGGTATAGCCAAAAGCGTTCGGAAATATAAAACATTTGGACAGTTCTTACACACACTTTGTTCAGAAAAGAAAAGCTCTTGTTCGCACACAAGAAAAATTAAATAAAAAGCTTAACCGTAGTACCTTGTCTGTCGTTTTTAGTGAAACATGCATAAAGGAAGGATTGCTGCCTAAATATACAACTATATATCTGTAAAAAATATAATGAAAAAACTCAAAAGTTTTCCATTTGTCTGTCTCTCTCTCATATATATATATATATATATATATATATATATATATATATAACACATACATACGAAAGAATACAGAAAATTACAAACTTTATAGTTTTGATCCATGGATCCTATATAAGTAATAGAATGCATTTAATTTCTCTGTGCCTGAAAGGAATGAGAGTGAATTTACAAAAAGTGAGTCTAGTGGAGGAAAAGAGTGAATTATAAGACGGACAATATTTTAGAAAATAGAGAAAAACAAAACAAAACATGGTGACACTGGCTTGAAGGCAGTTAATGTTGATGATAAAATTTGAACATAGACAGAAGATCGCCCACTAACCTGTTGCCTGTTATCCGGAGAGTACGGGAGTAAAGTCGATACATGAAACATTATCTCGTGTCCCTCGTAAATTGTGTAACGGGATTCAGTTCCCGTGCTGTCCGCTAATTATGGAGAAAATAAAAGAAAAAGGAAAAAATATCAGAAAATATACATTCTCAAAACAATAAAAAAAAAATTCCTTTGTTTGAATTTCTGAAATGAGGAATAATCATTATTTGGACTATTTTTCTCATCTTTGTTGTTTTTATCACAATATTTCGGTCGTCGTGTTCTTCCCCAGGTGTATATTGATCTGTACAACCTGTAGGGAATTCCGAACTAAACCCTTTATTTAATCGACGAGGTTTAGACAATTCTCATCCCACAGCTAATGTCGAGGGATAATCGTCTCGTTCTTATTTTTTATTTAGTATTATTCGGCTGTTGCTCGCCCGTTTTCACTGAATGCAAGTGCACACTGTTCAACACAGAAATTGAAATCAGAACCACTATGTCCCCAAATCCAAAAGAAAAAACAAAAACAACATTTTTAACCACGAGACAATTTCACAAACCAACGCTTTTTCAACTAGGTTATTTTTATGTAGGACAATCAAACAACAAAGACGAGGACAATAGTACGAATATAAATAATGTAAATAAAAATGTTCTTCTTTTAGTGCATTTATTTATTCCATAACAGTTAAAACATGAAAAAGAAATTAGATATTTTCTGATGAAAACTACGTTTTAAAATGAAGTTCAAACTTGAAGGAATATTTGTTACTGGGCAAACATTTTAAAAAATTATTTCTGACACCGAATAAACAAAGTTATCGAATTATAGAGTGAGGATGAAAGCTTTATGAATATTTCTGTCTCTTTAAAAATTAACTAACATAGGTTCTTACATTCAATACATTTTATGCTAGGAAACTATCTTGTAGGCTAATATTTATCCAGACAGTGTAGACAACCGTTACTCGGTTCAAGCCTCATTCTATAACAGTGATATTTAATGAAGCAGTGGGTGCTGTAAAATGAGGTCCGATATCGTAAATTCATTGACCAGAGAGCAGATTATTTTGAAAAACAAATATTAGCGGTGAAAATTTCAACCTGAGGTTACTTACTGAAGTAAATACATTTAGATATATTAACCATTTCACACCAAGTATTTCTAATTTAATTATTCGTAGTGACTCTTTCCCACCAACTAAGGTATTGCAGAAAACCAACATTGTATGTAAATTTAAATATCCTCTAGGAGATTGTATCTTCAACGGAAAAATAATATCTATGTTGTCCACACTACGACCACGTAGTCTAGACGATTGAATTTTCATTTGAATAATGCGTCCAACATTTCTAAACATTTTCAACAGTATATCTGTCCACATTCGCAATTAAAAAAAAATCTTGATTAAAAACATCTATACTTGTATATAATAAACAAACTAAAAATTCTTGAAGCTATTTATATTAAAAGTTGAAACCAAAACTTAATAAAATTAATTGTGAATACTGCACAAATGTTTTAAAATGTGTAGTTAGTTTAATTTATTGAGATTTGTACCAATAATTCTTAATATATATTAAAAAAAAACCAAAAACTATCGACACATCATAACTTAGTTACTTCCCCTGAAACGTTACTCGCTAATTCCAATTAACTCGACGTTCTTCACTTCACTAGTACAAAAAAACAAAAACAAAAAAAAAAAAAAACAAAAAAAAAAAAAAAAAAAAAACTTCCAGATGAACATAGCAATTTTGTCTTTGAAAATGTTGAACAGTATTATATTTGTCTTGGAACAAAAACAACACCCTGATGATGACATTGTGCTAAAGTACTCTGAATAAATGTTTCAACGCGGTAATTTTCACTGTTGCTTTAAAAGCTCGTCCGTGAATACGAAAGGATCCAATTGAAGAGAAGTAGACAAAAATTTTCTAAATTATTCAATGAAAACATGCTACCAAAATACACGCTATATATATATATATATATATATATATATATATATATATATATATATATATCTCGCATTGGTACATTATTTTGCCTATATCTATAACATAGTAATTTTCATATAGATGTTATTTCTGCTGATACCTGTATTTAAGATAACAGCCCTATTTATGTATGAATCGAGAAATTAATCTTTATAAGCCAAGATTATTCAGAGATTTATAAAAAAAAAAAAAAAGAAAATAATCCAAAATCAATCCCGCATTTTTTGAAAAGGAGAATTGCGCTTTGCCTTTCTGGAAGGAACTCCGTAGACAAAACATTAACGGCACGCCTATATAAAAAAAGTTTTTTTCCCAGAAAATAAAGGGGGAATAGAGGTTCGATTCCTATCTATAGGCGTATGTACTTTAATAAAAGAAAATCGATTATCTAGGCCAGCAGGCACTAATTTAACTGTTTGAAAAAATGTATCTACTCAAACAGGTGTACTCATTAAAATTATAAGAATTATTTTCGGATTTAAAAAAACTCCGATATTATCATATATTTAAGATAGCATTGTTAACTATATACAAGGTGTTCTAAAAGTCGAATTACCGTTGATAAACTTGTAGATTTTATGTTTATTTACCAAATGGAAACATGTTTCTGTATGTGATAATATATTATTAAAAAAAATATTGGTCGAATTATGGAAGATGATGTTATCAAAATTTTTCTTGGTTGCTATTTCACAAGTGTACGTTTTCTGAAAATTGTCGCATGACTTTCGGAACACGTTATCAGTTTCCTTTTACGATGAAATGATCATTGCATAGTTTTACTCGACAGGATTAATACGAATTATAAGAAAATGAAGGAGATTATTTACAAAAATACATATTTGTTGTCTAAAATAAAGTCTTTGTCTTGACAAGTACGGATTAACTGATGTAGACTTTATAAATTTAAGGGAAGTACTAGAGAGGCAAAAAAGTCATCTCATCAATTTACTGCTGGATATGTTAGACGTAGCAGTAAGTTCCATGTTGACAGTTTCTTTACTAGCACTTGTGAAACTGTCTTCCGACTCCATTCTTTATAATTAACTTTGATCTTCAAAAAATTTAAATTCAATGTCAATCGCTTCTTGATTACACTTCAGTTGCTCTCGATACTTAGAAATGTTTTTATTTTCTAATTCTTTAACACCCAGTAACTCCTTTTGTCTCAGTAGCTTTACTGTCTTGCTTGAGGTAAATCCAATAAAAAAGTACGTAAAACCAAATGTCAGCTGATAATTAAAGGGTGGCATATCTTTCATATTAATAGGGACAAAAAAAACCCTACATCAGTATATACGTGAGTAATAGTTTTAACCCCTTTACTCATACTGATACATGTATTTAAAAATGCTATGGTGATGTGTAAACTTTCGCAAGTGGTCAGCTATGAAGACAAAGATGATGTTGAAGAGAGATAGAGAAAGCGAATACCTAGAAGAAAGTAAAAAAAAAAATACAAATGAGAAGATAATGTAAAGAGACAAAGATAAAGAAAAAACGGTATTTATAAAACATGGGAGAATGTAAAAGGCGCAGAAAAGGACTAGAGCGATATAAAGGCACGGAAAAGTATGAGGGCAACGTTAAAGGTGCTGAAAAGGATGAAGGCAACGTAAAAGGTGTAGAAAGGGATGAGGGCAACGTAAAAGGTGTAGAAAGGGATGAGGGCAACGTAAAAGGTGTAGAAAGGGATGAGGGCAACGTAAAAGGTGTAGAAAGGGATGAGGGCAACGTAAAAGGTACTGGAAAGAATGGGGGCAACGTAAAAGGTGTAGAAAAAAATGAGGGTGGAGTAAACGAAACTGGAAGACGTGAGATCAACGTGAATAGCGTGGGAAGGCTTGAGGACAATGTAAAAAGCGAAAATAGTATGAGAGCAACGTAAAAGACGCAGGAAGGCAAAGGGCAATTTAAAAGATGCAGTAATGTATAAGGGCAATTTAAAAGACGCAGGAAGCCATGAGGGCAATATAAAAGATGCAACAAGATATGAATGCAGTGTAAAAAACGCAAGAAGAGGACATCTATATGGACAACGTAAAAGACGAAGAATGACATTTCTTTCTTTCGATTTGCCCAAGTCTCACTACCGTCTGTATTGGAATTACTGCAGTTTTTAGTCGAGTTTGTGTATTTGTTTATAAAGGAGTTTCTAATGAAAATATTTTAATATAGAAAGGCATAACGGCGAACTGTGTTTTTGTGAGGACTTATAATAAAAGTCTTGGTGGAAGTAACTTATATTGTTTCCAGGTGGACATTCCGATAACTAAAAATCTAAAAACAACGTGACGTTTTCATGTCTTCCCAATGCTCAGAAAGAAACCGATGAAAAAAAAGTACGTATATTTGGTTTCTAGTTAGAAAACTTTCAGTTGTAAGTGTCAGTTTATTTTATAAATTTAAACAAAATGTTTCCCTTTCGTTAACCTGAAAGATATGTTAAATATTAAACTGTTAAATTGTTGTAAATAGATCAAATCGCGAAAGCCTTTAAATGTTTTGGTCCTCTCAAACCTAATTCACGATAGATATGCTACAAAATCCTACGAAAAATTACAGTATGTCCATGGTTCTTTCCTTGAGTTAGGTGATGACTGAAAAAAGTCACTGTGGGAATCTCATAAGGACCAGTTGTCTGAGTTTAAGTAGCATGAGGCTTGTAGTCGGAGGACAAGGATTATTGATGTTTGTATTCGTTTTGGTAGTTGTACAATTATAATTGGTTTTCAATGTTGTTGATTTTGTTTGTCCAAAGTTGAAAGAAAAGTAATTTTATTGCAGGGAATCATGCCGACTCAAAGAATAGATGGCGTGAACAATAATGAGGTAAGAGGAAAAAGTCATAACGGCTTTCTATTTTAAAAATAAATGAATTTTTTTTTTTTTTTTTTTTTTTTTATAAATCCTCCGATTTTTTTTCTTAATTTTCTTTTTAAGATTGTTCTGGGAACTTTTAAGCATAGAAAAGTTACTCTATATCTTGTGTCTAAAACGACTTGTGTATAATACGCACCCGTATTTTTTAAGCTAAAAACAGGGAATAAATTATATCCTTGAGTATAATGCGACACCATTGTACAGCGATCTCTATAAAAATTCCTTTAGAAAAGTTTTACAAAATTATCCATGAAAATCTCAATGTCGTACATATATTTCACGATATTAAAGAATAGATATGAACCACATGTTTAGCCATTGTGTGATTCTTCTCCGAATTTGAAAACTTATTTTTAAATTTTCAGGTTAAGGTGCTTTGTTGTAAACTTACTGTTATCAAAACATGACAGATCTTGTGTATTTTTTTTTTTTTTTTTTTTTAATCAATTTCGGTGAATTTCAAGTCTGAGAGAAAAGATGTCTAATTACGCTGATTCCCAAAGAGCAAATATTACCGACATATCAAATATCTTTCGTAAATAATTGTTATCAATCTATGTCTATCGTACTGAGTGTATTTGCAATCTTGTTTCAAATAAGAAGATTTTAAAGCCGAGTAAAAAATTCGGGAAAGTGTACCGACTTTTTTTGCCTTTAACTTTCGCATAAAATTTCTCATATCATGCACGAGAAAATACGGTAATTATTTTAATATTTTGATTTATCTTATATTTTTTTTACGTAGATAGTCAAAAGTGGAAAACGAATAAAGAAGAAAAGCAAAGAAAGAAAAAGAAAGAAAACAACCATTGAAGGGAAGAAATATAACAGGAAGATAAAAACACGAAGATAAAAAAAAAAGGGAAAAAGAAAAAGGAAAGAAAGCAAACAGTTTAGTAAAGAATATAGAAAGATAAAAGATGTGAATGATGAAAGAAAGACATAAGAAAGAGAAATAAAAAAAAAAGAGAAGGATGGTGAAATTGGAAACGAGAAGAAAGAAAAGAAAAACGAAATGGAAAGAGAGAGAAAGAAAATGAAGACAGAATAAAAGAAAATAGGAATTAAATATTAAAAAAAGAAAAAGGTAAGAGAAATAAAAAAAATAAAAAGAAAAGGAAAGAGGAGGAAGAAGAAAGACGAATAGAATGAAAAAGAGAAAAAAGAAAAGAAACAGAGTAGAAGAAAGAACACAGGGAGATAAAGATGGGAATGATGAAAGAAAAAAAAGAAAGTTAAAAGGAGAAAGACAAAGAAAAACTTAGAAAAAGAAGGAGAAGAGATAAAAGAGAAAAAAAGAAAGAAACCGGTGGAAGAAAGAATACAAGAAACTAAAGATGTGAATGATAAAAGAAATATAGAGGAAGAAAAAAGAAGAGAAGAGAAAAAAGAAAAAAAGAAGAAAAGAAAGTATTAAAGAAAAGCGGAAAGAAGGAAAACCGAGGAAGATAGAATGTAGAAAGATGAAGATGTGAACGTTCAAAAATCTGAAGAAATGAAAAAGAGAAGAAAAGAAAGACAGAAAGAATGAAAAAGAGTGAAAGGAAAAGAAATTCGAACAGATACAAAAAGAAAGAAAACAGAAAGATGAAAAAAAGAATAAACAGAAAAAGAAGGAGAAAAAAGAAAAAGAACAAGAGTACAGAATAAGAAAAAAAAAGACTAGGAAGTCAGACTCACTTTTTACGTCCAGACCGCCTTTGAAGCGATCCCATCCTTTCAAACGAACTTTATCCCCGAGAAGATCCAGGAATTTGCTGAAGTCGTTATTGCCTTCTTCTGAAAAACAAATCACTTATGTTACCAATAAAAACAATTTGTTCATTCAAACATTTAAGACTCTTTAACTTACGGTGATGCAAATGAAATTGGCATAGATGAGGATGCCACCAAAGAGAAAGAAACATTTTTACAGCTTTCGCAAAGTCTAGATTGGTTGATTTTACGATGTTTCCCGTTATTTAATGTCGAATTTTGCACAGTACACCTAATGAGGATCAACATCCCTATTCAGTACCAATGGTCAAGCAGACTAACCTCGGTAACATGTACGCCAAGCAAACTGTAGGTTTGAATTTATGACATATCAACCGTTATTTAATGTCAGAAATGGTCAATAAAAATTGATTGCGCGAAGGCAATGAATGGTTTGGTTTTTTTTACGACAAAATCAACCTCAATTGGTTATTGAACGCTAACAAAATTTTTACTGTTGGTAATACGTTTTTCTTTTTCTAAATGCACTGCTGGCAATAAGTTTTTCAAAAAAATGTATTGCTGGTATTAAAAGTATTTTTACACTTTTATAGTGTTTTGATTCAAGTTTGGGTGTTAACTATTTGTCCATAGCTTGGCCCCTAACAGGTGCTACACTTCGGGTCAGGGTGGAATACTAGGAACACCAGCAATTAAGAGGTGGTTCCACACTTCTCAAAACCTCCTGATCAGAGGCCTTGCTGCCGGATGTAGTTTATCGTCATACTCAGGACGCCAAAGACAATTGAGTTTTGAACTTTGTGTTACTTTTTGTAATGCAAGCTGCATAAATATATAAGGAGACAATTTTGAAGGATGCAGTTAAATAACATGTGTGTATTACTTTTAAATGTACTTATGCTTAGAAGGTATTTTTCATGGGCACAGTTCAGGCCTATATTAAAGGTAAAATTTTTTCTAATGATTATTTCATGGTAAGAATTCCGTAATAAATCCATGTCCAGGAAACATTCAAAGACAGGCAAGGATTAAAGTTTAAAAATATAGGATGCCGAATGTCAAATAATTAAGGAGAAGCTAGGAAGGCAGCATCTAAATCATGCAAATTATAACTCCCCCCAAATTCTCCGAGCAGGAACGCCTTCTCAATAAAAACACAACTGAGCAAGTTTTTATTGACGTAATTAGCTCCTGACTATATATATATATATATATATATATATATATATATATTTCACGTAATAATTCATCGAGTCCTTTTTGGGACTCATCTACTAACGAAATCGAACCAGGAACGTTACGATACAACGCAAGCGTCCTACGAAAAGACTCAATATAGCGCGCGGTGGGGTATTATGCATCTAAGTAATGCAAATTCGAACTCGGCTCTCCGTTCCCCAATCCAAGACGCTATCTATTGCTCCACTATTAAATAAATATATATATATATATATATATATATTTTTTTTTCAATGAAAATATTTGAACTTTGACAGGATTCCCCATCCTATACCCGTCAATACGCTATCTATCTAAAGAACTGTTCCACGAATTTATTATAAACTCAATTTTCCATGAATATATATATTTTAATTTAAAACAACATGCCTGCCCGCACACACAATTCCGTAAAATACTTGTCGAAAACACAACTATACTTCGACATGAAAACAATAGACAAAAAACTAAAAATCCTTGAAGCATTATACATCAAACAATTGAAACAAAAACAAAAAATCAACTATGGAATCTCTACAAATATCCTTAAAGTCTATAATTGGTAACAAAAGTTATTGGTTTATACCAACGGCATCACATACTTATACTTCTCCAATTCACTCTCGCGTGATCATGTGTGACGTCATGAGATGCGGTGCTATTTTCTTTTCTAGCGTCTTATATGCACGTGTTTATCGTTGATTAGAAATCATCTATGTAAGCAATCACAGACTATCATCACTGTCTTATATTGCTTAATATGTTGTAATTGACATCTTTGATAATGGCTTATGTAAGCCGAAAGCTTAGATTGTATTAAAAATATGAATCAATATTGTGAATTTCTTTCTTCGTTCAATGATAATGTTATTAAACTTATCAGACGTTATGAAAAAATTTACATAAAATAAATAGACAACACTTGTCTATATTATTTAATGAAACGTGTATGATATATATATATATATATATATATATATATTGGTATTGAGCGCTCTTAAGAATAGTATTTTTGATTATCAGAATGTTATTCCTCTGTATCAACCCCTGTATTTGTGTGTGTATATATATATATATATATATATATATATATATATATATATATATAAATATATGGATATAGATCAAACAGTATGAAGAAAAATATACTGAAAAAAAAATAAAAAAAAAACCTAATATGCGATTATGCTGTTTTAATGTTTAAATGTCAACATCGGACGTTTCGGTCTAATAGTTGTACACACAACTAAATCTGATCATAATTTCGATTTTGATTCTGAAAATTTTAAAATATTTTCAAATAAAAATTTAGGCGGATTTAAAATAATTTTATCTCACGCACGGTGAACACTAGACCTGGCTTCTTTAATATTTCCCCTTTTCTAGCAAGATGAATGCTCGACAAACGTACATATAAGTTTTAGATCAAAATAAAATTCTTTTCGTTTTTCATTCAAAATACTCAAATTTTAGGACGACGTGATCATATTTAAACGGAACGCTGATCTTATAAAAGATTTCAGTTATCTGTTTGGATTGGTATTGTTTTTATGTCCAACGTCTTTTTCATGTTGAATTGTATATGGTCTATGTTAATTATGTTTTATGAATATGTCCTGAAGATGGTCTATTAGACCGAAACGTCCGACGTTGACATTAAACATTAAAACAGCATAATCGCATATTAAGATTTTTGTTTGTTTTTTCAGTATATTTTTCTTCATATATATATATATATATATATATTAGAATAATCTTTTTCTGCGTGGAGTGTCTCTTCAGGACGTGAGCGATGATAGCTTTATACAACTCCTTTTGTAGATATAGCAAAAAGACAAACTTAACTAAGAGCTAAAAAAACCCTTTGTAAAATTTGTGTTTTATCCCTTAATGTCTGTTATGTCAAACTCGTTCAGTAGATTATGAGCTGCTTTCCTCTGTTCCGTTTGCCTTCAATGTCCTCCTTTTCGCATTATGTACCCTAAAATTTCAACTCTTTCTGAGGCTACGTATAAACGTTCTTTTCGTTTCCATTTTCTTAAACTTTGTCGTTGCTCACGTGATCACGACCCTGCTATTCTCAGCGTCCTTCTGTAGAACCACATTGGTTATCAGTGAAAGGATTACTGTTTAAATAGATTTCCTGTTCATTACATATGATCAAAGGCTTGATTAGGTTTTAAGTAAGAACAATAAAAATAAATCAAAGAAAAGTGTTGGAAACAATTTTGCTGCCATAGCAAATTGCAAAAGATTTTAATTTCCTGTCGACAATTCCAGGTGGATGATATTGTCCGGAATATATTTGTCTGTTTTATGCAGATATTAATTTTAAAACGCGGAAGAGCTCAAAGACCCCCCCCCACAAAAAAAAAACAAAAAACGAAACGCAAGCAGTTTACGACGAAACAGATCAACTTCAATTAGTAGGGAGAGACGGATCAAAGAGGAGATGAGACAGATGTGTGACGGTGGGGATGGGAGAGAGACGGATCAAAAGAGAGCGACGGGCCAATGGAGATTACAGGGGCGGGGGGGTAAAGCAACGGATCAATGGAGATGTTAGAGAGGGATCAATGGAGATGACAAAGACTGATGAATGTAGAGGAGAGAGAGACGTATCAATGTGGATGAGAGAGAGACGGATAGGTGGAAGAGAGAGAGAGAGAGAGGGATCAATGGAGATGAGAAAAAGAGACGGATAGACGTGGAGATGAGAGGGATCGATGCGGAGATGAAAGAGAGACAAATCGATGCGGAGATGAGAGAGAGAGAGACAGAGACGGATTGATGCGGAGATGACACAGAGTGAGGGAGAGAGAGAGAGTCGGATCGATACGGAGATGACAGAGGGATCGATACGAAAAAGAGAGGGGGAGAGGGATCGACGAGGGATGAGAGAGAAGGATCGACGTGCGGATGAGAGAGACGGATCGACGTGGGGATGAGAGAGAGGGATCGACGTGGGGGTGAAAGAGAGAGAGAGAGAAGAATCGACGCGGAGATGAGAGAGAGAGAGAGAGGAGAATCGACGCGGAGATGAGAGAGAAGAGAGAGAAAGAGAGAAGGAGAAAGAGAGAGAGATATTAGAGAGAGAGAGAGAGAGAGAGAGAGAGAGAGACGGGCCGATACGGAGATTAGAAAGGGAGAAAGACAGACAGATATTTCTGAACTAGATTGAGAGAGATGAGATGATGTCCAGATGAAAGACTCGATCTTATGAAGAGAGAGAGAGGAAGAACATCACTGGAATTTTTAGAGAGAGAGAGGAGATTTCGTAGCAACGTGCAGAGAGAGAGAGGAGAATCGACCTGGAGACAGCCTATTCTATGTTCAATTTCCTTATGCTATGAGTGTAATGCTGATCTTTGGTATTCAAATGTCACTTGCTGAGAGGAGGTAGTCTATTAAAACGCGCATCAAGAGAGGAGAATCTAAACAGATGAGATTGCAATAGAGAGGATCATCAGATGTCTGTCCTTCTTTGGCAAATAGCACTCCGAATTTGAAATTAACGGAACCCTGGAAAAGAAAAAAATAGTGTTCAAGAAATATATAAAGGAAAAAAATATGATAACTTTTAAAACTGTTAGTAAAAAATGTCTTCAGTATATGACACAATAGAAAATCGGAAAGAGAGAGAGAGAAAAGAATGAAATGAGAGAGAAAGAGAGTACGGAAGGAGAGAAGAGTTAAAGAAATAGAGGAGAAGACGTTTATACAACGAATGATAGAGAGAAAGAGAGAGAATCGAGACAAAGAGAGAGAGAGGAGAATCGACGCGAGAAAACGAGAGAGGAGAATCGACGAGAGAGAGAGAAAATCGGAGAGAGAAGAGGAGAATCGACGGGAGATGAGAGAGAGAGAAGAGAATTACGAGATGAGAGAGAGAGAGAGAATCGAGAGAAAAGAGAGAGCGACGAAAAGAGGAGAGAGAGAGAGGAGAAGACGCGGAGATGAGAGAGAGACGAAAAGATGAGAGAGAGAGGAGAATCGACAGATGAGAGGAGAGAGAGAAAAGAGAGAGAGAGAGAGGAGAATCGACGCGGAGATGAAGAGAGGGAGAATCGACGGAGAAGAGAGAGAGAGAGAATCGACGCGGAGAAGAGAGGAGAGAAGAATCGACGAAGATGAGAGAGAGAAGAATCGACGAGATGAGAAGAGAGAAGAATCGACGAAAGAGAGGAGAGATAGAGACAGAAGAGAGGGAGATGAGAGGAGAGAGAGGAGAATCGACGCGAGATGAGAAGAGAGAGAAGAATCGAAAAGATGAGGAGAGAGAGAAGAGACAGAAGAGGAGAGAGAGAAGACGAAATGAGAGTGAGAGAGAGAGAGAGAGACAGAGAGAGAGAGACGAAAAGAGGGAGATATCAGAGACAGAAGAGAGGGAGACGAAGAGAGGAGAGATAGAGATTAGAAGAGGGCAGATATTTCTGAAAAGAGGATGATGATGTCCAGATGAAAGACTCGATCTGATGAAGGGAACATCACGAATTTTAATTTCGAGCAACGTGCAGTATTAAGTGAGACTAGGCACAGCCTATTCTATGTTCAAGAGCTATGGTGTAATGCTGATCTTTGGTATTCAAATGTCACTTGGAGAGATAGAGATTAAAACGCGCATCAATAATGGTATTCTAAACACTTACCATTGCAATACATGTCATCATCAGATGTCTGTCCTTCTTGACAAATAGAGGGAAATTAACGGAACCCTGAAAAAGTGTTCAAGAAATATATAAAGAAAAATATGAAGAAAAGAGTAAAAAAATGTCTTCAGTATATGACACAATAGAAAACGGAAAGAGGTGGAAAATTAATGAAAAGACAAACAGTACGGAAGGAGAGAAGAGTTAAAGAAATATGGAAAAGACGTTTATACAACGAATGATAGAGAGAAAGTGAGACGAGACAAAGAGGTGGAAAGCGTTGAAAACGGGAAAAAGAGAGAAGAAAGCGAGAGAAAGGGGAGAAAGAGACGAAGAGAGAGAAGAGAAGATGAAAAAAAGAGAAGAGAAGATAGAGACAGAAGGGAAAGAGAGAAAGAAAAGAGGAGAAAAGGAAAGAGAGAAAGAAGAGAGTGCGACGAAAAGGAAAGAGAGAAAGAAGAGAGGGCGACGAAAAGAGCAGAGGAGACAGAAGAGAGAGCGTTGAAAAGAGCAGAGGAGACAGAAGAGAGGGCGACGAAAAAAGCAGAGGAGACAGAAGAGAGGGCGACGAAAAAAGCAGAGGAGACAGAAGAGAGGGCGACGAAAAAAGGAGAGATAGAGACAGAAGAGAGGGCGACGAAAAGAGGAGAGATAGAGACAGAAGAGAAGGTAACGAAAAGAGGAGAGATAGAGACAGAAGAGAGGGCGACGAAAAGAGGAGAGATAGAGACAGAGAGAGAGAGAGAAAGGAGGAATCCGACGAAAAAGGTTGCGAGAAGAGAAAGCGACGATAAGTGGGGAGAGAGAAAAGGAAGCGATGTAAAGGGGAGAAATGAGAAAGTGATGAAAACAGAAACAGAGTAGAAAGTGATAGAAAGTGGGAGAGACAAAAAGAAAACGAAGGAAATCGAGGAAAACAGAGAGAAAAAGGGGGAAAACTAAGAAAACCAAGACAGAAAACAATACAAAGACGAGGAAATGTGAGAGAGAAATGGAGAAGAGGAAAAGAAGAGAAAATTTAAAGTATAGAGAGACAGGAAAAGAACGAGGAGGGGGGAGTTTAAGGAGGCAAGAAACAACAACTAAAATTGCAATAAAAAATCTAGAAATGATTAATAAGCAGAAATAAAGAAATCAACGCCCACGCGTGTAAAAATATTGGATAAACCTAAGCACAGAACACTAGAGCCCTTTAGATATTAAAACCGAATGCGCTTCATTTGAAAGAGACATATCTAGGAGGAGTAGTCTGCTGGATATGTCGAAGAATCGCCATTTTGAAACTGACGTTCGTATTCTCAAGTGGTTTTAATTAAGATTTTTCCTTTTCTTAGATTAGCTGTAGTCTATAGTTAGAGAACCTAACCTGTTTTATTATTTTATCTACAGCTTAGGAGGTAGGGAGAAAAGATTCATGCCTTTCCCAAAGGGGTCGGTACAGATATCCAGTTAGAAGCATGAAATCGATTCACGGATTCTGTCTTCCGTACCGATAACAACCCAACTAAAGTGGATGAAGAGGAAAACAAAAAAAAAAAAAAAATACAGAAGAAAAAAAATAGTATATGTTAAAATAAGAAGTGAACAAGGAAGAAAAGAAAAGAAAAACAGATATAAAAAGAGATTGGTGAAAAGAAGGTAATAAAAGCAAAAGAAACGGTTTAAGATGAGGAAACAGAAAATAAAATAAGCGATAAAAAAAGAAGTCTGCGAATGAATTAGAAAATTAAAAAAAAAAAAAAAAAAAAAAAAAGAAAAGGAACGAAGATATTCTATTGCTGAGAGTCCTGGATAAAGAAACGACACACATATGAAGTAAATAAAAAGAAAAGCTTGACTGTTAAAAAAAATCTATTTTAGAGATCAAAATGGCGGTCAAGAGAAAATACCTTGTTAAGTAGCAGATATTTCCCGGCAACGACGAGTCCGTTTACGGAGGAGATTTTAAAAACTGAAGATGACAAGATTTCTTTTTTTTTTTTTTTTTTTTTTTTTTACAAATGTTGGCCAATTGTTATCTCTCTTATTCTCTTTTCCATTCTTTGCCATTCCCTGTGTTTTTTCCCTGTCTTTCATTTGAGTTTCTAGTAACTTGCAAATATTATCTTAGATTCGGCACAACGTGACAGCTATGGAGAACGCGGTAAGGATCGAAAAAACCTACGTAGAAATAATGATCCGTTAAACCACTGAAAAAAAAAAAAATCACCCTTCTTTTAGTCAGGATCTTCATTTCTTTTTTGATACAGGGTGATTATTATTCTTTCATGTGCAGTGCTCTTTCAGGACTTAGGCAATCATGGCTCTCCACAATTTCCTATCATTTGTAGATATAAGAAATGACTGTCCCTGTACTATTCTGCTATCCATTTACACAAGGTCATTAGGTCAGTGACATCCTTTTTCCATCTGCCATTCTTGTTTTCAATTTATCCTGTGAATATTTAATTCTTTAAGCCTTCTTTCTTCATTATATGTTCCAAAATTTCAAGTGTTTCTTTCTGATCATATATAAAAGTAGGATTTTAATTCCTATTGAACCGAAACTGTTTAAGATATTGAGGATCTTTTCTGTTAATTCATCTCACAATAAAAAAGAAATTATGTTTACTACAAAACCACGCCAAATTATCCCAGAGCGAGGCCTTTCCATTGCACTCCGGTTGGGTTGACATTCCGACCGTCCCAAATGTGGGCGACTCGGATGCACTATTTCTAAATGTGGGGTCTACGCTCACGCTTACTCCGATAAACAAGCCAAAAACCATCTTTAAATTGTAAAAACATTCCCTGTAAAGTACCTTGAATCTTATGGTACACAATTTTGCAAACTCGAGCTCAGGGGCGATATCCTTCTGCCCGGCTGTGTTGTCGTACCCTTTGAGAAGAGGTTCAAGGTCAAATACTGCGAACGTTTTGGCATGAGCGTCGGTGGAATAGGAAGACAGAAAATAAATTGTGTCTTTTTCAATCAGAAAAAAAGAAGGGACAGAAATTTAGAGAACTTCTTGTCATAAAAAGAGTCGAAATACCGTGAACGTGAGAGACTTGGTCGTGTACTTAGGTGCCTAATACAAGGAGGGGGATCTTAATAATCGGGAGGTTGTTCGAATTTTTCTCAATATGCAAGAAACAGGAGTATCAGAAAAATCATTTCAAGAGTCAAAGGCCGAAATAGACTGGCCTTAATAAGCGGGGTGGAGGAATCGATAAATTCCCACATTAAATAAAAATAGAATTCCGCCGTTTCTATCAGGCACCTATAAGTAGTTAGTGAATTTCTTTCATTAATTCCAGGAATTCTCTGGTATCGATTAAATAGTTGAACAATTCGGATTCTTCAGTCTTGGTTGCCAGCTAGTCTTTGAGAAAGGCAACTTTTCATTTCCAAAGCCGAGTAGATGAAACTCGTTAGCGTTGGAACACTTTGTCGTCTAAGGGAAGGCAAACCCCGGTGGTAAGTCAACTCTTTCTTAGGGTACAGAGGCTGGAACTAATCAACCCAACTTGTGGAACAATTCGAATACAGAAATCTCAATAGAGGCCCTTTGTGCCACGAGACACCAGGCGCATGAATGCATACATAGATTGATTGATAGATAAAAAGGTAGATAAGAGATTAACAGTCATCAAAAAAAAAAAAAAAAAAAAAAAAAAAAAAATAAATAAATAAAAAAAAATAAAACAAAACAGTACAACTATTATAATACACCGTGTAATATCCGGATGTATCCGGAGAGTTGTCATTAACACAGGACCGGAGAAAAGTCTCTTATATCCGGGTTTCTCTTATATCCGGGTTTGGTCTAATTTATATACATTAACACAGGCTCTAAGTTGGGACCAGAGAAAATCTCTCTTATATCCAGGTTTCTTATATCCGGGTTACACTGTATACCATAACAAAAGCGGAGAGAAGCTTCGATCAAAATGTTGATAAATGTTTAAGAATAAGCCATGGGGTCGGAAATTCCACAACCTCACGCCCCACCAGCCGCAAAAAGAATATAAAAATTAAAACTGATTTCTCTCACCTACCTCCAGAAGCAACCATAACAGGTTTTAAGAACTCCTGCTTTACAGGACAATTACTCTATCTTATAGATGCTGGATTAACTTATTCTTCCGATACTGATGGCTCTCTCAGGCTTTTAAATTCACAAAAATATTCTTTTGTTGTCAACTTCCTTGCATCAATCTTAGATCGATTATCTAGTTTGTGGTCATGTTTGCGAAACATATTCCAAAACTCTTGTGGTTCGAAATGAAACTCTTCTTGCTACTCATAAGCGTCGGAAGATTTTATGGTTTGGCGACGTCACACGTCATGATAGCCTCTGCAAGACCATCATGCAGGTCACTGTTGAAGGTAGACGCAAGCTGGGATGGCAACGCTAAAGCTGGTCAGAAAACATCAAAGAGTGGACGGACATGAAAATGTCAGAACTCCGCAGAGTAATGTTAAATATATTATCGTAAAAAGATATATCAACCTCACCAAACTATCGCGGTTTCACCTCCACACCCCACCGATCTTCATGCCGGTTTCGTTACATTCTTTCGTCAACTACATATTTAAATACACCGATCAGGTTCCGCTCGATGTCGTCGAAAATGAAAATACAAAAAAAAAGTTGCATATTCTATTTCTATTTAATTTTCACCACGTGGTCGGTGCGGGGTTGTGGGGCATTTTCTTTTAATCTCCAATTCCCGGCTCTCATTGCGTAAGCAGAAATTTCTTTTCATGTTTAAATTTTGTCATTTTACATGCTTAAGTAAAAAGTGACAGCAAAAGACAAACATCAGAGGAGAAGGTTTATATCGGAGAAACTGGGGAAGAAGTTCAAGAATGATACGTAAATACGTATAAATATATTTATATATATATATTATATACATATATATATATATATATATATATATATATATATATATATATATATATATATATATATATATATATATATATATATATATATATATATATATATATATAATAATATATTATATAATTAAAAAATTATATATTAAAATTAAAATATTCAGACACACTAGGTTGTATATATTATATATATATTATATTCTTTCGTTTTTTTTTATATTATATATTTCATTTAGATTCCAGCGACTAATTTCTTTCCAAAATGGCCATCATCAGGAGGAAAATATTTCATCGGGAGGAGAAATTTTCGTTGGTGGTAGTAAACTACAGAAATGAATGTCTTGATGGAGAAAATAAACTTTTGTCTGTAGTTTTCATTTGTTTTTTTATCTTTTTAACATGAATCTTAACATTCCTTGTGTTGGTCAAACGGTCTCTTTTAAGTTGTTATTTGAGATAAGAGCTGGATGGATCTATGATTCTCTGAATTCCCTTGGTCAGTTTGACAGTTTTATTGGTCCTGGAGAGGGAATGTGTGTGTTTAGTGTTTGTGTGTTATTTGGTTCTTAGGGAGTGAGTGAATATGATATGTGTAAGCGTGTATATAAGTGTGGGTGTGTGTATAAGTGTGAGCCCTCAACACACACACACACACATATATATATATATATATATATATATATATATATATATGAGAGAGAGAGAGAGAGAGTGAGAGAGAGAAAGAGATAGCGAGAGCACGATGGATTAATGGATAGCAACTTGGATTGAGGAATCGGAGAGCCGAGTTTGAATTCCAGTCGAATCCATTACATTCACTTACGTGCTAATGCCCTTGGGAAATGTATGAATACTGTTCTTCTCCCTCCAGCTATGGGTAAATAGTGTTCTATAGCCTTGGATGGCAAATAGTCTAGGAGAAGGAGAACTCTGAATTCAAAACCTGCGGAGGGTCGTTTGGGGGCCTTGTGGCACGTAGTGAACCATGTCTCTGTATTAGGCCCTTCAAAAAGTGTATGACACTGCACAAAACCTTCACTGCTATAATCAAATCTTATGTACTGATGTCGGGTTGTCGGTTCCTAGGAACTGATCTGCTTGACCCTCATACATCGAATTCGACGGGAGAGTTGAGTATATATATATATATATATATATATATACACACACAAGGTGTTACAGCAAGGGATAATTATCCATCAAAATTACAAAATTTTTAATATTAGAAAAAAAAATAAATTAATCGAGTTACCTTTTCCCAGATTTTCAGATAAAACGTTTATCCATCTTGACACCATTTGTCGTAAAAATGACTGAAAAGCCCTTTGAGTTATTCAGCTAGAAAGAGTACTGTACTTCATCAGGCGATGATAAAAATATGATATCTATAAAAAGAATACCCGCTAGGCCCGGTGGCTAGGATCAAAGTGTAGTATCTGTGCTTTGTGAGCTGCCGGGTCGGGTGTCTTTCGAACTCTCTGCTTGCAGAAAGGAACCCGGACGAAGCTCTGCCGAAGGGTAGGGTTTCGTTGGCGGAGGTTGACGGAACTGGCCCGCCTCGGCGGGTTTGGATGGTTATTTATTTTTGGCTGGGCCTACGGGCTCAGAGATACCCACATTAAAATGACCTTGTGCCACATTCGATCCCCGTGGGTGGATTGATAAATACCATCAGGCGATGATAAATAACTGGTGATTAAATGATGTTTAAGAAAATTTAAAAACAAAATGTTACTTCTTTTCTGAAAGTTAAAGGCGGAGGGACATGTGTGTGTGTGTGTCTTGATTAACCAATTAAATGACAGATCTGCGTTAAATAGGAAAGTAAGCTCAGAGGGTGGAGCTGGGCGAGTTATTTTTTTTATGTCATGATAAACAGGAACATACATCGACCATCATTGACAATTGCGGAAAATATGGAAGCGACAAATGTATCATGATTGTAGACAAATATGACCTGTTCAAATTTTGAAAGGACGACGTTGAAACGGGGGAGGGAGGTAGAAGAATAATCAAACGTAAAGCTAATTTCAACAGAAAAAAAAAGTTAAAAAAAAATTAGATTCAGGAAGCTTTTTAAAAGGGGTCCATAGATAAAATTAAAAGTGTAAAACCTCTATATAAGATATTAATTATAGTAACTGGACGGCAATACATAGCAATATTAAAGCCGAATAAACAAAATAAGGGTAGAGAGGTGGACATTAATTTACAAATCAATTAGGGACCTAAGAAATGATAACACGTAATTTTTAAATTTAATTCTATCTTAAGGTAAGAGATTAACTGTGTGGACAATTCCCAGTTAATTCACTCTTTTGGTTTAATAGGGATATTTTGTCAGCAAATTTGATAATTTCTACTTTTCCCTGTAAAAGTAAGTCCTAGTAATAATCCTCTTAGTACGATTTTTAATAAAAATACACTTAAATTAAGCTATAACAGTACATAAAATCTTGAAAAAAAATATTAAAAATACAATAATAAAATTTTAAATATACACATTAAAAATAACTATCTGAAAGCAAGAAACAATTCTGATACCAAGTTTTGTAATTGTAGAAATCCTAAAGACTGTCCACTACAAAATAGATGTCTACAGATTCCGTTGTTTGCCTATTAGTTCATCAAGAGAAAATCCATCAAATAAAATATTTTATATAGAGAGTACCAAAAATCCCTTTAAAATTCGGTGGTACGGACACATACCATCTTTCAACAACAATGCGTATCCTAACAGAACGTCACTTTCTAAACATTTTTGGCACTAACAAAACTCCTTTGTCTTTTCATGGTGGTCATAAAATTTTGTACCACAAACCATGTATTATAATTAAAGATATGATTCGATCGCTACATAAGAGTTCTCATGTTTCAAAACAAGAGCCGAAAACTTCAATAAAATTATTTGAATTAAATTAAAGTACCAAGCTCTGTTCCATATTCAAGCGAAATTTATTTTGGAATAACTAATTTCTGAAATTTATGCATTTTATAAGCATATTCATTATTAAAATTACTATGGTAACGGCTAGAGCAATTATTTTAAAAAAGGGGCGTAAGGGTTAATAATTTGTATCAATATCAAAAAACGTACATGAAAGTATAATGTTTCGAAAAATATTCGATAATAATGCATTTCGTCAATTTTGGGCTTCATTAGATCGTAGACGAAAAAATGAATTGTGTGTGCATGTATTTGTGTTTATTTAAAATAATGAGATCATATAATTTTCTCAAACTGGCGTTGCTCGTGTCTAGAAAAGAAAATTAGCGACTTATTTAAAAAAAACTTACCTAAATACTTAACACACACATACATATATATATATGTGTGTGTGTGTGTGTGTGTGTGTGTGTGTGTGTGTGTTTCAACTAGATAGGTAGAAAACAAAACACGCAGCCTAATGATAAAAGAAACACGTCTTATTTAACATTATCAATAGACTTGAATATTAATCGCACACATTCAGCATTATACAGTGAAATTTTCAGATCAATATTCTGACAAGTACACGTAGGATTTATGATTCATTGATTCGTTCTTGTATTATTTCTTTTCTATTTCTTTCTATTCCTAAAATAATAACTGACCTTGAATTACGATCTTCCATTTCTAACTTGTTTTGACATGTTAGGCTTTTCTGAGATCGCATTAATTCAGTTTTAGATGAAAATGACGTCTGTACGTCGAGAACCGTCTCATTTTCTCACCATTCGCGATTTTGTTTCATTCAAGTGTTGGTGCAGGCACCTAAATCACGTAGCCTTTTTATCTACTTACAAGTCTGTGCGTGTGCTACTTTTGAAGGTCGCTTACCTTCTTCTACGTACTCCGTTGATCCAGTCTGTTGGCGATCACGGCTTTCATCAAGTTTCTGTCCTTTGTAGTTCATAACAAATTTTGTCTTTTTGTTATCTCTCCTAAACCTTATCCCATCATCTATTTACTCAAGCTCGCTAGGTAGGTTATGCGTTGTTTTCTTTTGTCTCTTTTGCCTTCAATCTGTCCTGTGAGTATCAAGTTTTTCAATCTTTCTTTTCTCATTAAGTACCCTAGAAATTTAAACCGTCTCTTCCTGATATTAATTATAAATGTCCTTTTTGTTCCTATTTTATCTGAAACTTTCTCGTTATTCACATGTTCGGGAAATGGTATTCTCAGAATCCTTCTCTAGAACCACATGTCTGTTGATTTAAGTTTCATCTTCATCTGTGAGGACATTGCCATATCGGAGGACTGATATTACGTGACAGTACAGTAATCTCTTTTTGTTTCCTGCAGTGGAGTAAAAAAAAGAAAGAAGAAAACTATTTGCACATTGAGGAAGTTTTAACTATATCCTTTCCACATTGTAACTATGTCTAATATTAATATAAGAAATATACTTTGAAAAGCAGTTTATAAAATTTAGGGAAAAATCACATGTTGGGTTAATTTCATTTTAGCGCCTACAATATTTGAAACCAGGATATGCTGTCATGGTTTCGGCCATTCTTTCCAATGTGTACATATTTTTATCATTAATTTTCCACGCAGTCAGTTTATTTTAGTTCTATTCTTCATTCACAAACGTAATATTTCTGGCAGTTCGAAAAAACGCTTGCTATACGCCATATTGTTTGTTTACACCATCTATTAATGTAACCCGGATACAATCATCCTAATTAATAGAATTTCTTTTAATATATATATATATATATATATATATATATATATATATATATATATATATATAGAGAGAGAGAGAGGCTGCATGTTTCGTTTTCACACTTATATATATATATATATATATATATATATATATATATATGTGTGTGTGTGTGTGTGTTAAGTATTTAGGTAAGTTTTTTAAATGAGTCGCTCATTTTCTTTTCTAGACACGAGCAACGCCAGTTTGGGAAAATTATATGATCTCAGAATCGTTAAATATATATATATATATATATATATATATATATATATATATAGAGAGAGAGAGAGAGAGAGAGAGAGAAAGTAGAGCTCAGATCATTTTCCGAATAACAATTATGTACAAACACTGACAAGAACAAAACGAAACGAAAAGAGAAAACTTCTGAAATAATTGATAATAAAATTTTCAGATGTCAGCTTTTAACTTAAGAATCAAAATTACTGATATCCTTTTACTAATTCTCACCGCAATAGAATGCTCAAGAGTCACCCAAAGTAGAGGGTTATTGAATGAGATGTGTGGTACGGACATAAAAGGAGGAAGTAGAACCTGCAGCTAAGGGGGATATGGAGGCGAAATAACTATTGTCTTTAGATTTGGAGAGGTTATGGTTATAGTGTTCAGGGAAGCATCCACGGAAGTGTCTGTTCAAAAAGTAGCAGTTCTTTGGAACTTCCTTCTTACTAATGGAATATGAAAGGAATGGCAGTTATTTGACCCTATGGATTCAACATGACAGATTTTAGCCGTAAAATTTTGAACTAGTGGCGCTAAGTTCGTTGTAATGTTTCTGTGTAGAAAGGGGATGTAGGATAGAAAATAACTCATCACCCACAAGGCCGTGTAAACGATTCTGAACTCTTCAACACAATGATTCAACAGCCCCAGCCAAGATATGGCAGCAATACGGAATTTTTTTTATGATCTGACTCATGTGAAGATAAAGCATGCTACATTTGAGAGTGGTACAAGGAACAAACCATTTTAATTTTTATAACATCTTTAGTGATATCAAAGTTAGGATGCTTGTCTCCATTGGTAGATGCATAATAAAAAGAAAAATCTTGTAGTTCCAACGAAGGATTAATTTTATGGAAATATTTCGACTAGTCTTGGTCACTCTTTAATTTGAGTAAAACAGTGCAAAGAAACAAGAAACGATTAAGAATTCAAATCAAGAACAAAATAAAAAAAACATGTTGATGTCGTTTACAACGTAAGCACAAGTTGAGGCGTTTTTTTTTTTTACGCCTCAACTTGCTCTTACTTTGTAAACGTCATCAACTCGTTTTCTCTCTCTCTCTCTTTGATTTGAATTGTTAAGTGTTTCTAGTTTCTTTGCACCGTTTTAATCAAATTAAAGAATGACCAAGACTGGCAACTGTTAGTCGAAATATTTCCATAAAATTAATCATTCCTTGGAACTACAAGTTTTTCTTTTAATTATCTTTAGCGATAGTTCGTATATGTGAGCTGCTCTTCAGGTCGGGGCTGAACTTGAGTCACAACAGACATCGGTAGCATTAAGCTTTCTTCAGAGTACAAACATAGTCATGATAAACTAAAATTCAGTGTTAATGAAACGTTAGCAGTTTGTTGTTGAAGGTATTGAATGCTAAAGTCAGTTTTCCACCATTAAGTTGTTAGAGCTAAGAGGAGAGATCCGCTATCGTGTTCTCTTCATTTAGGTGAGTGGAATTTAGAACTGAACCCTTTATTTCGTCCACCGGGGTAGATTGTTCTAGTTCTAAAGAAGGCCGGAGTGTACAACGACCGAAATGTCGTGAATATGACAATAAAGATGAGGACAACAGTCCGAACATTGTAAATAATGTATATTATTAAAATAGTTTATCTCGGAAATATAGAGAGATTTTCCAAGAGTATTAGCGCGTAAGTGAATATAACTCGACTGGAATTGGAACTCGGCTCTCCGGTTAACAATTCTGAACTATTATCCATTATACCACCCGCACATGGTATTCAGAAGCAGTAACCTGTTTTGGTACTAACTAGGCTCGACGTTGCTTAATTCCGGTGATCGTACAGGAACCAGTGTTTCAACAAGATTTGGCCGGAAGCCACATTCATTAGGTGTTGCTTATATTAGCGCCTTTGAATTAATTTAGTCTTCGCGATCGGATGCTATATACAATAGATCCAAGGCAAAGACGGATTCCTGAAACCATGGATAATACCGAACCCTACATAAAGTATATTTTTCCGACACATATAAACTTGGAACGCTGAAATGCTTTCAACAAGACCCACGTTTTAAAAAAGATATGACCATATGATTAGACAGAATTAGAAAAAAATATATATTTCTTGGTTTGAGCGAGAGGAAATTAATACCACTTCATATATTATGATTTTCTAAACGTAGCATAGATGTGGCACAAGGGCGAAAGTATAGAGCACTCAATGTAGATCGAACTCAATACTCAGTCATAATCTAGCGAGACAAACTTGCTAACCATTACACCACGTCGAAATGACCACAATTCTTGGTATATATCTATAATATATTTTTAATTATCAATTAAGCAAAATAAGGGGATTAACAACCAGAAATAATGACAAAATAAGAGAATTATAGTAATAAGTCGGTATAAAAGTTTTGGGATAGAAGATTCGTTTATATTGCAGATTTTATTTGGTATAATAAGAGAGAAACAGCAATGACTAATAATAGAATTGAACAATGACATCGATATACGATAACAAAAATTATATGGCAGGTAGAAGAGATGAACTTATTATGGATCTTATTAGGCACAATAAGAGATTAACACTATGTAATAAGACAAAACAATTATTGCAATATACTGATATACAAGTTGTAGCTCGTAGAAGCCTTGCTATTACTGGAGATCACGAGGCTCAACGAGAGATAAACAATAAAAATGAATAATAATGAAAACGTTATGCGGCAATTGAAGATCTGTTCATATTGTAATCTCATCAGTCCTGGTATACGGATTTGTTTCTTTCTTGTTAACTAGCTTAAAAGCCGCACACTTTGTGGACTTTTAAACTAGTTTCTGGTGTAAACCAAAGAAACCTTTGGTTGAGCTTAGAAAACAGCAATGATAATTTCGAGGAAATAAATTTGACCTCCCTTAATTCACTCGATGGAACAACCCAACCCCTCACTGTAATTCGAGCTATAACTTTAATTCCGGTCGAAAGTCCGATGTGGGTCGAAATTTCAATTCAGGCCAAAAATTGAGTTCTTCAATTTAGAAATTCTGCGGAAATTCAGCCGAGTTGAATTCTCAAGTTACAGACACTGCGGAACTTTAAAACTTCACGTTAAGAAACCTTTCACTTTAATTCTAATTTCTAAGCATTTTGAAGAAATAAAATAGATTTCCCTAATTCAAAGTTTTGGAGATACTTTAATCTGAATTTAAAACAAAATATTCTCAATTCACAATTTTTTGTGTTACTTTAAAGTATAAATATAATATACTGAATTAATATATATATATAAAAAAACAACAACAAACAAGAAAAAACTTTAAAATCACTAATTTTTCAGTTATTTTAAAATTTGAATTTTTAACTGTTCAATCCTCATCCGGACTCACATTTCAATGCTGGATGTTCAAGCACCAAATGAAGGGCAGATTTTCAATCCTGGGATCCTGATTCAAAAACGATATATGTATATGTAGAGCAGGTGTGTGTGTGTGGGGGGGGGGTTCAAACACACAGACGGACAGGCAGAATGTGCCATTTATTAATTTAGATTGAAAACGCCTCCCAAACGAAACAGCTCTTTTTTAAATCTTCTGCAAGAACTCTTTCTGCCATCCATCAGTATGGCTGATGCTAACCTTCAGGAGAGTGACTACTCGGGCTAACGTTTTCTTCTAACATGAAGTGAAACGATTATATCAAATATATTGCTAGGTCAGCCTCTTGGAAGGATGGTTCACGGTGTCGTATTAGACAATTTTTCTCGACTGAATGTATTTTGCATATTTATAAATCTACTATTCGACCATGGTTTGAATATTGCTGCCACATATGGTCTGACGAATACTTGATTAAAGGCTGTGAATCACAACAGCCGAAACATTGTAAATAAATCGATATACCATAACAAAAACACCCAATGAGTAGTATGGCTGATGCTAACCTTCAGGAGAGTGACTACTCGGGCTAACGTTTTCTGCTAACATGAAGTGAAACTATTATATCAAATTTATTGCTAGGTCAGCCTCTTGGAAGGATCGTTCACTGTGTCGTATTAGACAATTTTCTCGCCTTAAATGGCAAAGAAGAGGGCAATAATCAGAATGTAAATAATGATAACTCCTCATGCCAGAAATACAGACAGTAACTTACGAATTATTTATTACTGCGACTGACGGCAGATAATTGGAACTACGGCATATACAGCTTGGCATTTTATGTAGGAAACATAATGCGTGTTTTCCGAAACGGTAATGAATGAAAAGAAAGAAAATTGTTAGCTCTGGGCTTTATGTCCACTTAATAGAATTCTTTCGAAAAACCAATAAATAAATTCTGACAAGCCGACAGAAAAAAAAGTGAACATTTGATAGGTCATTAATTCATTGTCAATTTTCTTTTTTTTTAACGAATTGCATTTAAAACGACTTGACCTATTTGGCGGCGGTAAGAGGAAAGGGCGCAGTCGCATCAAATACTTATGAAGACATCTCCAATTATCACTTGTTAAAAAGATAGGAGAGAAAAATATCTGTAGTTCAGTGGTTGAGCAAATGCGTCAAATAAATTACATTGCTCGAGGGAAAATTGGAAAGCTCTACGAAAATACGAGACATAGACGGATGAAATATGTGAACCAATAGAGAGAAGTGTAGAAAAAATAAAGGAGAAAATCTCAGACAGTTCATTTTATCAGAGTTGGCTTTTTTTTATATACATTGCTGCTTATTACAATAAGCAGAAAAAATATGTTTAATTGAACCTCGACAGGTACTACATCAATTAGACTCGTATTGTTTTAATATATGCAGAAAATATATTGGGGCACTTCGAGGTGGTGTAATTTTGTTTTGCTAGATCAATTACGACTGAGCGGCTCGGATTGAGGAATCAGAGAGCCGAGTTCGAATTCCAGTCGAATCCATTACATTCATTTTACGTGCTAATACCCTCGGGAAAGGTATGAATCCTCTTCTCTTCTCCAGCAATGAGTAAATAGCAGGGCAGGCAGGGTTCTATAGCCTTGGATGGCAACTAGCCTACTGCAGATGAAATGGTAACCTACTGCGGAGAAAAAAATCTGCCTCGTCAGTCATGTATCGAAAGATACATGATATCGTAAGCGTCTATCACGCATGGTGCATAACAGAGAGTTCGATTCTCACTAGGTGCTACACACATTCGGGTTTGTACTACAACCAAGCCACGCTTAGAAAATCATTTAGGGCACGTCGACGTGGTGTAATGGTTAGAAAACTTATCTCGCTAGATCAATTACAATTAAAGAGTGAGTTCATTGGGTGCCCTACACATTCAGCCTTGTGCCATTTACGACTGAGTAGCGAGTTCGATCCTCACTGGGTGCTACACACTTTCGGTTCTGTGCCACATCTAAGCTACGCTTAGTAAATCATTTTTGGGCACTTCAACTTGGTGTAACGGTTAACAAGCTTGTCTTTACGATTGCGTGGGGAGTTCGATCCACACAAGCTGCTCCATACTTTCAGGCTTGTGACACATCTCAGCTACGCTTAAGAATCCTTATACAGAAAATATATCGTCGGCTGTCAAGGCTGATTATAGATGTAACAGCATTTTGTTTGGAAAATTAATAGTAAGGAGAGAATGGCTTGCTTAGGAGGTTACCTAAGCAGTTCCAATTGTTATCGCATTCCAGTGACGGGACATTTTAACAACACATCTAGCAATGGGGCCTTTCCCCTAAACCTTAAGTTTAATCAACCGTATTTGCAACATCACAACAGTTCTATACAGAAACCATCACATCACACACGCACTTTTTAAAATTCTTTTTTCATAGATTACACTGTTAATTAAACCACACTATATCAACCTAGAAATACGCGTGAAACATTAGTGCTATTTCTATTTGGATTTTCTGCTGAATCTAAATTCTTACAATTAGGGTTACAGTGTAAGAGGCAGTTTATGTGAAGAGGAGGGGAAGATAACGGTTAATCCTAGACTTTGAACAGGTTAAGATTGTAGCGATCTGCGAAACATGTTGTGTTGCGAGTCTGTTCCATAGAGCAGTGGTTCGCGGGAAGATGCTGCGCGAGTGGAACTTCTCAACAGTGGAATATGGAGGGAAAGTAGGTGGTTTACTACCATGCTAGTGGTATTGCCGTGAAGGTTAGGCCTGGCGAAACCAAGGAATGCAGTTCGTCCGAGCACTTTCCATGAAAGTATCTACAGAGCAGTGACAGGCTTGCCATATCCTGCCTGTGAGAGAGAGAGAGGTTGGAGGGTGGAAAATAATTCGTCACCCACAAGGACACCGGAAAATGAGGATTGGGAAGCTCATGCCCAAATATAACAACAGTAATCCTTTAAAATAAACTCCTTGTGAGTACATCGACTATATGTGAAAATACCCCAATGCATAGTCAAATATTTGTCAACTTTAAATTATCAATAATTTAAAAATAATAAATGCAAAAATGAAAAAAAAAAAATTAAATTTAAAAATAATAAATCGAAAAATGAAAAGATTTGAAATGGACAGACTTTTCCATTTCACTGACGCAGAGATTAATCCCCAGCGTCTGATATTTTTTCTGTCTTATTTCGCGATCAACCAGGAATGGTCCATTATTTATAGAGTATCAGCAGGGCGTAAGGGTTGGACTAACTAAGGAACAAGCAGAATTAGAATATTGTTATAAAATCCTCAACGAAATGATTTGGCAATAGTCATGTAATCATGACGTGTACTGAGGTCACCGGATTCGCTAATTGGCCTTCATCAGATGTGTATTTTAATTGATGTCACGTTAGTAAAAAAAAACAACAACCCAAAACACACATCTGTATGTAAACTAATCCTGTGACATAATTACATGTTTAGACAGAAGCGAACATATCACAAAAACGCGTGACCAACAATGTTCAGGAGGTACTTGCTTATATTGGCGTTCCAGGTTGTAAAGAGGTACGCTGCAAACATATTGTTGGAGGTGGTCAGACGATTTGAAATAAGGAAAGCTTGTCTTTTATTCGACCCAGAAGACTTAAAATAAGGAAACATTGATCATGCATCGGTTGACCTCTCCCCCTCATATCAAATGAGTAAAGCCAGAGTAAAGAAAGTGGTGTTTTAATTCTTACGACATTCCGAATAACGAAACAGAAGATCATTGATCCTTTCACAACTTTGTTTTATTATTTTATTCATGGCTTCTTTAAAAATATTCCAGGATAATTTAGTGACTACAGAATGCATTCTAAACAAGAAGCCATTATTCATATATAGCTTTTTGATTATCTGCAGCTACTTAAGAAAAACAATAACAGTAACAAAATATAAAGTAGCAATCATTTAAATTAATACATACAGGGTACCACTAGTATCTAAGAACACACATGTAACGGGCCATAATTAGAAGATGACCTAAATGTTACGCAGAACACTATCAATTTCAACATCTGCAACTGAGATCCGCCATGGAAATCATCCCCATTCAGGTTCCTATAGTAAGAATTAAGTTCCATTCGAATAGCTTTTCCCCAAGAACTGCTACTTTGTTGTTATACCGGAACATACCTATTCTATTGTTAATAGACTCTCCCACAGATAATAAGTAGTAGTACTAGCAGTCGCCAGGGGACTCAGAGCGAGTTGGTGAGTCAGTCGATGTCGGATCTTAAAGTATCAACCACCACAACTAGATTGCTACGTCATTAACTATTATTTCAAGTTCCTAACGTTTTGTACGTCGGACCCTTTTAGGACCGACTTAGTGAAATACAAGCCTCCACTGTGAAAACTTCTCTACAACATTTGTGGAACAGACTCCCGATAGGAAGTCTTACCAATCACTATAATCTTGACCTCTCCAAGTCTAGCGTTAACCGTTATCTCTTTTGCATGGTCCCATGAATTTCTTTATTTTCTTAAACGCCACACAGTAACCCTCTGACTAGAATGGCTCTTGGACCTTGTATTGGGTAAACATTAATATAAAAAAAATTACATTTCTCTTTCAGACGTATCGAGAACATTAATATTTCAACTTCCAATCTGACAAAAAGTATTTAAAAAAAGAGGGCTGTATTTCTAATATCAGTGACAGAGTTATCCAGCTTTTTAAAAATGAACAGCCCATCGCGCTGAAAATAAGGAAGGATCAAGAGGACTCTGACGAAGACTGTCATCCGTGATGATGTCTGAAGTATAGCTGAAACATGCTTTAAAATGTAATGACTATTGCTCTTACAGATGATTCTTAAATTTAGTCAAGGTGTTGGAAAGTAGATCGGACGAAAATTCTTTTCCGCATCTCCTCGTTTATTTTAGAGAGTCTAAACTGTTCGTGTGATAAGTGAACGTTAGAAATATATATATATATATATATATATATATATATATATATATATATATATGTGTGTGTGCGTGTGTATATAATAAAAAGAAAGAACAGCAAGATATATAATCTGGTGTTCTTATAGATATTTTTTATTTTACAAAATAGTGCTCAATGTAAATTTACAGAGCATTAATATTATAAATTAATTGATTTAAAATGTGTTTTTTTTTCGCTACAAAGTTCTAACCATGTTTCAAAAATGGAAGCTAAAAGCCACGAATTTAATTTTGTGATTAAAACCCAGTAATTTTTCCAAGTTACTCCAAAATTTTCTTGGAGGATGAAATGGAACTAATGTCTTTAATTTAATCACAAAATTAAATTTTGGCTTTTAGCTTCCATTTTTGAAACATTTAGAACTGTGTAGCGAAAAAACCATATTT